>VDFB02271358.1:1042608694-1042688280 GCA_007258455.2 Sequoia sempervirens | reverse complement strand
GGTCATTTTCCTACTATGTCAAACATAACACCTCCTGTCTTCTAGTGGTAAGTTCTAAGATATTTATTAACTCAAATCTAAACTGATGTCCAGTGGTGTTTGAATGACCTGGGAAGCATTGTTGAGTATGATAGACATGGCAGAACCGATGCAGCTCTTAAGCGGTGGCGATTAAGAGGAGGTCGGATCTGATACTGTTCTGTAAATCAGAATGTGCTGATCATGAAAGGAATCGATATCCATATGAAATTTCCTTTTAACTACGAAACCATATTTGTAGGAATGACACGTTTCCAAGGGAGAGAAAGTAAAGAAGGAAAATTGTGTCATATTGTGTGAGAATTTTGTTGTGCTCTTGTTCTCGCTACGTAGCATGTTTTAATTATGCTTTGTTCTGAACCGTTGAGTCGTGTTGGTGTTATTGTAACCACTTTTGATAGTGCTTCTATGCAAACCTTTGTATGATGAAGGAATGTCCATGTTCTTGGGTTTTGATTTAACCTAGCGCTCTCTTTTGTGAATTATCCATTTGGTTTGGAAAGGAGTTTATGTGTGTTCACTTGATATTTGGGGGAAATGTGATGTGATAATATTTGTTGAAAGGAACTCTGTATTGTGTATTTTTATTGTGTGTGCACAATTTTTCAAGAGAAGCATGTCTTTTTACGTCTATTATATTCAAAATTATTATTATTATTATTATTATTTTGTGATTAGAATGGCTTGCATGAAGTACACTTTGCATTGGACTTTAGATTTTGTGGTATAATAACTGATCAAATTTGATACTATTATGTAAGCTAGAATGTGTTGTCTATGATATTGCTTTAAGTGTGAAACCAAATGTGTAGTAGTCACATGTCTTCTGGGGAGAGAAAATAAAAGAAGTAATATAGTGTGAGGATTTTGTATTGCTTTTGGTCTTGCTGCACAACAGTATGTTTTAATTTCTGTTTTGTTGAGGACAATTATGTTTTTCAAACTTTATTTGTGAGGTGTGACTTTTTCCACTCACTTGCGCGTGTCAAAGTTTAAAAATATTGGCTACTCATTCAAAATGATTGTTAGACCCATCATAATGTCTCCCTACCATGAAAATTCCTTTGTGTAGATGAATATGACCTTCCCTCTCCCCCGTTAACCTCTTGGAATCCCAATTTTCAATGTTAGTTTTTGAAGCATGTAATAGTTTCTTGAATTCCTCTTAGATAGTTATCCATTTATGGTTGTAACTTCTCTTGAATGAATTATACAAGATATCCTATTGAGCATTTTGGTTTTTGGTTCTCTACCTTTTTTTTCATTCTTAGTATAACTTTCTTTTGAATAGATTTTTTCATTTTCTAACAAAATTATGTAGCTACATTCTTAGCATTGCATCCCTCTCATATCTTCATTATAGTGTTCATGTATTCTTTTTCCCACAGTTCATTTTCATCACTTTATAGCTCTTTATGATTGTTGTTCATTTGTGTTATTCTTCTTATAACTACCAAAGTTATCAGTGATTTTGTGTATCCCTACTTTCCTTCCATACATAAAGTAGGGTGTTACTCTTTGTAAACCTAATATTATACACTTATAGTCAAATTTATTTTACTATTCTTAAGTTCTAAAAATATGTAGGCTTACGACCACACATGAAAAATGTGATTCCTTGTTCCATTAATTACTCTGGTGCGTCAAAACACAAAAATAAGGGTGTGACCATCTTGAAAAGATCCCAAGTAGTAAAAAACATTTCCCTAGTTGTAGAAACAGGTTTCTTGAAGATACAACGCATAAAGGAGTTTTTTATCCTCTTATCCTCTAAGTTATTATTTCACCGTTTCTTATAGAATATAAATTGTATTATTGTTATTTCTTTTTTCTAGATATTGGTATTTTTGTGTACTTATTTTTTGTCCTTGAGTACAAATATTTTAGGTTATTCCAAGATAATTGATTTTTCTATCCCTTTTGGATGCTATTGCAAAATATGTACTACAACACACCTACTAGGTGATAACATAGACACACAAGAAAAAATGTTAAATAAATTTTTGAATCACTTTCTAGGTCCCTTGTTATCCCACATTTACTACTCTATAACTAGTTTTTCAGTTTTGTTCTTGTATTTGTATTTATTTCACATTTTTTATATTTTTTCTTAGATAACATTTTTAAATAGGAAATATTACATTTGAGGTATGAATAAGATACATGTTATTTATTTCAATCATAAAAAATAAGAAAATATATTCTTTAGTCTTATTCCCATAGGTAAACTAGTTTAAATCTTAGGCTTGTTAGGAATTAGGTGTTATACACCTTACATAATGTTTATAATATTTAATTTATTATTATGTGTGTGGTGCACCTAGGGGGACCTAGAAGTATGTGCATCACTAGGAGTTAACATTCTTGAGGGAGAAAATTTAATTTTTTCGAATGGCATCCTCCCGCCCTGCCCAGGATTTGAATGTCTCTATTCTAGGTACCTCCCACCCTACCCAAAATTTGAATGACTCTTTTCAGGAGATCTCCCACCTGGTGGTGCAATCACCAACTTGCAACCTGATTGTGGATCTTAACTCTCCCACTTTGACATCGGTGGCTATGGTTGGGGATTTTGGCATGGGTCCTCCGTCTGTTGTGCCTTCGGTTGGAGTGGTTGAGTTTAAAGTTGGTTCTAGGGTGGCTATGGTGAGTGTGACTGCCCCTTTCCCTAATGTGGATGCAATTGTGGGTGTGGTTCAAGCTTCCTTAAACTCTCCTGGAGTGGTGGGTGTCCATCCTCAGCCTTCTTTTGTTGATTCTATGAAGTCTAAGAGGCTTAGGGAGGGCTCTATGCATCCTTTGCGGTGTGAAAATAGTGCTCTTGTTGTCTCTCTTGGTAAGGAAGTTGATGAAAATATTGCTTTTTACTCTAAAAATGCTCTTATTTGTATATTTTGTCATTTGTGGCCTTCCCTCCTGATTTGCATCTTTGGATCACCAACCATTGGTCTCCTCTAGTTGATGGTTCGATGAAGATTTACCCTTCTACAAGGGGCTTTTTTGTTGTGGGTTTCAACTCTCCTAAAGATAGACAAGCTATTCTAGGCTATGGCTTGTGGGTTTGGGACTCTCATCTCCTCTCCATTAGACCTTGGGTTTATTCTTTTAATCCTTTGAATGAACCCTTAGATGTTATGCATGTTTGAGTAAGATTTCCTTATCTTCCCTTATAGTTCTAGTGCTCCTCTGCCTAGGAGGGTATTGATAATTTTATTGGTAGATTCTTGAGAGTGGATAAGGCTTCCAAGAATTTTACTCATACCTCCTTTGCTAGGATCCTGGTGGAGATTGATCTTTTGAAGGCTCTACATAGTGAGGTAGTTTTGTTGGTTAATGATTGGTCATGGTCTCAGATGGTGGATTACGAGGGTCTTTCATTTCACTATAGACACTATTTTTCTATTGGTCACTTGGCTTGTGACTGTTCTAGTGGCTCCCGTACTGTTTCCTCTTCTACCTGGTGGAAGAACTCACTCTATGAGCACTTAACAGTACGCCTTGTTGCTGATTTTGCTTCTTTTGATGCAGACTCAAGGACTCCTTCTCCTTCTATGAGAAAAAATAATATTAATGATACTCCTGTTGCCCCTACAAACTCTCCTTTGCAAGTTCTTTCTGTGTCACATGAATCGGTTATGGTGGATGTTGCTCTTCCCGTGGATACTGTGGGGCGATCTTTGGTTATGGTTGTTCCTAATGCTATTAGTACTACTTCTCTTGCTGCCCCTAATTTGGAAAATGATGTAAATCCTATGGTTTTAGGCTTGGTTTTAAATGCTTCAGCTGAAATATCAACTACTCTTGTCTACTACTCTGGAGGGGAGTCTTCTCCCTCTGATCAAAATTTCTCAATTTTTGTTTCTAATTCTTCTTGGACAATGGTTCACAGAAAGAAGGAGCATTCTTCTAGGTAGGTTTTGGTTTTGTTTAACTCACCATCTGGGGCTTTTCTTGGTTCAAGTGTTGTTCCTTGCATAGTTTCTCATAGTTTGTTGTTTCTGACTAGTCCTGTGTTGCTTGTTGTTTCTCTCTAATTGGCTGTGTTGGGAAAGTCTGTTTTGCTAAGCTATTTGGCTATATTTTTCCATTTTGTAAGGATCAGGGCCCTTCCCTACTTATCTAATCAAAAAAATTCTTGAAGCCACTTTATATGTTGTAGGTAACATTGGGATATAAAAATGTATTTATTTAATATTGGGGAAAGTTAATTAATAAAGTACATAATATTAAATGTGGGATCATGGTTTTGTAATCTCATGGTTTTAGTTAGATGGTTTTATGTAATACCAGTTAGTTTTTTTGTGTAAGATTATTTCTATCAAATAAAATAGAAGGGTAATTATTTGAGGTTGGCTTGTTGAGGTTTTGAATTCTAAAGAGTGCATATGTCAAGCATGGCATGGGATGTGTGGTTACATGCTTGGACACATGGAGGATGCATTGGAGAGGCTTGATGTTTCACAGGTGTTCATGGAGACTTTGAAGATGTACTATAATATTTATTTTTGAATAAAACTATTCTAACCACTTCCACCTTCCTGTTTATAAATGTATCTCATATTTTTCAAATTAATAACATTCATATTTATGAGCACATATGGTATCAAAGTTGCAAGTGTCCCTATGCATGATGAAAAGATGAGAATGGACACATGAAGATTGGGTATGAGCCAATGGTGAAGCTTGAAGAGAAGTTATGGTAGTGAGTAGATAATGAAGGGCACAGTTTGAAAATAGAATTTGCATTGGATTACAATGTTCAACATGGTGTGAGAGATGTCCATGATCATGAGCCATGTGGAGGAAGAGATGATGCAATGACGCAATGGTTGTAGTTCATGTTAATTGGCATAGGTTTATGTAGTTAAACTTTTTCAACCGCTTCCACCTTCCTTTACTCTTTCAATCACTTCCACCTTCTTGTTTATAAATGTATCTCATGTTTGTTGAATTAATAACATTCAAATTTATGACCATAGGGACTACCTATTCTTACTTTTTATCTCTCTATTTGGGGTTTCTTTATCTCCCCATTTTAGGAGATTTTTATAAATGAAATGGATTTCTATGTACATGGACATCTCATTAGGCCTCATCTATTGGGGCTCATATTTTTACCCACCTTAGTTACACTTTAAGGGGTGTTATTGTAGCCTTTTGAATCATTTAATTTAGTTATTTATTTTTCTTACACTTTATTTTTTCTCATTTATGTTGTTAGGAATCGCTCATTAACGTTTTTTTTTTTAAATTTCCATATGATTTAATCCTTCCTATTGTGGGAGATTTGGGAGCTATATATACTTTGGTATTATTTTAAAGTTATCTTATTCTTTATGTAATCACTCATCTTACATGTATTCTTAAATCCGTTCATGTCTTATTGTTATTTTGTATATTCTCTTGTGTTTTCACTAGGTTTACATTATTATTGCACTAAAAAAATTGAGTTTGAGTGGCTATTGTTGCACTAGGTCTAGGTTATTCTATTTATAATATATTCCAACTATTATGATATGTTGTTGACGATGAATGTGATAGTATATTTATATTTCTTGAAAAACTTAATAAAAGGGGTGTTTTTAGGTGGATACAAGTGATGGAGGAAGGTGAAGTAGTGCGTTATTATATCCATTTAACATAATTTTGAAAAAAAAATGTAGAGAATTACCAATAATGGGTTCTAGTAGCACCAAGAGTTAAGAACAATTCAAAATAGAAAGATGAGTCTACGATGAAGGTATGCCTATAGAACACTCCTAAGAAACCATTCATTAAGAAAACATAGTACTTGGATGACTAGGTCTAGGGTTTTGATGGTTGGTAGGACTAAGATTTAAATTTAAACTTGGATTGGAGTACCAATGAGAATTTGTGTTCTTTAACAATGAAGGTTACAAATTTCAAGGAAGGTTATATGAATATAAGGAGAATCTTTTAGGATAAGAAGTGGGCTAAATGTGACCTAAATATGACCAAGGGGATATACATCAAAACTGGTGAAAAGAATTAAGGTGGAAAGAGTGAAGTATGGTATTTTTATGCAAATTTTTTATTAAAAACTATAATTAAAATAATAGAATTCACACATAAAATACCAAGTATACCCTTAAAAAACCCTGTCTGAAAACAATAACAAAAAGAAACTCTCACTATATTAACTCAACCCTTTAAAATGTATATTAATAAATTTATTGTATATCATAAACCCTATCTATTTGAGATAATTTATAGGTGTGAATCAAGTTATATGAAACCTCTAAGTGATATTACAAAACAATGGGAAAATAAACCACCTTATTAACTCAACCCTTTAAAATGTATATTAATAAATTTATTGTATATAATAAACCCTATCTATTTTAGATAATTTATAGGCGTGAATCGAGTTATATGAAACCTCTAAGTGATATTACAAAACAATGGGAAAAGAGACCACCTTTAAAAGAATTTGATTTTTTATCTCTAGTTTCTAATATCATACCCCCATATTATGGGGTGGGTTCGTATTAATCCACAAAACTACTAGCATAGGTGATTCCTTGCATAAATATATTATACATTACTGTACAATCTATAAGGGTTATAAAAAAGTTTAATAGAAAATATTTTTTTTGTATCCTTTCCCCTTTGCTATGTATGATGCATAAGGGGATAAAAAAAACAAACACAATATAATAGCTAGGGACAAAAAATCCATTAGGTAATCTAAAAAAGAATTTAAATTCTCAATTAGATCACTAGTTGCATTAGCAAATATATAACATTCACTAAATTTTCAACATTCTCTATTAACACTACTTTCTCCACCATGTCTTGGAAAAATGATATTGAACATTAATGTGACTTGTATAAGCATGATAATTAGAATTTTTTAAAAATTTGATTGGACTTTCTCTATAACAATTTATCCTTCAATAGTTCCTAAAAGTGTTAAACATTTGAACATAATCTCTAAATCCATGATACTTCCTTATAATCATGAATAGCTAAAATGTACTTTGTTTCCATAGTGTAAAGAGAAAAAATACTTGTCAATATTTCTCATCAAATTATTTTCTGCACCAAATAATGAAATTGTATATGACTAGAAGATATCCTTCTACTAATATATCAAGTCCAATTTTCATTAACAAAAACTATATATGCACCATCTTTCCCATCTCAAGTCCCCCATGGTAGCATATTGAGTACTTTGAAGTGCCACAAATATATTTGAAGACCTTCTTAACCACATTATATAGTTATTTTCCTATATTAGAAATAAATATTCTTGTGAATTCACCTATAGGGTAACATCTAGTCAAGTATAGATCATAAAATACATTAGGCTCAATACTACACTCACATATATAACATGAATCATGTCTTTTATTTTCTTTGATGTATTATAAAAATATTTCTTCCACTAACAAAAATATTCCAATACATTTACCAATTTGTAATCTAACATCCTAAACCTCTAAAATTTAATAGATTTGACATGATTTTGAGTTCAATTATCATATCTTTAGATCTTCATAATATCTTATAATTGTTGCACCTAAGTTAAATTTTATAACACCTAAGTATTTCATATCAGACTATAAAAAAGCTAATATCTAAGATCCTAAATGGTATCGTTATCATTTTCAATAAGGAACATATCATTAACATTTAAAAAAAATATTACTAATCTATTAAAAGAATACACAATGATCAAATTCATTTCTAACAAATGTAAGATTCAAAATAAAAGTATCAAACTTTTGAATCCATATTCTTAATGATTTCTTTTGAATATAGATATATATTTTTAATATACAAACTAAATCCTCATTTTTTTATCATGAAATGCTCTAGATGTGACATGATTTTTTTCTCTTCAAGATCTCCATGTAAGAACACTATCTTAACACAAATCTCTTCCACCCAAACATTAAAAAATGTGACAATAAATAACATAAATCTAATTTAAATTAACTTGATAATTAGAGACAATATCTTATCACAATTAATTTCTTCAAACTTGGAATACCCTTTAGCCATCAATTAGCTTATATTCGTTTATCTAAAACTTTGATTTGAGCCTTATTTAAAAAAAAAAATGCAAATAATGGGATTCATTCATATAAATAAGTTAAAAATATTCTTAAGTCTTGTTCTTATCCAAAGGCACCATTTCTTCAAAAATGGATATCTTCAACAATAAATTTATTTTGATTCAAGTACCCTCTTCATGGTTCTACTATTATCATCATTAGCATGTAAAACAAAAATATAGAAAAGCTTAAGTTAGCTATGTCTTTTTTATTGTCTTTTGTTGTAGTAACATGTCTTAGTTTGACTAGACTTACTATCCCCTTCAATTTTTACACTTCATAATTTCTTTCACACCATATTTATTGTGTTTGATTTGATTGACAATTTGTACTTAAATAATTTGGGCTTCCTATTGTAATAAGATTTTTGGATTAAACTGTGTGTAGTTTTTACATCAACATTTGGACTTCATTTAAAAGTTAGGATTTAAAAAGATTCGATTTAATCCAACATTTATTATTAAATTTGAGTCTGTTGTTAATTTCGTTTTAAGCTACTCATATCTAATTTTTAAATCTGTTTTTATTGTTGTTATTTTTTATCAAATTCAGATCTAATATATTTATATAAATTAATTAATATGAGATTAAAAAATAATTAGAAATGAATATGAAGGCAAATTATTTTATATTATATTATTGCATTTAACACTCAAATTGCTATGGAGTGATAGTTTCATTTTCTTTATTCATTGATATATATTTTCTTATATACTTTTAAGTAAAAAATATATATTTTAAGTAAAATGATAATAGTGAAAAAATGATAAAATATTGACAAATAAATGAATAGATTTTCAAATATTAATACTAGATTAAAAAATGATTAGAAATCAAAATGAAGTAAAAAGCTTTATGTGGGTCTAATATGCTTTAAGATCTTATATTCTTGTATGTCATATTATTGCATTTCACACTTTAATCTGATGTTAAATAAATAAATATTCTTTCACAAAAATAGCAATGAAAATGATAATTCATTTTTTTATTCATTGAAATTTTTTCTTATAAACTTTTAAAAATAAAAAATATTATCTTATACCAAAATAATAATATTAGAAAGAAGATTAAAAAGATAACTGACTAGATTTCCATCCGTATAATATGTTTTTTTTGCGTCATTTTCCTATTAAGTCAAACATAAAACCTCCTATCTGTAAGATATTTATTAACTCAAATCTAAACTAATGTCCAGTGGTGTTTGAATGGCCTGGGAAGCATTGTTGAGTATGATGTCATGGCAGAATCAATGAGGCTCTCTCAGCGGCGATTAACCCAAGGTCGAATCTGAGATGCAAGTCGATGGGGAGAAAACATTGAATTTTACCTAAATCAGATCTGATACTGTGATGTAGAACGTGGCGAAGATCTGTCAACCTTAATTCAAACCAGCAATGAGTATTCTACACGCAGTCCATGCTGACTGAGCAATGTTAATTTGAGATTTAGGGTTCAGTTTCGTGATAATTACGGCGTTGGCGTGCTTGTCCTGTTTGACTGAATTTGATGTTCGAGTTCAATTTTCTTGTATTGCAACGCTTCACTTTACAATCACAGACAATTGTGAGGTGATAACAGACTCCTGCAATGGCATTCACACTTTCTTTGCATCAAATTTACTACACAGATTGATAACAAAGCACATGTGCACACCAAATCATAATCAATTTTAGATTCAAGTCCACTGAAATCTAGGTAGGTTTACCTTCTGAAAACGATATTAGATCTCTAAACAAAAATCTTTTTGGTGGTTTGGTGAAACTTGTTTTATTTAAATAGAAGAATCAATATTTGGTGCAATTTGTGAATTGAAGTCTTAACATGTACTATTATAATTTTCATACACGTGGATTGTTTTCCAGTCATACAAAGGTGAATTGAGAGGAATCAAACTGACCATCATTTGTGTTTTCCAATGACTTTTTTGTTTTAACATTTTGCTTAATTTAACTAAAACTTAATGCTTAAATGATTTTAAATATCATTAGTTACTAACCACACAATTCATTAGTTACTAACAACAAGATGTTGAAATCATACAAGTGAAATAAATATAGATTGTAACATAGATTTTTTTTAATACTGACTTTCATTTGTATTTGGTTTTAGAGAATTACAAATTAATAAATGGATTCTAAAATGTAGATGTATTTAAATTATGGAGTATGGCATTTTAAGTGTGGTGGCAAAGTTATGGGATAATCCCACAAAGGAATAGCCTATTTATATTTGGTTTTAAAATATATAGTTTATTTTGTAGAAGTGGAGCTTAATATTAATGATTGTACTTGATTGATAGAACATGGAAGATGACACTTGTCATTATCAATTTGGTTAGTGTTTGTGTCATTTGTAATATTAATTGTAGTATTCCACTATTTAAATATGGTTTTTTGGAGACTCACTATATTTAAAATCTATTTGTATTTTTTTTTTGGATAGAGTGTAAATAAAAGGGCCACAACCCTTGTACAAAAGCAACAACAAAACTACCTAGCTATAATATGACTACAACATCATAGATGAAACATTTTTAAACAAAATAAACACAACAAATAGGAGAGAACCAAAATAGAGAAGCAACTACAACACTAGGGAAATTATAGCATCCCATTCCTCCTAGAAATCTTCAAAATTCTTTTTTCTATTGTAGCAATGACATCCTTCTCCACTCTTTCACTCTCTTAGTGTTGTTTCATCTAATACTAACACTAGGACTAGCTTGTGCTTGAGTGGTTTCAAGATTTAATATTTCTTGAAGCACCTTGATACTCATAGTTGAGTTCCTAATAGTAGCTATACTAAAGTCCACCACCTCCCTTAGGTTCATTTTAATTTCACCCTTTTATTTCTCGAGAGCTTCCATTATAGTGCCTTCTTATATATTTCTATATTCAAGGTCCCAATTTCCTCCATTACATTACAATCTTTCAGAAGTAATTTTTCTCAATTATTTTGTTGATTTCAATAAAAAACCAATTAAGGATTTTAGGCTTTATGTTGACCTCCTTACAATTTTCATTTTTATTGTCATTCAATAGGTTATTGATCAAGGTCACTGCTTCAAAAAGATGAGAGGAGATGAAACACACTAAAAATCTAATTAGGGGCACCACTTGGAAAAGTCCTTCCACCACTAACATATCCTCTTCCGCATTCAAATCATCCTCCTTAGCTACCTTTTCCTTACCCTTAGTATCTTTGTTATATCACCCTTTAAAATATAATTCCTCAAACTTAGTAACCTAATCCTTCCTCTTTCTTTTGGTTCTTCTACTATGAGCATGGGTACCCACATTTTTTTTTCCTAAATATGTCTAAAGAACAAGGGGTTGAGAAAAGAGAAGCAAGGGAATCTAGATAGCTTGAATTAAGAGAAGATGGAGATCAAATTTAGACAGGAGAGGAAGAAAGGTATTTTTATTGCAATGAAGGGGGGTAGAGGAAGATGAGAGTGATGAATGCCTAAAATTATGGGATCAAATGGGAGATGGGGAAGAATTTTTTGAACACTAGACATATAAATAGTTGGTTAATATATCAATTCAAGAACATGCTTAATTAATAATAAGACACAAGACTAATGTAATGAGGCCACACTAATGATTTGTTCCAAGACTATGTTCTGGTGATTCAAATACCCCTTCATGGTTCTACTATTATCATCATTAGCATGTAAAACAAAAATATAGCAAAACTCAAGTTAGCCATACCTCTTTTATTGTCTTTTATTGTAGTTTATTAAGATGACATGACCTAGTTTGACTCTAGACTAAAATCCCCTTCAATTTTCACACTTTCTTAATTTCTTTAATTTGATATTTATATTGTTTTATTTGATTTATAATTTATAACTTAAATAATTTAGATTTCATTTAAAAATTATGATTTAAAAGATCCAATTTAATCCAATATTTATTATTAAATTTGAGTCTATTGTTTATGTTGTTTTAATTTATTCTTATATAATTTTGAGTCTAATTACTAACTAATTATATTGAGTTTCATTTTCTCTATTTATTGATATATTTTTTCTTATAGATTTTTAGGTTAAAAAAATTAGTAAAATGATAAAATGAAAAATTAATAAAAATATTGACAAATAAATGAGCAAGTTTTCAAATATTAATACTGACTTAAAAAATGATTAGAAATCGAAATAATGTAAAAGGTTTTATGTGGGTCTTATATTCTTTGAGATCTTATATTCTTTTATGTCATATTATTGCATTTCACACTTAAATTTGATATTAAATAAACAAACTCTTTCATTAAAATTGTAATGAAATATGATTTCATTTTATTTATTCATTGAGATTTTTCTTATAAAATTTTGAATTAAAAATATTATTTTATGCTAAAAATAATAATAGTAAAAAATTAAAAGGAAAATAAATAGATTTTCATCCATATAATATTTTTTTGGGTCATTTTCCTATTATGTCAAACATAACACCTCCCATCTTCTAGTGGTTCTAAAGTATTTATTAACTCAAGTTTTAACTGATGTCCACTAGTTTTTGAATGACTTGGGAAGCATTGCTAAGTATGATGACATGGCATAATTTAAAAAGCTATATAAGTGGTGATTAACCCAAGGTTAGAATTGAGATCCAAGTTACTGGGAAAAAGCATTGGATTTTAACTCTTGTAGTTTGATACCTAATCAAATATGATACTATTCTATAAATTAGAATGTTCTAATCATGAAACGAGTTGATATCAATATGAAATTTCTTTATGTACAAAATTAGATTTGCAGGAATGGGATAGGAGAGAAAATCAAAGTAAAATTGTTTAAGAATTTTGTGGTATTCTTGGTCTTGTTGTTATGGTATGTTTCAATTATTGTCTTCAATTGGTTCACTTTGATGATGGATAATGGAATATGATCTAAAATATTGGTGTAGTCAAGGATGGAGGGTCCAAAAATAGGACTATCCAACCTCGTAGCAAGAGTAAACACAAAGGAAACTCAAAGAAATGGAATAAAAATCACACATGGAAATATAGAGAATGATCAATTAATCACTAGCAACATTCTGTGCCTTCCGGTTTACAGATTACAAAAAGATATGGCGTTAAGCCTAGAATTACAATGTGGGTTGAAGACCTTATCTATCACTTCAATCCTTATACTTGATTGATTCCTAATGCAACTACACAATACCTATATATATCAATTCCTAGCTCTAGAAAAGGTCTGCATCAGCCTCAAGAGGTCTCAAACCCCAAAATTGATGAAATGTGTGAAGGTTGGCCAAAACATGTGATTTTCCCTCGATCCTTGGAAAAAAATGATGTGGATTAGAACGAAGGTTCCTCGATGATTATGCATCCTGATGAAATGGTATCCTGAGCACCCCAAGTCACAAGTTAGATCCACACACTTGAAAAGCCAAGATTGGTCAGTGAATGTTGTCTGTCCAATTACAGCTGAAATTTTGTTAACGATAACTTTGTGCTAGAATCTTCAAAACACTTGAATTTCGGGTATGATGTAGATGTTGCAATGAAGATCATATATCCTACTCTGTGAGCTCTGATGTTATAATGTGGTACAATGTGGTATGAAGAATTGAGACTAGGTCTTGATAGATAACTACTAAAATACAAGAAAACATGAATGCAAATATTTTTGGTTGATGCAAGATTGCTTGAAACTTGGGATGCTCCTGCATTCAACACCCGAGATTGAAAAAAAGTGAGCCTCTCACTTTGCTGGGGCTAGAGGAAAACCAATGCTATCCACCTAAACCTAAGAAATCCATGATGCATATTCCTCTAGTCTTCCTTTCAATCTAACTAGATATTCCTTGAATTGTCTTCCTCTGGTACTACATCCAAATTTTTTGTCTAAAATTTCCTCAATTTCCTTTGGATGATGCACTATCTGGACTAGAAAACCAACTCATCTATCCTCCAGTGACTCTCCTTCATGATACTAGTATAGGTCTGCAATCTTGAATATAGGTGATATGCTAAATTCCTCTAGTAGTTCCACTTCATATGCATTTCTAGAATCAAATTTCCTAATGATCTTACAATGTCCAAACTTCGTCATCTTTAGCTTATTATGTCCCAACTAGAAACCTCTCTTTTCTCAGATATACCATTACTTCCTCTCCTACTACAAACTCCTTATGTCTTCTCTTCTTATCTACTTTCTCCTTTTAGGTACTGTTCATCTTCTCCAAATGCTCCTTAACTTGAGTATGCATTGTCTCCATGAATCCTGCAAATTATTCATCCTCTACACTCCTTTTATTCTCCATGCTATATCTCTCAATTCTACTACTCCTCTAGGTGGTTTTCCTATCACAATTTCAAATGGTGCCTTCCTTGTGCTCCGGATTACTAAATTTTTGTATGTAAATTCTTCTTACAGTAGTATCAAGTCCCAATTTCCTACTTTTCCTTCATTCGTACATCTCAATAAGTTCCCCAAACTCCTATTTACCACTTTTGTATGTCCATCTGTTTGTTGGTGAAATGTTGAACTGTATTTCAAATTTGTCTTCATCTTGTTCCACATTGTTTTCTAGAAATATCCAATGAATCTAGTGTCTCTATCTGATACTATACTCCTTTGTGGTCCATGTAATCTCACAATATCCTTGAAAAATAGGTTTGCAACATGTACTACATCACTAGTTTTCTTACAAGGTATGAAATGCGTCATCTTGGAAAATTTATCTACAACCACAAATATAGAGTCAAATCCTCTTGGTATCTTAGGTAATCCCAACAAAAAATCCATACTAATGTCTTCCCATGGTCTCTCTGATATTGTCAATGGTGTATACATTCTAGTGTTCTGACAGTTTCCTTTTGCAACTTGACAAATCCTGCAACTTTGAACATACTTCCTAACATCCTTATGCAATTTTGGCCAAAAATAGTTCTCACTCACTAATGCTATGGTCTTATCAATTCCAAAATTCCCTAATAATCCTCCGCAATGCTTTTCCTTGATCAAATTCTCTCTCATTGAGCTTCTAGGGATACACAACTGATTGTTCTTGAATAAGATACCTTCTTGAATGAAATAATCCAACCATTTGCTTCTATATGTCTCTACAGGTTCCTTGCAAGATTTCCATGCCTTAGAAAAATCAATGTCACCTTCATACATATGCTTTTGTTCTTCAAAACCTAATGCTTCAATTCTCATCTTTGTCAACAAAATCCTTCGCCTACTAAATGCATCAACAACCTTGTTTGACTTCCCACTCTGGCGCTTCAACACAAATGTGTAACTCTACAAGAATTCTACCCATCTCATATGCCTCTGGTTCAACTTCCCTGGACTATTCAAATATTACAAAGCTTGATGATCTGTATACAACAAAAATTGCTTAGGTAACAAGTAGTGTCTCCACTTCTTCAAGGCCTGTGTAATTGCATAGAATTCTTGATCATAAACTAAATGTCTTCTCCTGGGATCATTCAATTTCTCATCAAAGTAGGCTATAGGTATCCCTCCCTGACTTAACACAGCTCCTATTGCACTCCCACTAGAATTACAATCTACTTAGAATACCTTATGAAAGTCCAATAGTGCCAACACAAGTTGTTCTATCACCTTTTGCTTCAACAAACCAAAAATCCTTTGTGCTCTAGATGTCCACTTGAATTCTTTCTAGTCACCCCTCATTGTCTCTGTCATAGGTGCATAAATACCATTGAAATTTCTAATGAACTTTAGGTAAAAGGCCACTATTCCATGAAATGATCTTACTTCTCCAATGTTCATAGGTGTAGGCCATTCAACTATTGCTCTAAACTTCTCAGGGTCCATCTTCAATCCTTCAGTAGATATCACAAATCCCAAATGCACTAGTTCCTCCTTCATAAAACTACACTTCGTGATGTTTATGAAAAACTTCTCTTCCCTTAGCCCGTGAGATACTTGTCTAATGTGCTCCAAATGTTCCTCCTTAGTCTTACTAAAACTCAAAATATCATCTAGATAAACAATGACAAACTTACCCAAGAATTTCTTCAAGACTTCATTCATTAGCCTCATAAATGTACTAGGTGCATAAGTTATTCCTAATAGCATGAACAACCACTCATATAATCCTTCATTTGTCTTGAAATCAGTCTTCCATTCATCTTCCTCTCTAATCCTTATCTGATGGCATCCACTCTTTAGGTTTATCTTGGTGAAATACTTTGCTCCACTCAAACTGTCCATGATGCCATACATCCTAGGCAATGGAAATCTATACTTTACTGTGATCTTATTAATATATCTTAAATTTGTATGCATCCTCCATTCTTTGTCATTCTTAGGTGCAAGTATAGTTAGTACCACTCATGGGCTCATACTCTCATTGATCAATCCCTTCTTTAGCAATTCTTGTATTTGTCTATTTAGCTTCACATTCTCTCCATATGTCATCCAATGTGTAGCTTTGTTTGGAAAATTGGGTCTTGGAATAATATCTATCTGATGACTGATCCTCTATATTGGTAGTAATCCTTCTATGATCTGGGGGACAATTTTTCAGTGAAAATTGAAGTGTTCCCAATACTCCAGATTTTAGCTTCATCAGAAAGAGAACGACGTCTTGATTCCAACGCAATTTGAATGGGGCGAAAAAGACTCCGTTTGTGCAAGTTACGACCAGTCAAACTTCCAGTCAAACTGGATTTAAGGGCATCCAGAAGGCGAAAAAAATAATCATCTTGGAAATCGATGGAAGCAGCGTCATCGCGAAGAGCTCGTCGAGACGATTCCGATGGCGTTCGTTTCGTCGAAATCCGACCCCGTATGCTCAAGTTACAAGCAGTCAAAGTTCGGTTGACTTGAGGGTACAGGTGATGACGTCATCATGCTGACGTGGCACTCGTACTGTAAGGATTGTATAGGAAAATTCCAACGTGACACGTGACATGTGTACGGACCAATCAGTGAATGACACGTGTCCGTCCGTACGGTGACATGTCACTTCGTACTTCGACGTGGCAGCATACGTGGCAGTTTCTGGCGAATAGTGTTTTGACACGTGGCATCGGACGTGGCAGTTCTGGCGATTAGCAGTTCGACACGTGGCACTGTGAATTTGGGCTCCTCCGGCCGGTGATCAGTTTGTTTTAACAAAACTATGTTCCAACGGGTTTGAACCCATGATCTTCGGCCACCGAACGACGCACAATGCCGTTACACCCGCGGTCGGCGCGCTAACTGTATATGGAGGGCTAGTGTTTTGTTGTTTGAATTCTGGTATATGGTTAAAAAAGAGTGGCCGGCGGGGTTGGAACCGCCGACCACCTAACAACAAAAAGGGTATAGCGACCATCGACCCCGCGGTTATTCCCTAACTATTATAGGAGTTCGGTGCCTTTTGTTATGTAGTTTTAAACCGAATCCATTAGAAATGGCTTTTAAGCCACAAACCTTTAAAACTACCTCTAACAATGTAAACCAGAAGCTATATGGGGATGCCAGAGAAGTTGTACGAGTTGTTAGAGGGGGTTAGGCATTTAATTTGATGGTTAGGCCTAATTAGGCAAACTTTTTGTATAAAAAGAGGGGTGTAGGCCTTGATTTTGCAAGTCCAGGTGGTGAGAACGAGAGAATGCTCGGGAGATGATTGTAATTGTTCCTGTACGTCGAAGTTATGCTGTGATATCGATGTGCTTGAAGGGAATGATGTTGTCGCAATTGTAACTGATTTTGGAGTATAATCAGATCGGTCACTCCGTTGGAGAGGGGCCTGGAGACGTAGTCCTTAGGGACGAACTCCGTTATCAATTGTGTTTGTCTCCTCCTATTCTTCTCTCTTTCTTTTCAGTTCATTATCTTGGCATTTATATTATGTTCATTTATTCATTTGAGCATTTAATTATGTAATCATTTATGTTAAGCGTTGTAATAATTGATCTTTTACGTTACGCATTCTGTAAGCAATTAGTCCTAGATCCTATATAGTTCATTCTAGCACATTCTCTGATACAAGATCTTGGTATTCTGTTATTAGTTTAGTGACTTCTTTCTCTAGTGATTCTTCATCTGCCATGACTCCTTCTGCATCTAAGGCTCTGTACTTCCTTGGAATCAAATCAAAACACATGTTTTCATGTCTCAATCCATCCAAAAACTTCCTTCCATGTACCAAATTGATGCTAGATGTACCACATACTTCACTTTCTGGTTCATCTTCCAAAGGTGTTAATGTGATTCTCTTTCCATTGGATGTTATGGTATAAGTATTCCTTCTCCCATCATGTATAGATTCATTATCATATTGCCAAGGTCTACCCAATAGCATATGACATACATCCATCGGCATAATATCACATAGCTCACTTCATCATGATATGACCCTATACAAAATTTTACTAAACACTGCTCACTTATTAGTATCTTGTGCTCATCCTAAATCTAGGATATCCTATAAGGATTCAGATGTTTTCTTCTTTCCAAATTCAACTTTTCCACCATTTCCTTAGAAACTAAGTTATCTATGCTACCATTATCAATGATAACTTTGCAACACTTACCTCCTGCTTTGCATCTAGTCTGAAACAAACTTTTCCTCTGCGGTGATTCCTTAGGTACTTCCTTCTCTTGGATCAATGCTCTCCTCATGAATAACGATTCTCCCTTCTTAGGACTCCCTCTAGAACTCGACGATTTCACCAGTTCTTCCTCCACATATCTAGTTCTAGCATGATTTTCATTCTTCCTACTTTCTTGGTGACACTCAAATGCTCCATGTACTCCTCCACACTTAAAATAGGTTCCTCTAAAAGTTCTCTTGTCATATCCTTTCTCATCTCTTTGGTATCTATCATTGTGGTAAGAATTGTAGCATCCTCTATTGTTGTGATAAGAATTTTTGTCATCTCTCCCTCTCTGGTAAGAATTGGAATCCCTCTCTTTCTTTTGGTATGAATCTTTGTCCTTGTTTTTCTCCATATATGGTTTTTCTCCTTCAAAATGTGACCTTCCTCTCTGAAATCTACCTCCTCTTCTTCTGTGCCTTTGTTCATGTCTTTTGTTTATCTTTTCCTCCACCTTTAGTGGAAATTGATATGCTTCTTCTAACAAATTCATCCTCAGCCCATTGATATATCTTGCCACTTTCTCCTTGCTTACTTCACTATGTTTGGTCCTGATGATGATCTTATGAATTTCCTCAGTGTATTACTTCATATTCTTTTCCTTCTGTCTCAAGTTTTTCAATCTCTTTAGCAGCTCCAACTCATAGTTTACAGGTATAAATTGGTTCTTCAATTTTCTCACCATTCTATCCTATTTCACAATCTTTTCTTTTCCTTTTCTATTTCTCTCCAATTGAACTTTCTTCCACCATATTTCAGCATGTCCCTTCAATTTAATCTTTGCAAATTGTACTCCTTTTGGATCTTCAATTTCTTCATATTCAAAGTATTCCTCAATGTCATTTATCCAATCAATCAACTCCATAGGGTTTAGGTTACTAGTATAGTTCAAAATCTCCATTCTAGGCCATTTTCCTATTTTTGGAATAGCCTTCAACATCTTCATCTGATCTGATTCTTCCTCTTTTGTGGTTTCTTCAGTTAGATCTGCAACTTGAACTTCATCGTGATGACTTTCATCATTAGGTCTAGGGTTTAAGCATTTTGTTTTTTATTCTTCAACAACATTCAATCTCACTTTCATTGTTCACATCATTTCCATCATCTCATCCATCTTTCTAGCAACATTAACAATGGTATGAATTCTCCTGAGTGACATCTCTTCCTAGGATCTAGTGCAATTGCCTCAAGTTAGTGATCTAGCTACAAGGTCACAACTGCCTCACAATCGGTGATCTATTGACCTGAACAAGTAGGCTGCCTGAAGTCAACAATATTTCCACACAAATATCTTACAAAATGCCTTGCTCAACTTCGCTCTCTTCTCCCAAAATTTTCAAACTCGCTTTGATACTACTTGTGCATTCAAGGATGAAGGGTGCAAAAATAGGACTGTCCAACCTTGCAGCAAGAGTAAAGACAATAGAAACTCAAAGAATTGGAATAAAAATCACATATGCAAATATAGAGAATGATCAATTAACAACTGGCAACATGCCCTGCCTTCCGGGTTATAGATATATAGAAAGATATGGTGTTAAGCCTAGAATTACAATGCGGGTCAAAGCCCTTATCTATCACTTCTATCCTTCTACATGATTGATTCCTAATGCAACTACACAATGACTATATATATCAATTCCCAGCTCCAGAAAAGGTTTTTGTTGACCTCAAGAGGTCTCAAACCCCAAAGTTGATGAAATGTCTGAAGGTTAGCCAAAACATGTCATTTTCCCTTGATCCTTGGAAAAAAATGATGTGGATCAGAACGAAGGTTCCTCGATGATTTTGAATCCTTATAAAATGGTCTCCTAAACTCCACAAGTCACGGGATAAGGCCACACACTTGAAAAGCCAAGACTGGTCAGTGAATGCTCTCTGTCCAGATACAATTGAAATTTTGTCAGTGATAACTTTGTGTTGGAATATTCAAAAAACTTGAATTCTATATATGATGTAGATGTTGCAATGAAGATCATATATCCTTCTCCACGAGCTCTGATGTTATAATGTTGTACAATGCAGTATGAAGTACTGAGACTAGGTCCTGACATATAACTACTGAAATGCAAGAAAACATGTTCATGCAAATCTTTTTGGTTGATGCAAGATTGCTTGAAACTTGGGATGCTCCTGCATCAAATATCCATATAATTTTTTTTTTTCTTCTATAAGATTTATTGTTAAATAAACCCAAATACAATGAAAGATTAGGAAAGCATAAAAGAATAATATGCTAGAATAAATTGTATTCTATATAGAAAATGAGAGTGTGTATATAATATACAAAGTGCCATTTCTTTATATTGAGCAAGGTAAAGCATGAGGTAACCCAATATCTTACATAAAGCATGGAGTTCAACAAGAGTTAGCCAATGCAATAAAGAAAGAAATTTTATCTAAGGAGGAAATTTTTTCTAAGAAGGAAAGCTTATGTAAGAAAGTTTACCCAAATCTAGAGCAAATAAAGTAAATAACTAATAAATTAATTACTTACATAAATAAATGCAACTAGATAAATACATGCTAAGTAAGCTTGAGTGAGTGTAAAAAAATAATCTTTTACACTAACACCCCCCTTATGTGTAACTTAGGAGAAAAGCTTACAAAAGAAACAAAGATGGGTCCCGACAACAAGGCCATAATAGGTACCCATGTACATATCAAATTCCTCCAAACAGAAGAAGAATCCCCCCAAACAAATAGAGAGGGAATATAAGAGAAGGACTAAGTATCTCCCCCCAAAATATCCAATGGTAGATGCTCAAAATTGGCTGGAGAATATGGTCCATGATAGTAAAAAAACATTCCTCCGCTTAGGAAGAAACAAAACCAAAGGTGAATGCAATCTATCTCCCAAGTCCTAAAAGGAATTGAAAATGTATGAAGTCTTTGAAGTTCGCTCAAGTATCCATGTGTTGATGCTAAAAGTAGTCACAATCGAATTAGGCATTCTAGGCCACAGTGCTAAAGATGAAAAATCAGAATCTCCTAGAGATTGATGTAGAGCATAATCCAAAAACAATGATGGTTTGGCAATAGTTGTGTAATTAATTTCATCAAAGAGGAGAGATAATCCCTCAAATGTGTCCTCCAAATCTAAAATATGCATCTCCATAAACAATTTTGAAATTCCTGTCAAGAGATCATACCACAAAGTTGAATCAAGAAGACTATGGATGCCTTGTTGCAAGAAGTCATTGGAAGCTTTTGAAGAAGTAACACTAAACTATAAAGTAGAAATATATGCAAGGAAAAAAGAGTGGTCCTCAAAGAGAAGACATATGTCGTTAATAGTGTCATCTAGATTCTAAATGAGAGACTATACAAAAAAAGACAAAATGTTTGGTAGAAATTGATCCCAATGGACTAAATCCAAAAGACATGAATGATATTGCTACAATGAATGATTGGATGCTCTTGAATCTAAGCATCTTTGAAATCTAAATCTACAACAGGTGTTGTTGATGAGGTATCAATAAATTGATCATCCATACAAGATGTTTCCACATTAGATGAGGCAACATAAGTCTCAATATCATCCAAAATATCTTGGTTCTCCTAGGAAACATCACTTTAAAATGAAGATTCAATATCTCCTTACAACTATTGGATGATGATCCAAGTAGTAAATGGGCACTCAATATGCTCTATGTGATGTAGAGTATCCTTAGAAATAGTAAGACATATTAGTTCATAGACTATGTCATTATTATTAAACCATGCATTATTTTCATCAAAGTTACTTGGCTCAGGAATGAGTCCAAGGAGATAGGGTAGTAGATCCTTCTCAAGATAGTAATTCTTAATCCTTTGTTTCCAAGAAAATTAGTTCCCTAAAGTTATCATAACAAAAAAATGATGAAAATGATGTTTAAGATACATGAATAACCCCCCCCCCCCCATAAATGGAACTTTATCTCAGTTCATGATTACATAGTGCATGTATAATCCCCCCAAGAATGAATGAAAAAAGCATGAAAAAGATAAAAAACATAAAAGGAAACTTCTCCTTCACATGCAATGACATGCAAGCACATGCAATAAACATGCAAGTACATGCAACTAAAAAAAATGTTGATTTGGTGAAATGAGAGGATGCTCTAACTTTCTTGGCTACTCTAAACGTGATGGTGATTCCATATTCGATCCAAGAGGCTACAAAACATACATGCAAGACACATGAAATTAAAAAAGTAGATGTTAAACCCTCAAAATTTGATTTTTCTTCATAATTTTTTGATTCTCTAGATAATCCAACAATGTAAGAGAAGAGCATACTATTTTTCTAGAAAAAAATAACTTATTTTCACTCAATATTTCTAAAAATCAATCCTATCAATCATGAAGGCTTTGATACCATGTAAGATTTACTATTAAATAAACCCAAAATACAATGAAAGATTAGGAAAGCATGAAACAATAATATGCTAGAATAAATTGTATTATATATAGCAAATGAGATTGTGTGTTTATTGTTAGAGTAAATGGTTTTTACCATTTACCTACTTAGGTTTACTTAGGCAGAATAGTTTATTAGTTTTGCATTTATTTCTCTTGGGTGGTTTTTCCTCGTAGGGTAGTTTTCCCACCCATCATATATTTTTCTTGCCTTTAAAAGGCTCTACAATATGTAAATTATTCATCTCAATATTATTCACTCCTGTTTTGGTGAAATGGCCTTGTGTTGCCTCTCTCACTTTTTGTGAAGGTTATTTTTGTAGATGATTTTCCTAGGTTATTCGCTCTAACATTTATAATATGCAAAGAGTCATTTCTTTATAAAGAGGAAGGCAAAGGATGAGGTAACCCAAGATCTCACATAAAGCATGGAGTTCAACTAGAGTTAGCCTATGCAATAAAGTAGGAAAATTTATCTAAGAAAGATTATCCAATAAAGTAGGAAACATTATCTTAGAAGGAAAGCTTCTAAGAAATCTTATCCAAATCTACAAAAAAAAAAAACTAAATAGCTAATAAACTAATTGCTTACATAAATAAATGGAATTAGATAAAAACATGCTAAGTAAGCTTAAGTTAGTGTTTTAAAAAAGAATCTTTTACACTAACATCTTCATCAATCTATTGAAAATATACACAATGATTAAATATACTTCTAACAAGTATTTAAGATTCAAAATAAAGGTATCAAAATTATGAATTCATATCCTTAATGATTGTTTTCAGACATAGATAGATTTTTCTAATTTACAAACCAAACCCTCCTTTCCTTTTACCATGATGTTCTCTAGTTGTGAAATATAGATTTTCTCTTCAAGATATCTATGTAAGAACACTATCTTAACAACAATCTCTCCCACCCAAACATCAAAAGAAGTGACGATAGATAATAGAAATGTAATTGAAATTAACTTGATAGTTAGGAATAAAATCTTATCAAAATTTATTTTCTTAATCTTGGAATACCCTTTAGCGATTGTATTTTTCTATTTGACACTTTGAGTTGAACTTCATTTTAAATTTACATTTGCAACTAATGAGCTTCAATCTCATGGGTATAACTTGACATATTTTAAGTCTTGTTCTTGTCTAAATCCACCATTTCTTCATCCATGACCTTCTTCCAAGACTACTCTCTTTTGATTCAAACACCCCCTTCATGGTTCTAGTATTATCATCATTAGCATGTAAAATAAAATTATACCAAAACTCAAGTTAGCTTCACCTTTCTATTGTTGTTTGTCCTAGCTTGTTAACATAACATGCCCTAATTTGACAAGACTTAATATCCCTTTCAATTTTCAAAATTCTTATTTTATTTCATATTATATTTATTGTGTTTGATTTGATTTATAATTTATAGTTTAATCATTTGAGTTTCATTTAAAAGTTATGGTTTAAAAGACTCAATTTAATTCAATATTTAATATTAAATGTTAATTTATTATTGATGTTGTTTTTATTTAATCCTATCTAGTGTTGAATCTATTATTAATTGATTATATTTCTATTGTTGTTATTTTTATAAAATTCAGATCTAATATACTTATATAAATTAATTAATATGAGAACAAAAAAAATTATTAAAATCGAAATGAAGTAAAATATTTTTTTGGGTCTAATATGCTTTGGAAACTTATATTCTTTTATGTTATATTATTGCATTTCACACTTAAATTTGATAGTCTTTTATGAAAATTCTAATAGAATGATAGTTTCATTTTCTTTATTCATTGATAGATATTTTTCTTATTTTTTAGTTATAATTTTTTATTTTAAGTTAAAACAAAAATGATGAAATTGTTGACAAATAAATGAATAGATTTTTAAATAATATTGGATGAAAAAATGATTAGAAACCAAAATAAAGTAAAAAGATTCTTTTAGGTCTAATATGTTTTAGGATCTTATATTCTTTTATGTCATATTATTGCATTTCACACTTAAATCCAAAATTTCATAAATAAATACTCTTTTATCAAAATCGTAATCGAATAATAGTTTCATTTTCTTTATTCAATGAGATTTTTTCTTATATAAAATATAATAGAAAATAATAATTATAAATGATGAAAATGTTAACAAATAAGTGAGTATATTTCCATCCATCTAATATTTTTTTTGGGTCAATAATATTGTCATTTTCTTATTAAATCAAATATAACACCTTGATTCTTTTAGTGGTAAGTTCTAAGGTAATTGGACAGTGAGCCTAGCTCAATTGGATTTCAGGGAAGAGGTCACAAGGTCTAGTCTCCCCACCATCCCTGTGGTACGAAAGAGCGTGTCACGTCAGCATCACCAGTCATGTGAAAAAAGTTTACCAGATACACTGCAGTTTATAAAGAGATGACTACCCAATTCTCATTCTTGAAATCTAAAAAAAAAATTCTAAGGTGATTACTTACTCAGTATGAGCTGATGTCCACTGGTGTTTAGGAACGTAGAGTCAAATTAAATGACATAGTAAGCATTGCAGAATCGATGCAGCTTTATAAGGAATCGATTGCAGAATGTGCTGCTCATGAAAGGAATCGATATCCATATGAAATTTCCTTTAAGTACGAAACCATATTCGTAGGAATGGCACGTTTCCAAGGGATGGAAAATTGTGTGAGAATGTTGTTGTGCTCTTGTTCTCGCACGTTTTGATTATGTTTTGTTCTGAACTGTTGAGTCGTGTTGGTGTTATTGTAACCACTTCTGATACTGTGGCTACGCAGACCTTTGTATGATGAAGGAATGTCCATGTTCTCGGGTTTTGATTTAACCTAGCGCTCTCATTTGTGAGTTAATTTGGTTTGAAAGAGTTTATGTATGTTATGGGGGAAATGTGATGTGATGGTACTTGTTGAAAGGAAATCTGTATTCTGTATCTTTATTGTGTTTACATCATGTTGCAAGAGAGCATGTCTTTTTATTTCTGTCATATTCAAAATTATTAATATTATTTTTTGTATGGGGATTAGAATGGCTTGCATGAAGTACATCTTGCATTGGACTTTAAATTTTGTGGTACTATAACTGATCAAATTTCATACTATTATGTAAGTTAAAACGTGCTGACAATGATATTGCTTTAAGTGTGAAATCAAATGTGTAAAAGTCACACATCTCTTGGGGAGAGAAAATTAAAGAAGTAGAATAGTGTGAGAATTTTGTAGTACTTTTGGTCTTGTTGTGTACTAGTATGTTTTTATTTCTATTTTGTTGAGGACAATTGTGCCTTTCGAACTCAATTTGTGAGTTGTGACTTTTTCCACACATTTGCAAGTGTCAAAGTTTAAAAATGTTGGCTACTCATTCAAAATGATTATTGGACCCATCATAATGTCTCCCTACCACGAAAATTCCTTTGTGTAGGTGAATATGACCTTCCCTCTCCCTCCTTAAACTCTTGGAATCCCAATTTTGACTTTTAGTTTTTGAGGCATGCAATAGTCTCTTGAATTCCTCTTAGATAGTAATGCATTTATGGTTGTAGCTTCTCTTGAATAAATTATACTAGATATCCTATTGAGTTTTTTGGTATTTGCTTCTCTACATTTTTTTCATTCTTGATATAACTCTCTTTTGAATAGATTTTTTCATTTTCTAACAAAATTATGTAGCTACATCCTTAGCATTACATCTCTCTCATATCTTCATTGTAATGTTCATAGTACTTGGATGACTAGGTCTAGAGTTTTGATGGCTTGTAGGACTAAGATTTAAATTTAAAATTGGATTGGAGTACCCATGAGAATTTGTGTTCTTCAACAGTTAAGGTTGCAAATGTCAAGGAAGGTTTTATGAAAATAAGATGAGTCTTTTAGGATAAAGAAGTGGGCTAAATGTGACCTAAATATGACCAAGGGAATATACATCAAAACTAGTAAAAAAATATTAAGGTGGAAAGAGTGAAGCATGGTATTTTTAACTAAAAAAAGATTAAAACCTATAATTAAATATAATAGATAAAATCATTCACACAAAAAATACCAAGTATAACCTTATAAACCCCTTTCTAAAAACAATAACAAAAAGAAACTCTCACCAAACCCTTTAAAATGAATATTAATAAATTTATTGTATATCATAACCTTATCTATTTGATATAATTGATAGGTGTGAATAAAGTTATATGAAACCTCTAAGTGGTATTACAAAACAATGGACCAAGAAACCACCTTTAAAATCATTTGATTTTTTTTTTCTAGGGTTTCTAATATCATACCCCCATTTTATGGGGTGGCTTAGTAACCCATAAACCTACTAGCATAGGTGATTCCTTGCATAAAGATATTGTGCATTAGTGTATAATCTATAAGGGTTACAAAAAAAGTTTAATAAAAAAAAAATCTTATCCTTTCCCCTTTGTTATGTATGATCCATAAGGGGATAAAACAAAAAAACACAATATAATATCTAGGGACAAAATATCTTAGATAATCTAAACAATCATTTAAATTCTCAATTCTCACTAGTTGCATTAGCAAATATACACCATTCACTAAATTTTCAACCTTCTCTATCAACACTACTTTCTCCACCATGTTTTGGAAAAATGATATTGAAGATTAATGTGATTTGTATAATCATGATAATTAGAGTTTTTGGAAAATTTGATTGCACTTTGGCTATAGCAATTTATCCTTCAATAGTTCCTATAAGATTCAACATTTGAACATAATCTCTAAATCCAAGCTACTTCCTTATAATCATGACTAGCTAACATGTACTTTGTTTTGAAGTAGAAAGAGAAAAAAATACTTTTCAATATTTCACGTCTAATTATTTTCTCCATGAAACAAAGAAAATGTAAATGACTAGAGGATATCCTTCTACTAATGCCTCAAATCCAAATTTCATTAACAAAAGCTATATATGCACCACCTTTCCCATCTCAAGTCCACCATGTTAGCATATTGAGTACTTTGAAGTGCCACAAAGATATTTAAATACCTTCTCAATGACATTCTATAGTTATTTTTCTGTATATTAGAAATAAATCTTCCTGCGAATTCCCTTACATGGGTAACATCTAGTCAAGTATAGATCATAACATACATTAGAATCCATACTACATTCACATATAGAACATGAATAATGTCTTATATTTTCTTTGATGTATTATAAACATATTTCTTTTAGTAGAAAAATATTCTAATACATTTACCAATTTGTAATCTAACATCCTAAACCTCTAAAATTTAATAGATTTGACATAGTTTTGTGTTGAATTAATATATCTTTAAATTTTCATAATATCTTATAATTTTTGTACCCAAGTTATATTTTAGAACACCTAAGTATTTCATATCAAACTATAAAAAAATATAATATCAAAGATCCTAAATGATATCCTTATCATTTTCAATAAGGAACATATCATTAACATTTTAAAAAAAGTATCACTAATCTATTAAAAGAATAGATAATGATCAAATTTACTTCTAATAAATGTAAGATTCAAAATAAAGGTATCAGAATTTTGAATGCATATCCTTAGTTATTTGTTTTGAAAATGGATACATATTTTTAATATAAAAACTAAATCATTGTTTTCTTTTACCATGAAGTGTTCTAGATGTGACTTATCTTTTTTCTATAAGATCTCCATGTAAGAACACTATCGTAACATAAATCTCTTCCACCCAAACATAAAAAAAGTGACAATAAATAACATAAATCTAATTTAACTTAACTTGATAGTTAGAGATAATATCTTATCAAAATTAATTTCTTCAACCTTGGAATACCCTTTAGCCATCAATTATCTTATATTTTTTTAATCTAAAACTCTTTTTTTTTTAATGAATAACCAACTATCTATATTAATTAAAGATAAAGATATATATTCAAAAAAAAAGGATGGGTGGTAAAAAGGCACACCCCGAGAGTCATATGGGCAGCACCCAGAAAAACCAAAAGATCACATGGGCCAAGCCCAGAAGTCCAAAATTACAAAGTAAATGAAAAAGGGCATTAAGTGGCCAGAGCAGTGCTAGCAGAGCCAAGAGGGTCTCTGTCATCCATATTCTTCCCCCATACATTAGCGGGGTTTGGTGTGACGTAAGGAGGGGGACCCCAACCATCATCAATATCTTCTTTCTCTTTATCTTCATCCTCACGCTAGGGTGAGATTGCAAGTCCCAGATGCAAATTTTTTTACCAATAGTTGGCCAACCAGAGCCAAAAGTAGGAGGGCCATTAGAGGGCCACTCATAACCACCACCGCCACTCCCTGAAGTCCCACTAGAAGGCCACCCCTAGTTACCCCACGGTGGAGGAGTGCGAGAGTCCCGCTGAAGCGGATGCCGGGAGCGAGGACCTGCAGAGCCACTTCATTGTCGGCCCCTCGAGGGCAACCGACAATAGGAAGAGGTGGGAGAAACAAGGATCTGAGCAATAGTACAAGGGGCATTACCCCAATGATCCACGAGAACCTGAAGGTGAGCAACTTCAAGTGCAAATTTGTTAGATCTTGCACCCAAACCTGTAGAAGAACATTAGAACAAATGATAGCTTTAGCATACAAAGATACATGAATATTCATTTGAGTATGTGAAAATATGCAAGCATTTTTGTCTTTCCAAATATTGAAGAGAATTTTCACCCTGAAAGTGTGCGAAAGCTGGGTGAATTTTGCAAGAAATCTAGGAGAATCTCCTAGCAGCACCATATGCCAAGAGAAAGGCTTTGGTCTAAAGGGCCAAAAAAATTCATGAATCCAAGTCCAAAGTTTTGGGCTCTGGGAAAAAACCAAAAAAGATGCTTAAAATTCTCAGCTTTCCCACAAGAAGGGCAACGAGGATCCTAGACCCCTAGGTGAACAAGTCAAGAACCCATAGGAAAGACTTGGAAAAGAATACACCAAGCAAAGTGAGAAAGTTTTGGCTCAACACTTGCAAACCAAGTGGTAGCAAATCTTTTACACTAGACATGAGCAGGAGATTGAAGAAGCCACCTCTGGTTCAAATTTGAATCATAGGAAAATGTGGTGAAAGCCACATGTAACCAAGTCGAGGCTTGTAGCTCCTGGAAGGGGTGTTTGGATACCACTTCTAGTCTTTCCACCAAGGTTTTGTCCCATGAATCCCAACCTTATGAAGCATTTTAACAATAATAGCATTCACTAGACCCTCATACATAGCATGGTCCTAGTTATGAAGCATGTACTAGGCACAAAAGGCTTCCCATGGCATGATACACATGGTGGGTCTATGAAATCTATGTTGTAGGGTTTGGATACCCTTCTTGTGAAATCTGAGTGCCTTAAGCCAAGGCGACTTAGCCAATGACTAACCATTATAAGAAAAAAAAGGCGACCACCAAATATTATGTTGGTTAAAAGAAAGCCCATCACGAAAACTAGAGCCAACCCAATGGAGCTAGGGTTTGATAGCCTCCTAGGCTCACCAGATACTTTTGGCTACAAATGTCCCAATAATTTGGATTGGTTCTTCCATGACTAGAAGGGTTTGAAAGCCAATCCCCTTTTAGGCAGGTCTATGGACAGGGAAGTTGGATTGAATACCATTCCTAAGAAGAATTTTCTATGCCTCATCCCCAGTCAGGGCACAAATAATCCATTTAACACATAGAGTAGTCCCTTGTCATTGAGTGGACAACAATGCAAGACCTCCTAAGTCTTTGGGAAGGCAAAAAAATTACCAAGCCACACGGTGAAACCCTCTGTGAGACTCAGAGGAGGCCCAAAGAAAGTCTCTAAGAAATTTCTCAAGCTTGCCATAGGTAGCTTTGGAAGGGGCCCAACAAGAAGAGTAATAAAGATGGATGGGTACTAGAACTTTGAAACACACCTAAAATTTCCCTACTAAATAGAGGGGCTTGGTAATCCAATAAGCAAGCTTTTTCTTGACCCTGGAGAGCACAACTTGCCAAAGCTCAGCCAAGGATGCTTGAAAGGAAAAGAGAATACCCAGAAACCAAAAAATTTCTCTTGGCCCAATCCACTTCCAACCATATTGCTGCAACCAAGGAGGAGAATGCAAGATAGACTGTTGGTAGCATAGATTTTTGTGCCACTAAATGGTAGAACCAGAAGCAAGACAAAATGTATTAGGGCACTCAAGGGCTGCAACAATGGAATCTTCTTCCTCTAGAAGAGTGAGGAATGAGTCATCAACAAAATGACCATTAACTAGCTGAGCCTGAGAGTTGGGTAGAGAAATACCCTTTACATGCTACTAGGAAACCACATTGGCTAGGAGGTAGCCAAAGCCCTTAGCTGCAAGCACATACAAAGAGGGAGAAAGTGGGCACCCTTCCCAAATGGAACAAAAGAATCCAAAGGCAGAGGATTGATGACCATTGATGGTGATGCAAGTTGAGGCATCCGCAAAGAGCGTTCAAACTAATTGAATGAAGTTGGGCCCGAAGCCCAAAGCTTGCAGCATAGCAAGAATAAAAGGCCATTCAATGCGGTCATAGGCCTTAGAAAATTCAATTTTAATGAACATGGCTTTCTGGTTTGAACATCTAGCCCATTCCATGCCTTCCCAAACAACAATAATATAATCTAGAATAAACTTGGATTTGATAAACCCAGTTTGCTCCTAGCGCACAATCTGAGGAAGAAGATGGCAGATCTTAAGAGCTAATGCCTTGGTGATAATCTTGAAGGAGACATTGAGAAGCGTGATAGGTCTCCAGTTGCAAATGTCTTTTGGGTCACCAATCTTAGGTATGAATTTAATATTACCTTTCTTAATTAAGTTATCTAGAGAATTAGTATGAAAAGCCTCTAAATAAACATGATGTAGATTATTCCCAATATAGTCCCACAAGGCATTGTAGAATTCACAAGGGAACCCATCAATTCATGGGGCTTTGTAATCAGCCATGAGATCATCAACTGTTAACAGTTGATCACAAAAAAAAATCTGAGTTAAAGAAAGCTTATTTGACACTATAACAAGGCAATCTTGAAGGGCTTGCTATTGCATAGGCGATGTGGGTTCCTATGTAGTGAAGACTTGCTCATAATGATGCACAAAGTCCTAGAGAATGTCAGGAAGTTCATAAAGAACCTGAACTCCATCTTTAATTTTTTTAATTTCGAGGGATGAGTGCCTAACACATAAAGTCCAAAAACTCTTTGGAGGCACGATTACCAAAATTTAGCCAATGTAATCAGGCTTTGATTTGCACACCTCTAGCAACATAGTTGTTTGCAACTTGTATTTTGTGCCTTAATTATGCCACTTGACTTACAATGATGGAGAAAAAGGGTTAGCCACCAAAGCCTCAGTAGTTGAGCAGAGTCAATGGTGGTAGCTTCATAAGACCACCGGTGAAAGATAGCCAGTCGGTGCCCATAAATGCGCAAAAATCTAGCCATGTGAGTGATAACATCATTCCACCAATTAATCCAACCTGTATGATGAGCTGGCATGCACGAGCCAAATTCCAGACTCTGCGAATGTGGGCCAAGGTAGGCTTGTGGTAGAGTAAAGATGTGTTTAGAAAAAAATGATTTTTACATGTGCGAAGTTGTCGAGTCTCCCATTCAATGCGAAAAAAATGAGGAAGTGGTCTGATAAGGTCACATCCACTAACGGCTTAACCTGGAGAGAAGAGTTGTCAAAAGAGAAAAAAGATTGAGCCAAGATCATGACATGATCAAGGTTCTTAAATATTCTATTACAACCGGCTCTGTAATTACACCAAGTGTGCCAAAGAGAATGAGAATGGTGGCGGCCAGTATTGGGATCAAAAGCCCCAATTTATTGAGCATGTAAAACCATGCCTCCCTTTTGCCAGCTGTCCATCCAAATGGCAAGGTGCCATCTTTGTCAGAAACCATTTCTACTATATTGAAGTCCCCACATAGTAACTAGGTAGCAACTGGAAATGAATCAACAATCCAACACTAGAGCAAAGAGTGTTCCATAGCATCATTAGAAGCATAGACATTAATAATCCCAAAGGAATGATTATCAATGTTGAGAAGGATCCAAACAAGCCAATGAGTGGGATCAGACCCATGGTCGACCACACAAGAGTGCCACCATGGGAAAAAAAGGGTGAAAACTTTGCCACACCCAGCATCATGAGTAGTACAAAAAAATTTATTGGCTGGCCTAATAGAGTGACAAGCTGCAACAAGTAAAAAACTAGAAATTTTAACTTCTTGGAGATAAAGCAGTTCAATACTAGAATACTTACACAAGGTATCCCTAATAGAATACTTCCTAGAGAGGTCTGTCAGACCTCGAACATTCCATGAGAGAAAATTCATGAATGAAACTCCTCCATATTTTTAAAACCCGATTCCTCTTCATTCAAAGAAGAGAAACTATTTTGCAAAAATTCTGGCAGAATTGACCCAATCTAGATGGAAGGAGAGGAAATTCTCCATTTTTCATGAACATATTCCCCTTCTTCCCTAGGAGGAGAAGGGTTGTGAGACTGCCTTTAAGCTCCTGTCATAGGAGAAGAAAAAATTGGTTGAGTTAACATGACAACAGTAGGCTGAGGCGTAGCCTTTGGCCTAGGCTGTTGTGGAACATAATCAGCTCCAATCGGAGCTTCTTTCCCCTTCAAAGAAGGGTTTGAAACATCTTTCACTAATTTAGAGGCCCTGGGGGCCAACCCAGAACTAGTGGACTTATTCTTGTGGTTTGTAACCGTAGTCCATTTCGCATCAGGTTTGATAGTAGAGGAATCTTCTAAACAAGGCTTTTAAACATCTTGTGGCAGAGAAGGTGTATGAGGCATTGCCAAAGGGAAATCCTTAATCTTGTGGTCTGCAAACTGACACCTAAAAAACATGTTGGATAGATTAAAATATGTGACCTTCTGGGTATGTCAAAGAGCTCCAATTTGGATATCAATGGAGTCTTTCAAATATTTGGAAAGGTTCACTTCCACACAAACCCTCTTCTGGGGTTGGGCCTAAAAGAACCTATCTAGCTCAATGCAAATATCCCTCCCTAGTGAGGAAGCTATATGATTCAAAAAAGGAACACAAGGCAAGGGTAAACTAGGAAATTCAATCCATACCAAGACCCGCAGCTTGGTGTTATCCAAGACAACAAAGTCTCAGGCCCATGCATGGAAAACTAATAGAGAAGACCAAACATACCAGGCGCCATGGGATAAGATAGCCTACACATGATTGACTTTGGCAAAGTGGAACAAAAAGAAACCCTTGGTTAAATTTTGGATCATATCAAGGTAGACCCCATGAGAGACCCCTTGTTAACCCATTATTTAAGCACACTTTCAGGGGGAGTTATCCAAAAAAAATACCCGACAAGGGTGTGTTGCTCAAGCCATTGACAAGCAGTATCAAAATCTAGTAAAGGAAAAACCACATTGAAACTAGTGAATCAAAACACTTACCTCGTGAAAGACTTTCAGAACAAATTTCCAAGGATGTTTGTTCAGAGGAGGAGTCATTAGGTATCATCATCGAACCACTAACACCATCATGAAATGTTGGGTTAGAGCCAGTTGAAGGAATATTAAAACAAAAAAACCACAGTAAATGCAGTTGTACACAAAATAAAAGAGGGGTTTCTTGTGCAGGATGCACAGTATGACGCAAGAGGGGCCAAGGGTGACTGCAGATAACACAAAACCCTAGCAGAGCTCATACACCTTATGTCATCGTCTCTACTTTCTAATCTAAAATTTTCATTTGAACCTTATTTTAAAAACACATTTGCAATTAATGAGCTTCATTCATATAAAAAACTTAAAAATATATTCTAAGTCTTTTTTTATCCAAAGCCACAATTTCTTCATCAATGGATTTCTTCAACAATGAATATCTTTTGATTCAAAAATCCCCTTCATGGTTCCACTATTATCATCATTAGCATGTAAAACAAAAATATAGAAAAACTCAAGTTAGCTATGCCTTTTTATTGTCTTTTGTTGTAGTTTGTTAACATGGCCTATTTTATTGTCTTTTGTTGTACTTTGTTTATAAGGTTTTTGCTTCTTTTAATATCAAAAACATGCCCTAGTTTGAATAGAATTAATACCCCCTTTAATTTTTACACTTCTTAATTTATTTCATCTCATATTTATTGTGTTTGATTTGATTTTCAATTTGTACTTTAATAATTTGTGTTTCATTTAAAAAATTTCAATTTAATTCAATATGTATTATTAAATTTGATTCTATTATTGGTGTTGCTTTAATTTGCTCCTATTTAATTTTTTAATTTAATTATTAACTAGTTATATTTTATTGTTGTTTATTTTTTAAAATTCAGTTTATATAAATTAAATAATATGAGACTAAAAAATAACTAGAAATGAAAATGAAGTTAAAAGCTTTTTTTGGGTTTAATAACCCCATTTTTTGTTTGATAGGCAAGTGCTATCAAAGGGGACAACTGATGAAGGAGCACACTTAGCTCTACCCCTTTCAAGCTCAAACTTATAGCAACAACACAAGTTTGCACAAAAAAATGAAGCAAACACTTTCTTTTATTAATGAAAATGACATTACAGAATTATAATGCCATCACATGGGCTATCTCATTACAGACATTTTCCTAATCGTAGATTTGAGCTTTCTCTCTCAGCTCTACATTCACAAACAAGAGATCTACTTTCTTCTCTACTCCACCATCGCATCACCTTCAGGCTACTTCGTCACCTTCACACACAGTCCCTATTCTCTATCTCACACTATATCTATATATTATATTCTTCCTCCATGTTGACCTTGACGTTCTTCTCTTCTGTTCTCATAGTACCTCCATGTTATCCAATGGTAACTCATATTTTTCTGACAGTTACATGGTTATTTGTATTGTTAGTTCTTATTCGTTTGTGCCAAGTAATCGTTTTCTAATCATTTGTTGCATTCTTGTAAATTCATTTGACCTAGTCGATTAGCAACAAAAATGCGAATCAATGAATGCTATCGTGCCATGTGTCACCATTGGGTTCATTTGTTCGGCCAACTCTCTATTCAATCAACCATTGCACCATTTGGGTCCCTACCTCCATCGGCTTGTCGCAAGTTCCAAGAATTTTGTAACCAAGTCGCGGGGTTGTGAAGTTTCCTAACTCTTTGATCTCCCAACTTGGCACCCCTTCCATCATCCTATCATTGGGACTTCCCCAATGTCACACCGAAACACTCTAGTCACTATGATATCGCCTTATCACTCTATCAGAGGGACAAAGAATGTCATTCTGCTAATGAGATAACCTCACACCGATGAAACTCCTTCAACACCCCAATTGGTGAAGTAGTTCCTCCCTCATGCTGATTGCTTTGCAAGCCAAAACTCAACCCTTATTGAGTGGAATAACTCAGATCAATGCAAGATCATTTCTATGCCCTAGATGCTCTTGCATCAACAACTCCCTATATTCATTTTAGAAACAAAGTTGCATAGAGAGTTACATTTTGAGACTTTCTAGCCTTTTAAGCTGGTGATATTGCGAGCTAGCTCCTTAATCTAGACATGTTGTTCAGGAGTAAGAAGACCCCCATATTATTGCATTTCACACTTAAATCCAATACTCTTTTATCAAAATTGCTATGGAGTGATAGTTTCATTTTCTTTATTCATTGATATATTTTTCTTATATGCTTTAAGTGAAAAAAAATAAAAATTAAACAAAATGATAATAGTGAAAAAACTAATAAAAATGGTGACAAATAAATGAATAAATTTTCAATTATTAATACTAGATTAAAAAAAATGATTAGAAATCGAAATGAAGTAAAAAGCTTTATGCGGATCTAATATGCTTATATGTCATATTATTGCATTTCACACTTTAATCTGTTGTTAAATAGATAAATACTCTTTCATCAAAATCGCAATGAAAATGATAGTTCATTTTCTTTATTCATTGAGATTTTTTTCTTATAAACTTTTTAATTAATAAATATTATCTTATACTAAAAACTAATATTAAAAAGAAGATTAAAAGGATAAATGACTAGATTTCCATCCATTTAATATTTTTTTTGGGGGGTCATTTTCCTATTAAGTCAAACATAACACCATCTTCTAGTGGTAAGTTGTAAGATATTTATTAACTCAAATCCAAACTAATGTCTACTGGTGTTTGAATGACCTGGGAAGCATTGGTGAGTATGACTGTATGATGACATGGCAGAATCCATGAGGCTTCGTAAGCGGTGATTAACCCAAGGTCGTATCTGAGATGCAAGTCGGTGGTGAGAAAGCATTGGATTTTACCTAAATCAGATCTGATACTGTTCCGTAAATCAGAATGTACTCATCATGAAAGGAGTCGATATCAGTATGAAATTGCTTTATGTACGAAACCAGATTTGCAGGACTGACACGTCTCCCATGGAGAGAAAATCAAAGAAGTAAAATTGAGTAAGAATTTTCTTGTGTTTTCCTCTCGTATGTAACAGAATTTTTCAAAATTTTTCCAGTCAGTTTATTCTAATGATAAATCATAACGATGAAATTTTTGTTTATATGATGAAATCTTACGACTATCAAACTAATTATTCAGAAACTGTTATTTTAGATGCAACTCTTTACACCTACTTTTTAGATGTTGGAAGATCTGTCACAGTCGGACCTTCAAATCATAACAATGGCCGACGGCGGATGTCTCTAATATAACCTAAACTGACAATAAAACAAAAAAAATCTCTTATCCGATTAAATCATGAAAGAGGGTTGAATTTAGAACGGTTGCCTCCTATAATAGGAAAGCGGGAAAGGAACGCAATTTTGCCACTTGAAGAGTTTGAAGTAGAACGTGGCGAAGATCTGTGAAGCTTAATTCAAAGCAGCAATGATAATTTAAAATTTAGGGTTCAGTTTCGTGTTAATTACGGCGATGGCGTTGCATATGTGAGAAAAGGTGGCGGCAGCGAGTTCAACATCACGCATGCTTGTACCGTTTTTGACTGAATTTGATGTTCAAGTTGAATGTTCTTGCATATATATGAACTGTTTTCAAATCATGTGAAGATGAATCGAGAAGAATCAAACTTATGACTATCATCTATGTTTTTCAATATATTTTTGTTTTAATATTTAATAAATAAATTATTTTAAATATCATTTTCTCTAATATTATATAATAAAAGTATATTACATTACCACTTATAGAATAATCATAGTGTTTTCAAACAAGTAAAACCGCACAATTCATTAGTTATGAACAATAAGATGCCAAAATCGTAGAAGTGAAATAAATATAGATGGTAAATAGATATTTTTAATAGTAACATTCATTTGTATTTGGCTTTAGAGAATTACAAATTAATAAATGAATTCTAGTGTACATGTATTTAGATTCTAGAGTATGGATTTAAGTGTGGTGGCAAAGTTATGAGACAATCCCATAAAGGAATAGTCTATTTATATTTGGTTTAACAATATATAGTTTATTTTGTAGTAGAGTTTAATTTTAATGATTGTACTTGGTTAACATAACATGAAAGAGGATACTTGTCATTATCAATTTGGGTATGTTTGTGTCATTTGTAATATTAATTATAGTATTCCACTATTTAAATATGGTTATTTTGGACTCACTATTTCAAATCTATTGGTGTTAATTTTCTTTATAGAGTGTAAATAAAAGGGCCACAATCCTTGTGCAAAATCAACAAGAAAACTACCTAGCTATAGCAAGACTACACCAACATAGGAGGAACATTTTAAAACAAAATAAACACAATATGTAGGAGAGAACCAAAATAAAGAAGAAACTATAACACTAGGGAAATTATAACATCCCATTCCTCCTATAAATCTTCAATTTGTTGCTTTTATATGGTAGTAATTAATGACATCCTTCTCCACTCTTTTGAACTCCCTTAGTGTTGCTTCATCTACTACTAACACTAGGACTAGCTTGTTCTTGAGTGGTGTAGAGATTTACTATATTTTGAAGCACCTTGATACTCATGATTGAGTTCCTAATAGTAGCTATACTGAAGTCCACCACCTCCCAAGTAGGTTCATTTTAATTTCACCCATTTATTTCTCAAGAGCTTCCATTATAGTGCCTTCTTAGATATTTCTAGATTCAAGGTCAAAATTTCCTCCATTACATTATAATCTTCCATAAGTTTTCTCAACTTATGTTTCTTGATTTCAATAAATAACCAATTAAGGATTTTATGTTTTATGTTTACCTCCTTAAACATTTTATTTGTATTGTCACTTAGTAGGTTATTGATCAAGATCACTACTTCTAAAGATGAGGAGAGATAAAACACACTAGAAATCTAATTAGGGACACCATTTGGCAAAGTCCCTCCACCACTAACAAATCCTCTTCCACATTCAAATCATCCTTAGCTACTTTTTCCACACCCTTAGTGTCTTTGTTATATTACCCTTTCAAATATAATTCCTCAAACTTAGTAAGCTAATCCTTCCTCTTTCTTTTAGTTTTTCTACTATGAGCATGGGTTCCCACATTTCATTTCTCAAATGTGTCTAGATAACAAGGCGTTGAGAAAAGAGAAGAAAGGGAATCTAGATAATTTGAATTAAGAGAAGATGGAGATCAAATTTAGAGAGGGAGAGGTAGAAAAGTATTTTTATTGCAATGAAAGTGGATAGAGGAAGATGAGAATGAAGAATGCCTAAAATTATGGGTTCAAATGGGAGAGGATGATGAATTTTTTGAACACTAGCACTATAAATATTTGGTTGGTATACCAATACAACATACTTAATCAATAATAAGACACATGACTAGTGTAATGGGGCCACACTCATGATCCTTTTGAACTCAAGAACTAAATACTCCAATGAGGATAAGATGAAGAAATAAAAAATAAACAAGAAATTATGGTGGAAATGACTTAGTAGAGTGAAATGGTAGATACATGTAATGTAGTGTAGGAAAAAGTATCCCTTTTGCACACTTACTTTGGGAATTAATATTAAAATGAACTTAATAATGCCTTAATTTAGTGTTGTAATATGTATTTTACATATTCACATTAAGTTTAGGGCCTTATTAATTAAAATGCTCTTAGTTATGCCTTAATGTGGTGTTGTAAAGTGTAATCCTTTACATTTTCACACTTATTCAGGGCTTCATTAATTAATTGAGGTTAATTTTCCTTAATTGGCCCCTTTATTTCAAATCCAAGGCTAATTAATTACATTTTTTGAAGAGGAAACCTTATGTTCATTAATTCCTTAACATAAAACTTATCAAATGTTGAGCAATGTGTGCCCTAGGTAAGTTACCTAGGACCCATTCTCCCATGGGTGAATGGGTCCTCACTTAGATCTAGGACCCTAATTTAAATTATGTTTTTGGTGGTATTTTAACAATTTCAAATCTATATTCACATGTCAACTTGCGTTATTTAAATTTTTGGAAATTAATGTTATATACATATAAATAAAAGGTCATTTCATTAAGTTTCACCTAGAAAATTCAAGTTATCTTAAGAACACTTTCAAGAGAGCATTATTGGAGAATTGCAAGAGCATTTCAAGGCATTCAAGAGAATATTTATTGAAGAATTATTGTAGCAATCAAGATCCTATTGTCATATCAAGGTCTTCTTGCATCATGCATATTATTGGAGCTAATATTTTGATGTAGTGTTCAAGATCCATTCAAGCATTCATGGAATTATTTCAAATCAAGTTTCAAGATCAAGATCAACATCCATTGAAGTCATTAAATTCTAGTTGTAGATTTATATTGCAAGGTTCATTCAAGGGTTCATTGTTTCATTACAAGGTCTAATTACCAAAATAGGATTTGACCAAGGTAAACCCACATTCACCAAAAACAAAATATTTATCCCTCTTAATTTGTGCTTGTAGATTTAGGTGGAAGATCTCTTGAAGAGAAAAATTGAAGAACTTGTCAACGTTGCATTTTGTTGTCACCATTGTTGCAATTTCACTGAGCCTCACCTACATCATTTATTTTTGACTATGACTATAAAAATTGAGAATCTAGGAATGTAGACACAGGAGCAAAGAATCTAGAAACTATTTTTATAGAACCCTAACTAGGACCCATTCACCATAGGGTGAATGAGTCCTTAGATAGCTTCAGAAAAGCACTTTTGGTGACTAGTACATACCTTCTTACCTTTCTTAGATCTATAATTTGATTTTTGGTTCCATCAGTATTAAGCTTAATTTTTAAGATCCAAGTTGTGATTGCATTTTGGAGTTAGTTTTTTTCTTTTAATCTTTCTCCCCAAAGTGTTGTTTATTCAAGACCTTCGTTCTTGCAAAAAAAGGAAATCAATATATTCACACCTTGACTTGATTCACCTCAAGGTTGTTAGTCATTTCATTATGTGGATCTCATTTCCTAATGAAATAAAGGAGAATAGGTCTCTTATCTTACCATATTTGAGTCACCCACATTTCTAAAATGAAACACAACCTATTTTCCTTCATTTCATTTTGGTGAACTTGAGTTTGATCATTGCAATTTTCTGATTTTGGAGTCCACTTTCACCCTAGATTTAGATCTTGCATTCATTTGCATTTCATTACATTAGATTGAGTCTCATTTAGGGTTTCTTAACTTGCATTATCTTGAATTTCGTTTAGTTTTTTAGGATTGCATTTTTGCATCTTTTGAAATCTAAAAAATACAAAAAAATCAATCATTTTGCAAATCATTTACATAGCATTGCATCATCATTCACTTGCATTTGAAAATTGAATCAAAATTGCACATCAAATTAGGTCTCTTAGTTTATCATTTTGTCATATTTTGCATTTGCATTCAACCTTCATTTCATAGAAAATTCAAACTCTAACTTACTGTTTCATATTAGAATCTAGAAACCATTAGAATCATCTTAGAAATATGCAAAAACATTTTAAAAAACCCTAACCTATGACCAATTCACCCTTGGGAAAATGGGTACCTGATTAGGGTCATTTCCTATTTTTTTAGGAATTAAAACATCTATTTCTACATTCTACTTTGTTTTTTTCAGTTTACAAAATTTCTATTAAGTGAAATGGATCATATTTAGCTTCATTTGACAATTTAGTGAATTGTGTGATATCAAAATTGCATTTACAAACCATCATTTTCAGGTTTTTACATAGCATAATAAAAAACTTATCTTTTTTGAAATCTAAAAATTTCATTACATTCTAGGTCATTTTATTGTATTTCACCTTCTTTCCATTTTGGGTTTACATTAAATTTTTGAAATTTGTATGAGCTTTACAACTTGGTGTCCTATTAGCAATACTATTGTGAGATGTAGTTTGAGACTCATGTCATCCAATGATACACCATTCACTGTGGATCTTGGGTTCTCCAACTCTATCACTAATAACATTGATAATCAACCCTCTATGGATCATAGTCTTCATACCTCATTTCTAATGACTTCCCTACCTATAAAAAATTTGCATGTTGTTGCTACTGTCCCACAAGAGAACATAAGAAGGATAGATGTAGAAATAGAGAAATTGCAACACTTTGTGACTTCTAAAAACTTGACTAGTAGTGTCATTCCTTCTTTAGATAGTATGAGGAAAATGCTTGAAAATGAACATGGAATAGAGATTATGTGAAGTATATCTCATATTGTTGATACAAAAATCCCTACCATGAATAATTTTTCTCAAGCTTTGGGGTATACTCAAAGCCAATGTGGAAATTCAATTCCTCCTTCCATAACCCTCACCTCTATTCCTACATACACTAGTACTCATGTTACCACAACCATTCAACCCACTAGCAATGTCAACACTTCCTTAGGTATTTCCACCGGGAATCCTTCTACCTTTGTGAATTCAAATCTCATATATCCTCAACCATTTCCCCTCAAAAATATACAAGTCACTTGTCCTCCGCATATGTACACCACTCCACCTTATTCACCTCCATCTCACAATACCAAAAATGATCCCATCCTTAACACACTTTTGCAAAACATTCCATCCCTCCACAACAAATCACCACCTTAAACCAAAACAACAATGACCAACCCTCACAATACATCAAAACTAATCCATTATCCTTGGAGATATTGAGAACAAAAATGCCACAAGGTATAGAGGTTCCTAGGTTTGAGAAATATGGTGGGAAAGGAGATCTTGTTAGCCATGTTTCCACTTACATAGCCTTATGTAGTGACTTCATTTTTGAAGATAAACTCGTGGCTAAGCTATTCCCTCAATCCTTGAAAGACGTTGCCTTAGAGTGGTTTTTCTCCTATTAAATAGTTCAATTAGTTCATTCAATGAACTTATTGATTCCTTTTATAACAACTTCCAAATTCACATGGGTCCTAAGATGACCTTGGCTGATTTGATGACATGTAAAAAGAAGGTTGATGAAAAGGTCATTAATTTTATAGCATGATATAAAATGATTTATTCATAAATAAACATTGAGATTCCTGATGTCGGCCTTCAAAGAATGTTTATTTCCAATTTACAGTATAAGATCCAAACTAGGCTTTAAGTGTTAAGATTTCCCTCCTTCACATAGTTGTATACAACCCTTCATGATTACCAAAATTAGGTTAGTAGTTGTGAAGTAAAAACTCCCTCTAACTATCTTGAAATTTTTGAATCTACGCCTCAAACCAACTACAAACCTTTCAAGAAAATAAATAAGGGCTTCCTACAACTTAATCCCCCTTAATTAAATCAAAATTTTGACACCCAAGTTGTTGCTATAAATACAACAAAATCATATGCCTTTGTGGATAGAAACAAACAGTTTACACCTCTACTTGATACTCTTCATAATTTACCATGTTGCAGCTCTTAGAGAAGAATTCGATGCCCTTACCTCCTGTTAGAGCTCCTAATGCTACTAAGCCTTTACATCCCAATTATAGACCAAATTCTTATTGCCATTTCCATCGACAAAATGAACATGATACAAAACATTGTAAGTATCTTTAACATCTTGTGCAAGAACTCATTGATTCTAATCATATCCTAATTGGATGTGTTAATGATCAAGGGAATAAGTCTATAGCTCCTCCTAATCAAAATTTGAAAATATTTACCAATCCTATGACTAAACATAATGTATCCTTTGTCAAAGCTAGTGAAACAAAGAATGATGTGATGAATGTTGATATATATGATGAAAACATGAAAGACGATGAGAAAAACCCTATGGACGGGATTTGGTTGCATTTATTGACACTAAACCTCATAAGGGTCTAACTAAAATTCCACTTGATATTTGTTTCTCACAACAATAAATACTTAAACATGCACCTAATGGTCCTCTTTACATAGCAAAAAGAATCAATGGCAAGCCTACTAATGGGATTTAATTGATCTCATCTATGTAGAGAACATGATCACTAAAGAATTCATATTTATGCATGAGATTTATCAAGATACATATGAAAAAATAAAAGCATGGATCAAAACAAATAATGGTTTTTCTTATCCTATGACTGGCTTGATAAATCTCCCTCTAAAGGCTGGACCAAAAGAATTAACTGTCTCATTCACCATCATCCCATCATCAGACCAATTTTGTGTGAAGTTAGGTTATCCATGGCTTTGCTCCATGAATGTCATCCCATCAGTTGTGCATAAATTTTTAAAGTTTCCATTTGGAAATGGGATTTTATAGTGCATCATAGTGGCTTTAATCTTATGTCTTCCTGTGGAAACTCTTCATTGGATTTCTTTTGGCCTGAGCCTATTGAACCTATTAGACCTTGTGAGGACTTCTTTTTCAAATCCTATCAAAATTTTAAGGCAAAGCACATAGTAGAATTATCCCTTAGAAATATGCCTCAACTCATGATTGAGCCTCCTATCCTAGAAAAAACCATGATAGAACTAAAATCCCTTCCAAGTATCCAAGACTAGCCTATGACAAATCCTTTACCTATTTCCTATAAGAGACCACGAGATAACCAAAAAAATCTTGTTGTGCCTCCTAAATTCAAGTAAGTTTACAAAGATAAAGAGAAAGTGGTTGAACAACCTCCCATGGTTCCTTTTGTTCCTCCCTTAAGCGAAGAAAAGAAACCTATGGTTGATAAACCTGCTCCTACACAAACACAACTTGAAAGCCGAATGAAAAGAAATCACAATGCTAGAGAGCATAGGCATAGACATTGTGCTATTTCTCATTTTTTACAAGAAAAATAAGAAAATAATAACATAGAAAATAAAAATCCAAATGTGTCTAAAGTAGTCCATGATACCTCTCTGCCTTCACTACAACATAAAAAACAAGAAACTTCTATGGATATTTTCATTAGACCTCCCGTTGTGATTAATCTGGATGATGATACTAAAATTGTTAAGATTTATGAGGAAGTGAATAATGAACTAAATCTAATGTTTTCCTCTTCTATGAGCTTAAATGATGATTCTACTAGTAAGAGTGTTGAGCTTGGTGTATGTCCTAGTTTAACACTTTATGTTGTCCATTTGGCTAGTTGTCTACCTTCCATATGTATAGAAAAAGATTGGGATGCAAACAACCTGCTATAGGTTGACTCGTATGTGCCTTACTAGTATTTTATTTTTTTCATGTTCTTTGTATGATTGCATGTGCATAATGCGATCCCCCATATTGTTATGTTTGATATATTTCTATCTCTTCATGTGCTTTCCCTTATTTGTATCTACATTCTTCTATATGTCATAAACATTTATATTTTTTTGTGTCTTGTGTTTTCCTTTTGGGGATGGCACAACACATCGAGACATTTAGGTCTCTTCCATTTTGACTTGAAATATTTTCTTTGTTTTCACTCTCTATGTATCATTATACGTGGAAAACCCAATGAGGGAAAAACCATAGTGAGGATTAACTCACAATATAAAGTAGTTCCAAAACCAAATGTATAAGGCTCACTACCAAGGGCTCACTATCCAAATACAAAAGTTCACTAATTACAAGGAGGCTCACTGCCTACAAAAAGATTTACAAAAATAAATTGGGCTTCATAACCAAAACAAACTAAAAAGAGTGCACCTAACAAGTGTTGTAGTTTCGATGATATTCAATAGACTGAATTAACACACTTCATCATTTTTTCTTCTCTTCACTTTCACATTCACTATTACTTCATCGATTACTCACAATCTTCAAAAACTATTCAACATATATATACTCGATCTATCTAGAAGCATCAATTAGGTCAGCCTAATTAGATGCAATTCAAAAAGGTAACTATCAACTTCATACAAAAATTCTCTGAAAGTAATCCAAGTTTATAATATGCTATAATATATCGGTATGGACCAAAGATAGGTCGCACATATATCTGCAGTACATGTTAAACTATTAACTAATTATTAGGTTGGTCATGATTAACCTAATAACAAAATGTAATCACCAAATTCGATGCCAATACACCAAACAATCATATGATCATATGAAAATACATACATACACGCCTCAAGTGATCATAAGTCACTTCTCAAAATCTTAAACACCAATTATTACCAAAGGGAATATGTGAATCAAAATACTGAATCTACCACTAGAGGAAGTAAACCTATTTTGCACACCGGTTCAGTGTACTGGACCAAACTAATACCATAAACAACATGGTGACATCAATGAAAAAATATAGACTGATCTTATCCATTCCTCTAACACATTCAAATCACATTTTATCATCTTATTCTAGCACATTAGAATAGGTTTGTGTCTTACTTCAGATTTTCCTAGTCTTAGACACACTTAAGGCTAGGGTTTTATGCGTATTTTGTTCATTCAAGGTTTAATTACCAACTTATGGGTTTGGAAAAGGAAAACCCCCCATTACACAATAAATTTAAAGCTATAAATTACAGGTATTTTTAGAGATTCAGATACGGGTTTCGGTCAAGTGTTGTGCAGGTGACAAAGTACAAGTCTAAAACTTGAATTTGAAGAAAATAGAAAAAGGACTAATTCACCATGGATGGTGAATGATTCCCATTGGAGGTTGCTGTCAAATCTGAATGCATATTCCAGTACCCATTTGGAAGAAACCAGATTCTAGGCAAAAACCCTTACTTGGGACTGATTCACCTAGGGTGAAAAATGAGTCCCAGTTAGCCAAAGAGTCAAGATTTCAAAAATTTTAGAGTAGTTTCTAGTCTTCATCAGACTTATAAGTGCACACATTCTATGTTACAGCATTCTTTTTGGTTCTATTTGCACTTTTTTTCATCTTTGCAAACATCACTATGTTTTCAAACACTTCATATTTATTAGGTTTTGCATAAATAATCAATCTATTTTATCAATTTGTTGCATCTAGATCATTGCATTTAGGCATAATTTCATCATACTTACATTAGTTTGAGTGAACCACCTAGATTTTTGGTATGGGATCTATCTCTTTCCTGTAGGTGAAAGATCCTAATTGAGCAAAAGAGACATACATTTCACACCTCATAAAATCTTTGGTTCAGTTACGAAAACAAAATGAAGCCTTTATGATAATCACTCAATTCAATTGAATAGGTATCAAAAGAACCCTCATTTATAATGGTTTTTCCCTTAATGTGTGTAGTGTGAATCTCCTCGATAGATTGTGTGTTGACAAGTCACAAATAAAACCTAATTCCCTATCTATTCAAGGATTTGACAATACAACAAATCAACCTCCCGATGTAATCACTTTTCCTATTACCGTTGGGATGGCTACTATGCTAACTCCTATTCATGTCATGCCCTATGATCTTTCATATAATCTTCTTTTAGGCAGACCATGGATTCATGAGATGAATGCACTGCCTTCAACCCTTCATTGTATAATGAAATATGTCTATAACAACAACATTTATCAAGTCGAAATAGACCTCAAGCCTAAAATTTTCTTACACCTTAAAAAAGGAACTACTAGTCCTTTGAACACATTAATTCCAACATCTTGCATAGAAGGTCTCTTGAAATTGAAAAAAAAAGATGAGGAATTAGTGTCTAAATTATTTGGTGATGATTGGGGATCCTTAGAATTCACACCTTCATTTATGGGTGAATATATAATCACACAAAAAAAGATGACAAACAAGAAAAACCAACCATTATGTCCACTCATAATTTAGAAAAATATTCTCAAGCATCTCTCTCCTCTACATTGGAAGAAACTAAAATGTACAAAAAAAAAATTGATGAGATAGATTATCAACATCCCCCTAATTTGAAGGAAATGGAAAGACTTTATAGGAAAGGGTATGAACTTGTAAAACAATTGGGATATACTAGAAAAGGGTGTGGAAAGAATGATTACGGTATTCATGTCCCTACTGAACCTAATACACAAGAGAAAAAAATTGGGTTGGGATATTCTATTTCTAAGATGAAAAAAGCCACTCAACAACCATCTTTGAATATCAACACTATTACACGTCAACCAAGACACAATCTCACAATCAAACATCCTAAACTGCTTGATATGGACTTACCGCCATCATGGGAGTATGTTGAAAGTGATGAAGCTTTAAAACAAATGTTAGGATTCTATGATAACACATCCTCTACTACTCCCATGAAACAGGTTACTTGTGTTGTCATAATTACCAAGCAAAAAGATAGTGATATCACTGAAGAACCATATGATCTTGAAGTTCCTAAGTCTAATGCACTCCCCTTAGGAGATACAATTGATGTTCCAATAGACATAGATGATAAAGAAAAAATTATTAATATTAGGAAATGCCTTGACGATGAAGAAAAAGAGGACACTACAACTTTACTTCATGATTTTCTTGAAATTTTTGCTTGGAAATATTTTGATATGCCAGGAATTGACTTAAAAATTCTGACACACAACATCATTCTCACTAAAAATGCTAAACCTATTCACCAAAAGATACGAAAAATGCACCCTAACATAGCCTTGCATGTTAAAGGAGAGCTTGAAAAACTCCTTGATGCAAGTTTCATTCAACCTATTGATTATTCTCCTTGGATCTCAAACATTGTCGTTGTTGCTAAACCTGATAATCGTATTAGGATATGCATGGATTTTCATGACTTGAATAAAGCATCTTTAAAAGACAATTTTTTGTCTCCTAATATAGACATGATCGTGGATTCAATTGTTGGACATGCTTTGTTACATCATTCATAGATGGATTTTCTAGTTATAATCAAATCTTTATCAACCCACGAGATCAATACAAAACTACATTTACAATTGTTTGGGGAAGGTTTTGTTGGGTTGTGATGCCTTTCAGATTAAAGAATGCCAATACAACTTATCAATAAGCAATGACATTGATATTTCATTATTACATACATAAAATCTTGGAAGATTATGTTGATGATATCCTTGCTAAATCCTTAACAAGACAAGATAATGTAAATGTCCTTCGAAAGATATTTGCATGAATATGTAAATATAACATGTGATTAAATCTGAAAAAATGTCTTTGGCATAGATAGTGGGAAATTTTTTGGGTTTGTCATATCTCATAGAGGCATTGAGGTGGATACAAAGAAAATTGATTCCATTATTAACATGCCACCTCCTAAGAACATTTCTCAATTTCATACATTATAAGGACGAATTCAAGCTATCTTTTGTTTTGTTGCATATTTAGTTGATCGCAATTTACCCTTCACACATCTTAAAAAGGACGTACATTTTGATTGGAATGAGGATTGTAAACAATATTTTGAGAGTTTAAAGTAATACCTTGCAACTCCACCCATTTTACAACCTATTGTGCCAAACAAACCATTTATCCTTTACATAGTGGCATCAACCCATGCTCTTGCAACATTGTTGGCTCAACAAGATGATCATGGAAAAGAACATCCTATCTATTACACCAGTCAAAATTTAATTGATTATGAAACATGATACTCACCAATTGAAAAAAAATGTTTACCTCTTGTATTTTCTACTAGTAAGTTGTGACATTATTTACTAAATGCTGAAATGCAAGTCAACAAAATTTGATCCTCTTAAGCATATTTTTAATAAAACAAATCTCTTCATATGCTTAGCTAAGTGGGTGATGTTGTTAATTGAGTTTGACCTTAAGTTTTTTTCACAAAAAGAAATTAAAGGACAAGCCTAAACTGATCACTTAGATGATGCCCCTTCTCTTGTCACTTTACCTAATCATGACTCTTTTCTTGATGATAGTGTCTTGATAGTAGATGTTAAAACATGGGAATTGTATTTAGATGGATCTAAGTGTAGAATAGGTTCTAGTGCTAAAGTGGTATCAATTCCACCTGAAGGAAAGCCTATTCCCTTGTCCTATCAATTAAATTTCCTATGTATAAATAACATAGATGAGTAGGAGGCATTAATTGCTAGATTGTGAGCTGCTTTAACCATGGGTGCTAAAGATATCAATATCTTTGGTGATTCACAATTAGTAATCAAACAAATAAATGGAACATATCAAACTAAACATGATAAATTATCAAAATACAAGGATATTACAATGAAAATATTAGAGATGTTTGAATCATTCACCATTGATAACATCCCATAAAAAGACAATCGACATGCGGATGTGATGACAAGTGTAGCTTCTCTTATATCTCCACATGATCCCTCAACAAACTTCACCTTTATTATTCATCCAATCATGAAGCCTTCAATTGATATGCAATTAGAATACATTTTAACAACTCAAGAAGACTCGCGAGAATGGTATGACACAATATACAATTATTTAAAAGATGGTACCATTCCCAAGCCCACAACAAAAAATGCTCAAAATCATTTATGTAAACTAGAAGCCAAATACATAATCCTAGCCCATGTGTTGTATAGAGGATCCTTCAATGGTATCTCTCTAAGGTTCCTTAGGGACTCTAAAATTCCTATAGCCCTTGATTAGGCTCATGTTGGTGCCTGCGAGGATCATTTTAGAGGACATTCATTAGTACAAAAACTTATCCATATGGGATACTATTCCAGAGACATAAGAAAAAAGATTTTTTTTCTTATGTTAAACAATGTCACAAATGTCAATATCCTCAAACCTGTTGTTTGTGGGAGGGAGAATGCTAGTTTTTCTTTGCCGCCTTTGGGTTGGGTGAAAGCCAATTTTGATGGTGCGGCTAAAGGAAACCCAAGGAAAGCTGGTAGTGGGTGTGTTTTAAGGGACAATTCGGGGGCTTTTATTGTGGCTTTTGCTGTGGACATCGGCACCCAAACTAATCATGTTGTGGAAGCTATAGGGGCTTATCATGTGGCTAGCTTAGCTTTCAAGATGAACATGAAATGTCTTTGGTTGGAGGGTGATTCAATGAATATAATAAATTGCATTCTTGGGCTTACCCCTCCCTCGTGGACCATCAAAAAGTGGATCGAAGATACAAAAATCTTATTAAGTAAATTTGATAAAGTGAAAGTGTCCCATGCCTATAGAGAAGTCAATAAGGTGGCTGATTACTTCGCCAATGAAGGGGTTAAGAAGGGCGGGGAAAACACGTGGAGGAAGAATGAATACCTCCATCCTGAAGTGAAAGCGCTAATTTATTATGATTCAGTGCATGGAAGAGAAGTTTGTCTTTGTCATGATGAAGCAGATAAAGATTAGGTACGTCGATTTCATTAGATTTGATGGGACCAACATCATTTTATTTTTCAAGAAGTGTCTCTGGCACACTTTCTGGGTGTTTGATAAAATATGCCTAAACGAGACCCAGAGCAACTGTAGGGTGTTGTTTAATAGAGCTTTGAAAATGGGGGGAGAAAGAAAACATGTGGAGCTGAGCAGTTTTCAGGAGCATAGAAAGAACGGAAAAGCCTGGGAAAGGATTGAAAAAGGAGGCTTAGTCCCGTATTTGGAAAAGCTCCATGGTACTGACAAGGGGATGCTGGACTATTTTGTAAAAAATTGGAAAAATGGTGAGATTGTGTTGTTTGGCAGGAATGTTAAGCTGAATGAGGATTTAATCGGTGAGATAACTGGTCTTTCGACAGAGGGTGTGAAATTTTATCGGGACCGTCGGTTCTCTAATGAAGCGGTCATTAAATTTCCTAAAAAAGACAAGGAGAAGGCTAAGTTAGTTAAGGTTGCCAATAGCTACTTTGATGTGGAGTCCATCAAATCTATTTGGAGGAAAGTTTTAAGAGTTATTATGGAGTATATCATGGTTGACGGGCGCTTCACCAGAGTGTATGGTTACCACTTTTCCATTATGAACCACTTTCGTCACAAGGTTCATATCTCTCTGCCTTTTTACTTATTCTCTTCTTTGAAGAATTGCCTTGATGAAGTTGAAAGAAACCCTAGGAGGACTACTATTATTCACCCTGGTCTTGTCAGGCTCATATTTGAGCATTATCAAAATTTACCTGCTTTGCCTAAAATTGTTGAAATTGGAGAATTGGATGATGAGGATACAGAAAGTAGTAGAGAGAATGACCCTCGGGCCCCCTGCTTGTGCCCCTATTGGTCCTAATACCAATGCTCCCCTGTCCTTGTCTTGTCGGAATGCCCTTAAGGATTTTTCTCCGCCGTCATGTCCTAAGTTGCAGCCTCTGCATGAGTGCCCTAGTCCAGGTTTTGCCTTGCAGCCCTATCTTAATCCCCAGCTGTCTCCTAGCTACCCTACTCCAGGTTTGGTCTCTGGTTTTAAAGGTACCTCTGTTACAAAACTTGTCTCATATTCTAGGAATTCCATGGAAATTATTTCTGATAAACCTATGGTCAATAAGGAGTCGGCCCCTAGTGCCCCTGCATCTGGAAGATTTGGGAATGCCCCTATTGACTCCCCTAATCAGGATGAAATTAATTCGGCCCTGAATAAGCTCAAGCCTGAGGACATTGTGAGTGTGGCAAAAAAAAGTACGGATGGCCTTTTCACTGTTCTCAAGTGGACCCAGAAGGAAGTTTGTGATTTGAAAGGCTGTAATATAGATCTAAGCAATAGGGTCATGGATTTGGAGCAGAAGATTAGCTGGAGTTGTAAAGAGAATGAAGGACAAGAAACCCCCTTACCAAGGAAAAGACAACATTCACAAGAGGAAAGATTGACTAGTATCGAGTGCAATATGTCCAAGATAGGCCAAAATATTAGGGCCACTGTGGTGAACAATCACAAAATTTCCAGGCATAACACCATTATCATCAATGCTATGGTGGAAAAGCTCAAAAAAAAATCAAAAGGGTTCGTTGGTCGTGGATTTGGATGTGGACAAAGGATGCGACAGATCTACTAGTGAAGGGATTTCGACTCATACCTAGGCTAACACTAAGAGGAATACCTCGAATTCATCACATATGGCTCAAATCCTCAAGCAAGGGTTACAGGATATGAAGGATGTTGAAAAGGAGGCTGAGGAGTTGTTGAACACCTTGGAGTAGTGCGGTGGTGTTTGTTTCTGGCTTTTTGGGCGGTCCTTTTTTTTGGACCTTGTTGTCTCTTGGTGCTGTCATTTCCTTTTTGGGATATCCATCTACTTGTTTGGACTTTTTTTGTTATCTTTTGTTGTTTATACTCTACGGTTTCAGGTCCCTGTAAAACTTGTTTTTTCCTTTTCAAAAACAATGTCACAAATGTCAAGAACATAGCAATCTGATTCATGCCCCTGCTTTTGAGCTCTATGCCCAAATTCCAATTTGGTCATTCTTAGTATGGGAATTGGATCTCATTGGAAAAATTTGACCTCCCTCCTCTGCTGAACATACATTTATCATAATAGCAACAAACTACTTCACAAAATGGGTGGAAGCTATTCCTCTTCAATCTACAAATGTTGAAGTAATTTGTCATTTTATATTGGAACACATAATTGCTCACTTTGGACTTCCTTCTACAATAGTTTCAGACAATGGAACCCCATTTAAGAATAATGGTGTAAAGAAATTTCTTGAAACATTCAACATTCAACATCGATTTTCTACACAATACTATCCATAATCCAATGGACAAGTTGAAAGCACTATTAAGATTCTCAAACAAATCCTAAAGAAAATTGTTAACAAACATCATAAGGATTGGCAAAAACAATTACATTATGCACTTTAGTCTTATCGAACGAGAGTTAGATTATCCACAGGAACTACACCCTATAACCTTGTTTATGGTACCGATGTGATCATGCCTTTGGAGTTAGAAATTCGTACGCTACAAATTATTCTTCAAGACCTTATTCATGATACCACTTACTAAGACCAAAAATTACACCATCTTGAGATGTTCGATGAAAAGCATATCAACACTCTTGAGCATCTCCAAGCTTACATTAAACAACTACAACTAAAACACAATACTCATGTCATTCCTTGAACATTTTGTAAGGGTGATTTCATTCTCTATGAGAATCAATGCAATACTCACGCTGACCATGAAGACAAAGATAAATTTAGTCCTAATTGTTTGGGAGCTTACATAGTCAATACTAGTTATGGGTCTGGTGCTTACATATTAACAGAGCTCAATGGAACTCCCCTTAAGGAACCTATTAATGCCACACATCTACATCGATATTACATCTAGTCTCTTTGAATAGTATGAATAAAAAAGTAGTGTTGTCTAAAGTTATTTGGTTCCATTCTAAATACTTTCACATGGCTTCATTCTTGACAATTAATCATATGTTTGTCTTGAACACTAGGGTAATTATTTAAGTCATTTTTTATAATTACTTTAGGTTTCATACTATTCACCTTTGTGTTATTTTAAGTTTGATCCTTATATGAATTATAGGTTTATCTAATTTAACATACCCTCCTTTAAAGTAAAAATATTGTATCTAAAGTGAAACTGAAATATGTTTTTACATTAGATCACATCAATCATGTTAAATCATCTAGACATTAATTAAATAATTTTACAATTTATTTAATTAATCACATTTCCATTTAATATTTAACCACAATAAGACATATTGCAAAACATCAAATGCTCATATATATATATATATATATATATATGTATATATATATATCTAAAGTTTTATGTACATCTCATCATAATATACAAAATCACCAAGGTCTATGAGAACTAGACCCCTTAGGCTCTAGTGCCCATGATCCCATCCTCAGACATCATGAGACAGTCATGTGTGATCATGATCACAATCCACCAACTCTAAGTGCAAACTCCAAACCCTATACTCGCCCTAGAGCTACATGACGCTCCTTTGCTATTTGATCCCTCTATTCTCGTAGCCATGATATCCTTACATGCAATCTGTCCACCTCTTCTAGAGTCTAGGATGACTATCCTATAGTCTCAACTCAATGGAGTCATCTCCTAATGCTCTCATACACTGCTTGTAGCCTCGTAAAAGGTCTGAGTGACTCTAGCTCCTCTACAATCAATGGGGGGCACATAATCAGGGTCCATCTCCTCCTCATCGATGGATGCAGGTACTATCTCTATATCATCCTAATGATAGAACTCTTGATAGTCTCTCATTGCTCCTACAAGGTAGAAATAATACATAATCCGTAAATATCATCATGATATGTACATATATAAAGCATAAGAACTAAATTACATGCATAAAATCAAATATCATCACCTATATCTTCAACAAGTTGAGGGATATCAACCTCATCCTCTCTGGGGGGCATGGAGGACATGTTATCCCCTCCATGATCATGGGTGCCAATTTCTTCTATAGCTACTGCATGTGATCTAGTCACATGAATGTGCGAGGACTCTCCCCACTTGTGTTGATCCTTAGCTACTACCTCATCACCCTTGCTCAAGGGTGGCTCCTCCTCCTCATCCCCCTCCTCATCCTCCCCATCCTCCTCTCCTCCATCCTAGCCCTCATAGTCAGGATTGAAATCTAAGTCATACTCATCATCTATAACATTAGTAAATATATCTACCACCTTGTATCACACATCCTCAACCCTATCCTCTACCTCATCTGGTGTTGGTTCTACATCACCTACCAGGACATCAATTAGAAATACAGGAGTTGGTCATGTCACTGACCACCACTCATCATGCTCATCTATGTTTCCAACATCATCATCATCAGAGACTGGTGGTCGATCATGATATGAATCATCAGAGTCACTATAGGCTACATGGTCTATAGTGAGTTGTACAGTGTCACTTGGCCTTCGGGCACTCCACATTGATCTCCTGATGAAGTGGCATGCCCTTGGTAGTGTCTGCACTTGCCCAAACTATCACATGACTCAACCATAATAGAAAGGACATACTACATAGTCATGTTGACCAGCCAAAAATCTATCCATCTACATCCTCCTCAGTTTGCCTATGGGATTTGGCCACTATAGTGTGAGTAGATAAGGTCTCTAAAGGATCTAGTCCTCCTCCAGCTGGTTAAATCTCACCCTCCAAAAATGAAAGTCTCCATACTACCACAAGCATCATAGAGGATAGCTGAAGGCCCATGGATACCTTGTGGCTATAACACATGAGAAACCAATGGGCCTAGTGCATGTAATATGCTCAAGGAACCACACCTACAAAAGTGTATAGTGCACCATACTATGTATCTCCTGAAAAAAAAAATCAACCTAGATCATAATAAAGATGTGCTAGGATATAGCATCCCCAAGCATAGATTCTCTTGTACTCTACCATCTCAAAAATTAGGTGAACCAATCCTCCATCAAGGTGTGTCACTCATCCATCTGGATTGAGTACCAGAGCCACCATGTGCATCATAATCCATCTCACTATGGGGGCTTTCGAATATAGCAACATAGGTAGCTTGATTCACGCTCTCATAGGCTCATCATGAATAGGTCCATCAAGGCAGTACTGCATGTCCACCTTCTTCTCATGAAATGACTGATCTCCTCAAAAATATACTCATTCTCCCCAAATAGGAACTCAAATAATTTGTTGTACATCCTCTAAGATGATGGTCATCTCCCTAGTCGGGAGGTGAAATGTGCATGTATCAGCATTCCAACGCTCACATTGGGCCATCAACATGACATTGTGGTATCTCATAAGAGGCATAAGATATGACCAATAGATTCCTACTACCTGAAGATGCTCCATCTCCTTTGTTGATAGTGTTGGAGCTAATTCTCTAAGAAAAATTATCTATCTCCCCCCTAGCCATTGTCATGACCGGGTGGACCGTACCTATCAAAATCACAACAATATGCTCTAAAAATTCATCTAACATCTTTCATTTTTACATCATTCACCATGCAAGTGTGTTAAAGTCTATCTAGTGTGCTTTTCTAAAAGTCCTAGACACTTTACAACCCTTTTGGGACACTTTGCAAGGAAACGAGACACTTCACGAAGAAATGGGACACTTTGTGAAGAAATGGGACACTTTGCAAAGAAATGGGACACTTCGCGAACAAAAGGGACACTTTACGAATAAAAGGGACACTTTGTGAACAAATGGGACACTTTGCAAAAAAGGGGACACTTTGCGAATTTTTTTCCAAGATCCTAAATTAACCTATAAATACATTAAAAATCATTAAATCATTGCAAAATCACTAAACAAAAGTTGCAAAATCAAATCACCTCGTTATACAGCTCACCACATGCCACCTGCTCTCGAAGCTCATATAGTCGTGAAGGCGTGTAACCCCGTCTACTCAACATCTTCTCATCTCAGTTGTCACTCTCAAGCTACAAGAAGGTAAAATGCAATAGAAAGTGACAAATTACTCTCCTTTACATCTTTTAACCTATTTTCATCCCTTTTACTCTTATGCATTAAAATAGGGTTATTTTCTTTCTTAAGAGTTAATAAAGTACCTTTTCTTCAAAACAACATAATAGGAGCTAGTGAACTCCATTTTTGACATTGTTTGATGTGTTGGAATCATGATTCTATACTCGACATCATCAATCATCTATATTTATGTGGTATGGTACTTGTAAATTCCCTACGATATGATTGTTACTTCTTTGACGTGGCTAAATTGCTACCTTGATTCCACCTTTGTAAAGAAAGTAGAATCAAGGGGGGCCATATGTCTAGCCTTGAATTTGATTCCTAGAAGTTAGATAAAAGGATTTTTGGACAATTAATGAAGTTGTATTGCAGGATGTGGTTCCCAATGTTGTGGTTTTGCAGATAACTACACCAAGGGCTTCATTCTCCTATCTTTTGAATAAATATCCTTTTATGCAATAAAGTGTACTATTTAGAGTCCTTTAGCTTGCATATGCACGTAGAGTCATATGGGTACTAAAGTGGGGGATAAATGTGGCATAGAAAATTGGAAATTCTTGAGAAAAGAGACAATTTCATGCTTAATTTGGACCTACTTTTGAATACCCCTACATTATTCATTCTTCAAAACAACATTTATAGGCCCCTAAGACCCATTATTTTTTATCTAGAGGCCCGTTTCACTTAAAAATCATCCAAATCTCGACAAATAACACTTAATTCATTCATATCCCGAAATCCCACCTCCAAAAACCACTAGTGGGACCCATTCACCACCTTGGGTGAATGAGTGCCATCTAGTGGGACCCATTTGCCAAGGGTGGCAAATGAGTCACTTTTGGGGAAAATTTCAATTTTGAGTGGGAATTTCACCAATTTAATTCAATTTTTCAATGGATGTCATCCTCTTAGGTCTAAATAATGGGAAATTTAGGTATTGATGCCTATAAATACACATTTCAGGTTATTTTTTCACATCTCCTAGTCATTTTTATAAAAGAAAATTCAAAATTCAAGTATTAAGAGTCTTCCATAAGAAATTTCATTAGCATTTTCTACATCAAAGTTGAAGCTTTTGGACAACAAGATATAAGGGTTTTTGCAAGTCTTCAAGCTCACTTCTCATTCAAGATCCAACATTGTAAAGAGTTGATGATGGATTCCTATGGAGAATCATGGAGAAATCTAAGTTGAGGAGATGCAACTAGCCATCAAATCACACCTAAAGATTTGTTTCCAAAGTGATTCCATCTTCCATTTTCTCTCTATCTTCAAATTTAAGGTTTGCATAACATTTGCATGTCATTTACATTCATTTGAGATGTTGTAGGGTTTCTTGGATTGAAGTCTTTCATCATTCAAATCACATTTTCTCATCTTATTCTAGCACATTAGAATAAGGTTTTGTCTTACTTCAAATTTTCCTAGTCTTAGACACACTTAAGACTAGGGTTTTATGCATATTTTATTCATTCAAGGTTTAATTACCAATTTAGGGGTTTGACTAAGGAAAAACCCCCATTAGAAAATAAATTTAAAGCTATTTTGCATGTATTTTTAGAGATTCAGATCTGGGTTTCCGTCAAGAAGTGTTGTGTAGGTGACAAAGTACAGGTTTGAAACTTGAATTTGCAAAAAAAAAAGGGACTGATTCACCATGGATGGTGAATGAGTCCCACTAAAGGTTCCTATTAGAGTTGAATGTAGATTCTAGTACCCATTTGGCAGAAACCCACTTTTGGGTAGAAACATTGACCTGGGACTAATTTTCCTAGGATGGCAAATGAGTCCTAGAGTCAACCAAAAAGTCAAGATTTCTAGTTTTTTAGAGTAGTTTCTAGTCTTTATCAAACTTATAGGTGCACACATTCTGTGTTACAAATTTTTTTTTAGTTCTATTTGCACTTTTGTTCATCTTTTTAAGTCTTTTGCAAACGTTGCTATGTTTTCAAACACTCCATATTTCTTAGGTTTTGCATAAATAATGAATCTATTTTATCATTTTTCTACATCTAGTTCATTACATTTAGGCATAATTTCATCATACTTACATTATCTTGATTGAACCACCTAGATTTTTGGTGTGGGATCTATCTCTTTCCTTTAGGTGAAAGACCCTAATTGAGCAAAAGAGACAACATTTCACACCTCATAAAATATTTGATTCATCATGATATAGCTTCATTTGGAAGCCTATGACTTGGCATAGGGATTTTTGAGTAATCTCTCATGTCTTCTTTATTATTAACATTGACTATTTTCTACTTTAGAGTAATTTCTCATAGTAATTATGTAGAAATCCTTTTAAACGGGTATACATTAGCATTATTATTTTAGAATTTTTTTGCATCCTCTCATTTCTTTGTGTGATTCTCTTTCTTCTTGTGATGCATCCTTTTCTTGGTGGTGTCATTGGGTTCAATGTCCTCTAAGAGTGCACATGATATTTCTTAGCATAGGACTTTCCTCTTAGTGGTGATGCTATGCATTGCATTCCCTAAGTTGTGAATCTTTTATCCTTGACTTTTCCTCTCTTGGAAACATTAGGAATGATCTTCTCTAACAGGAGACCTTGCATGAACTAAGAAAATTCCCTTTAAGAAAACCCTTGCTTCCATCCTTGTTCATGAGTTTTTACCATAATAAAACTTGTTAACCTTGTGAAGCTCGAACCCCTCCCTTTAAGGCCACCAAACATAATATACCTTGCTTTCCAATAGAGCCTTTCCCTTGTTCATAGTGTGCTTAGCATTACATAGTTTGTTAGGCCTTATGAATCCCGAACCCTTAGTTGTGCGGCACCCTATCAGAGTCATCAAAGGGATAGCTTCAGTATGGTTAGTACAGTGAGAGCCTATAGACTTGGCATTACTTTCTCACTAAGCCACTATATTGGGGCCTCACTTAGTTGAAATTTTAAGGTTCCATTAGCCCAGAGTGTGTGTGCGTTGTTTACATAGTGGACATCATGTTCTACTTGTGAACATTTTTGGAAAAATAACCAAGACATGTTCCAAATCATGTTGGATAGTTAAGCCGGTGTGTTGTTTGCATAATGGACATCATGTTCTACTTGTGAAATTTTTTGGAAAAAAAACCAAGACATATTCCATATCGTGTTGGATAGTCGAAGCTTGATCCTCCCCCTTCCTTGGATAAATAGCTGAGACATTTTCCACACCACATTAGACAATCGAAGCTTGATTCACATCCCATTTTCTTTCTAGGCTTTAATGTTGTATGATTGACTATCTTTGTCATTGCTACATATATGTTTCTACTTTAGTGTGAGTTTGACATGGGGTCATCCTCTCACTAAAGTGGGGGATGAATGTAGTGTAGGAAAAAATATCCCTTCTTCACACTTAATTTGGGAATTAATACTAAAATGAACTTAATAATACATTAATTTAGTGTTGTAATATGTATTTTACATATTCGCATTAAGTTTAGGGTCTTATTAGTTAAAATGGACTTAATTATATGCCTTAATGTGGTGTTGTAAAGTGTATCCCTTTACATTTTCACACTTATTTATGGCTTCATTAATTAATTTAGGTTAATTTTTCTTAATTGTCCCCTTTAATTCAAATACAAGCCTAATTAATTGTATTTTCCAAAGAGGAAACCTGACATTCATTAATGCCATAACATAACACTTATCATTGAGCATTGTGTGTCCTAGGTAAGTGTCCTAGTACCCATTTTTCCATGGCTGAATGGGTCCTCACTTAGACCTAGGACCCTAATTTAAATTATGTTTAAATTGGAAGTATTTTAACAATTTCAAATCTATATTCACATGTTGGCTTGTGTTATGTGAATTTTGGGAAATTAATGTTACTTACCTATAAATATAAGGTTATTTCACTAAGTTTCACCTAGAAAATTTAAGTTATCTTAAGAACACTTTCAAGAGAGCATTATTGGACCATTTCAAGAGCATTGCAAGGAATTCAAGAGAAGATTTATTGAAGAATTATTGCAAAAATCAAGATCCTATTGTCAAATCAAGGTCTTGTTCCATCATGAATGTTATTGGAGCTAATATGTTGATGTAGTGTTCAATATCCATTGAAGCATTCAAGTAATTGTGTCAACTTAAGTTTCAAGATCAAGATCCACATCCATTGAAGCCATTTCATGCTAGTTGTAGATTTATATTCCAAGCTTCATTCAAGGGTTTGGTGAGTCATGGCATTGCCTTGTTCATTCATTTTTCCTTCATGTTTAATTGTTTCATTACAAGGTTTAATTACCAAAATGGGGTTTGACCAAGGTATACCACCATTCACCAAAAACAAAAACATTTTTCTCTCTTGATTCGTGTTTGCAGATTTAGGTGGAAGATCTCTAGAAGAGAAAAATTGAAGAACTTGTCAAAGTTGCATTTTGTTGTCACCATTGTTATGATTTCATGGAAACTCACCTACAGGATTTATTTCTGACTATCTAACTGTGAAAATTGAGAATATGGGAGTGCATACACACAAGCAAAGAACCCAAAAACCATTTTTACAAAGCCCTAACTAGGACCCATTCGCCATAAGGAAAACGAGTCCTTAGATAGCTTCAAAAAAGAACTTTTGGTGACTGGTGCATACCTTCTTACCTTTCTCAGATCTATAATTTGATTTCTAGTTCCATCAATATTGAGCTTAATCTTCAAGATCTAAGTTGTAAATTGCATTTTGGAGTTAGTTTTCTATTTTTAATATTTCTCCCCAAAGTTTTGTTTAATCAAGGCCCCCATCCTTGGAAAAAAATGAAATCAATAGATTCACACCTTGACTTGATTCACCTCAAGGTTGTCAGTCATTTCATTGTGTGGATCTCATTTCCTAATGAAATAAAGGAGAATAGGTCTCTTATCTTACCATATATTTGATTCACCCCCATTTTCAAAACAAAACAAAACCTATTTCCCTTCATTTTATGTATATGGCCTAGAAGTGACTTTACAATGCCACATGGTCAGCCCACAATACTATGTTCCACTTTTTGGTCAAAGTAAGACATTGAAATCAACATTTTCACTAAAATTTCACTCTACAAAACCCATAGCAACTAAACCATTAATAATTTCAAGATGATGTGAACTATGGATTTGTGAGGAGTTATGTGTATATATATATATATATATTAAAAAATAGAAATAAATTGTAATTTTTTATGTAACTTTTAATAACTTTTTTTTATACTAAATAATATTTTAAAAAGTGGCATTTATGTCATAATGCATAACATTTTTTATTGAAAGGATAAATTATATTTTTTTAATATAGAATTGTAACATCAATATCTAATGTATGGATATATTTATATAATTTTTTGATTCATTTTTTTAATTAATTTTTCAAGTTAGAGTAATTATAATTTGTACATAGGTGTATGCCATAATGTGTAACTAGTTTTGTATTTTCTTTTTCTTTTTTTTTGTAATAAGAACATTAATACCTAATGCACATATAGTTTTTAGATTTTTTTCTCTATTTTTAATTTTTCCACATGTGTGAAACAAATACCTTGATGTTTGATGAAAAACCTACATTTAACAAGAAATTAAATTTAAATATAATAAAAAAATAAAAATATTTAAAATTATACTTGTTTGAAAGCTTATAATAAGGGATACATACTTGAAAAACATTATTTCTAAATGATTTTATTTGACCCCTCAAAGGTGAAGAAAAAGTTTTTGTCAACATTTTGATATGTGTGAAGGAGAATCCATTGTGTGTATGATTTAAGACTAGATGGGTTCTATCCAAGGGGGTTTGATCTAGGGGGTCTTATCCAACCCTGTATAATTAAAACCATTTTGATGAGACCCCTCAATGCTTAAATCATTAAATTTTCTAAAAAATATGTGATTTCAAGAAAAATTCAAGATGTCCCAAGTTTGGGACCCATTATGCATACCACATAATTTGAAGAGTAACATTTTCCTAGAGGGAGGAAGAGATATTCTCACATATCCTATTTGGATGTGCTTCATCTTTCACTATTCTTGTGAAAGGAATTCAACATTTCATCCCTATTTATTTATCCCTTGTAAGACTTCCTTCCCTCCATAAACACTCTAGTGATAATTTCTATGGTCTCTTCAAACACATCAAATTTAAATCATTTCATGTGAACCACTCTATGTTTCCATTTTTTAGAAAATTCCATGGAGAGAGTAAGTTCAAAACCATTCAATATCTCCATAAAATTGAACCCCTCTTGCTTTTATGTATTATCTAGAAATTGAAGTCATTCTTCACCAAAGTATAGAAGATGGGATCCACATTATTTTTATCAAGGTCTCCTACAACAATAGGAAGAATTTCATGATAGTGACCTATCTAGGTCATTGAAACAACCAATATTTACTTTTCTCCCACCTTTTAAATTGAGTAGAAAAAGAAAAGTATTATTTAATGTTTATGGAAGACTAAGAAAAGAAGCTTCTCAACTATCAAAGACTTGTCCAAATATTTGACATAATGATAAAATTTATCATAATAATATGGGTTTTAATCCCATCAATCCAAGGCTTATGATAATTTTTTGTTAATAATGGACTAGACCAACTCCCTTAAACCATCATGAGTAATATCCCTATTATCAAAGAACTCAACAACTACATTCTCTTCCTATATGTATGTATAATTTCAACCATAGGGAGAGAGTTTATAATTCCCAAGGACTCATATATAATGGATTCAACAAACCATCTAGGGGTATGAGAATTGGAAAGATAATTCAAAATGTTTAAAGAATCTCCTTTCATGACAAGCTATGTAATGTCAAACTATTTATCTAGGGAGACACCTCAATGAGCAAGATAGTATTCAACAAAGTTAAAATGAAAAGTCACAATCTCCCAAAGATTAATTAGAACACAATCCAAAGACTCAAGTATCTCCTCTTAAGATGTCTCCATTTTTTAATAAAAAATATCCACACTCATGTCAAAATAATATGATGAATGATCATGTAGATAATGAATAAGAGGGTTAAATTTTTTCCTCACAACTAAAGAATAATAAACTTCATCAAAGAGAAGATAAATAAAATAAAAATTGTATCCCAAATTTGCAATATGTGTCTCCATAAATAGTTTTGAAATACACATCAAGATATCATATCATAAAGCTATATCTAAAAGGTTATGAATGTCTCACTACAAGAAATCACTAGAAACTTTTGAAGAAGAAAAACAATACTTTGAAGTAGCAACAAATGCAAGGAAAAAAGAGTTATCCTCAAAGAGAAGATGTATTTCCTTAATAATTTCATCTAGATTTGAAATGAGGAACTCTAAAAATAAAATAAAAGAGATGTTTTGTAGAAATTGGTCCCAATAGACTAAATCCAAAATACATGAATGATCTTGTTACAATGAATCACTAGAATCTTTTCAAGAAGAATATTTGAACTAAAATTTACAAAAAGTATTATTGATGGGGTGTCAATGAACTAGTCATCTACAGAAGATGTTTCCTCACAAAATGGGACAAAATAAGTCTTAATATCCACAAGATTATAGTTATCCAAGGATAAATCACTTTTCGATGAAGATCCAATGTCTCCATACAACTATTGGATGTGTTCCAAGTAGTGAAAGGGAACTTAAAGTGATTTATGTGATGGAAAGTATCCTAAAAAATAGTAATACATATTAGTCCACAATCCATGTCATTATTATTAAATCATGCATTTTCAGTCACTTAGCTCAAGAACAATTCCATGGAGATAATACAATAGATCCTTCTCTAGAAAATGATTCTTTATCCCTTGTTTCCAGGATAAGTAGTTCTCTAAATTTAGTTTGACAACAAAAGGATGAAAATAATTTCCAAGAGACATGATTAACTCCCCATAAATGAAACTTTATCTTAGATTGTGATTAGAAAATGTTTGTATAATCCCATCAATAATGAATTCAAAAGACACCAAAAGAACAACAATGCACCCCTAACCTTTTCAATAGTATAAAAAATAACCCTCAAATATTATAAGGTTGGAACTTTATAGTTTATTTTTTTACAAATATTTTTCCAAGTTACAATGCTTAATAAACCCACAATGGCTAAAATTAAAAATTATAATACAAAAGGAACCAAAAACAAAATCCAGAAAAATTATCCATGTAGTTGTGTTGGATTTTTTTTTGAGTAAATCTAACTAATTCTTAAAACAATCTAAATGAATATCCAATTCATATGCTCAATTTTTCTAAGGGGTTGGCCAACGAATAGGAGAAAGGTTTTGACAATTTTATCCTCTACATTCAAGCTTTGCAAAACCTAGGAGGGTGGTCCTATACAATATCCACTAGGATTTAATATGATTAATACCAAATATTGCTTTAAATAGATATGTTCTTATTATATGAAAATGAATTACAAATGAAACACACTCAATGGGATAGATTCTTGGGGCTCATATTCATTTTGTGCCTAAGAACATGTGAATAATATTATGAAATAAATTATAACTTAAAGGGAAATTTGATTTTAAAATTAGTGACCAGGGAATTGTAATAAAAAACATGCATTGAGACTAGTGCCCTAGACCTAGGCAATAGAGTCAAGGGAAATGCAATTGAAAGCTCATATAATAGTGTTTCACCTAGTTTTGTGAAATCTTAGTAGCAATTCCTTACATTGATACTTTTAGAACTTACAATCAAATCTTCTTAACAATCCTTGTATTCATCTAAAACATTCAAAATTTATTGCATAGTAGATTAATTTATTCCTTGAATAGAAGCCATAAAAGAAACATTCAATTACAGAAAGCCTGCAAAGATGAATAGAAGTGGTCCTTGATCAATTTATATTCATAAATGATGAAGTATAAAATTTAGGAGAAAATTAATTAAAAATTTGTCATTTTATATTGATGTACAAAGCTAGTACTATTATATAAAATTAATAGTTGCATTGACATCCTTTTCCTATGAAAACCTAGATCAGACATATACATACTAGATACAGAAGCTATGCTTACAAAATTTTACAAGATCCTAGAAAAATGGCCCTAAATTCCTTTTTTATAAAAATAATGGAAAAAAAATCTTTAGTCCATGGACAAATGTCTCATATTCATTTGACAATCATGTCCTTAGAAAAAGACAAAAACCAAAATTTCCCTGTAGAAGACAAACGATACAACCCACTAGAGGAGAAAACATTTGTTTGGGTTGTTGAAGGAGATAAATTTATTGTAGTTGCAATAATGAGAAGGTGAATAATTACTCAATAAGGCATTATTTCTCCAAGTTGATAGCATATTCCCTTTTGAAACTATTGGAACAAATGTTAAGTAGAACACAAAAGAAAAAAAATGTCAAAACTACATGGATTCATGGATATATTTGAGAGCCAAATCATTAAATAAACTATATTTATTTTATTTGAGTGGAAAAATGGCTCATATTTCAAGAAATTTATTATACTTATCATCCCATGCCATGTATATTCTTTCTAATGGCCATTGGAATGCAATAATCTTATCAACATTACTCATATAATGCAAATATATTGCATCAAAAATTATACTGGTTTCCTTGTTGAAAGCCTCTAATGTTGGATCTGTATCAATTAACTTGTCCAAGAAAGTATTAAGAAAACTTATGTCCACTTTATTTAATCACAAATAAATAATGACAAATTTGAACCAATGCTTTGAACCCATCCTTCCATTCAAGGAACTCTCGCATCTCCACTTCCTCCTTTACAATGCATGAGGTATAATTTTTACCTCAATATTCTCAAAATGTTTTAAGTAAAGTTTTATCCTTTTGTGTTAGGGTGGCCATATACACCTGAATTTCCCCTACTAATTTTTCCATATTAAAATTAGGAAAAATATTTGCAAGTGTGTTATTCTCATGTGCAAAATTGGTTCAGGAGCACATAAGCAATTTTGTCATTTTTGATGCAAATAGTTGTCTAAGTCAAAGCTTTGTGTGTTTCTTCATGTTTTTCGATGTAATAAGGTATAATTGAGACCATTTTTGATACATTTGGGTCATATAGGGTCCTTTAGTGGATTTTAGTAAATGTTAAAATATTGCAAAAGTTGATTTGCAACTTTACAAATTTTGCTTTGTAAGGAAGGTGAACAGTCATCCTTTTGAAAATTAGTTGTAGGCCATTGGAATTATGTTATAAAATGTTTAAAAATCCTCACAAACTTCGAGGAAAGTCTTCTAGAGTGATTTTTGATTGAGAAGTAATACAATAAGCTCTATTTTCTATGAAAAATCCAATGTTTTTTTAGTTTTTGAACTCGTACGGCCCCATACACTCATTATTTGGTATGAACTGATTTTGAATTTGTCTAGTAGTGTTTCTTCTCTATTTTTTCTATGGAGTGATTTATTTTCATCAAGAATTAAACTAGTTTGAATAGGTTTTCTACATACCACCTGTAAACCCTAGGTTTAAGGGTTTGTGACCAAAAATCATGAATTGTAGTCCATTCCATTGTTGAATCTTGCTCAAACTTAGTGGAATGGAGGGATTGGATGTTTATTTTTGGTTTTTGAAGTTTTTTGACTAGGGGATGGAGTTGGGGGCAGCTTTGAGCTTTCTCTAGTCTAACATCTTCATGTGTTAGGCTTAGGAATGCTAGGTAGGATTGAGATTTTGGTTGACAACAAATTGGAGATGAGTTTTGGTGAAATAAATTGCATATTGGGACCCTACGTGATGTGTTTGAAATTATAGAATTGAGTTTTGAAATTTTTTGTTGAAATTTGACATTTACTTTGGAAAAGTGGCCTAATGTGGCCTTGTTCCAGTGTAACAGACCTATTTTGGAGGATTTGGTCCAAAACAACCCTAGTCGCTATTGGGATATGTTGATAAGTTTCCTAATGGGTATCTAAAAAGATGTTGGGTTTGTGGAGAAACAACCTTCTCTAAAAGATATGTTTGAAGAACTAGGTTTGGAGACTTAGAAGTTGAAGACAATAAATTTTGTGAAATCCACCATGGTTGGTATTTGAAATCTCAAAGTAGTTGTTGAATTGTGTTGAATTGTGGTGTTTGAGCCTATTTCACCCTACTCTACATCGGGTAGTATCAAAGCATCGGTTCTAATTGTGAAGTGGTAAAGTGGATGAAATTTGGCAATACAAGATTTTGGAAAAACAAAGAAGAATGATTATCTCTACAGTTTTGTGTTGTCATTAATGTCACCATATTGTGAATGTAAGTCTAAGTCAGTGCCTAATCTGGTATTTTGGTACAGTATCTAAACTAGTATTTGAGCTACACTATCTGGTATTATAGTCTGCATTCCTTTGCAATTGGTAGCTTATGCTTGTAGTTTTAGGAAATTGTTTATAGTTGTTGTTGACATGTATGTTTAGAAATTCATGTGCTCCAGTACTCGTACGACATATTGGCATTACTTTGTTGATTAATTTTTGCAATGAAGTCTATCTCTGGCCAAATTCTTGGATTAGTAGATTAATTGTGTTATGTAGATATATGTGTGACCTATCTTAGGTCTGAGTTGACATGATGTAGTGTATTATGTAATTGAATTTCCATTTGGGAAGGATTTTGTGAATACTTGAAGCCGACATGTTGGTATTCTTGGAAGAAAAGAGATGCATCTAATTAGGCCGACCTAATTGATGCTTGCAAATAGATCAAGTATATATATATATATATGTGTTGAACAATTTTGAAGATGTATAATGAGAGGAAGTGTTTGTATAATCAATGAAGTAGTAGTGAATGCAAAAGTGAAGAAGAGAGAAAATGATGAAGTGTGTCAAGTCAGTCTATTGAGTATCACTGGAACTATATCAACACTGGTTAGGTGCATTATTCTTAGTTCATTTTGGTTGTGAAGCCCAAATTTGTTTTGTGAATCTTTTAATAGGTAGTGAGCCTCCTTTGTAAGTAGTGAGATTTTGTATCTGGATAGTGAGTCCTATTTAGGGCAGTGGGCCCTTGGCAGTGAGCCTTATATATTCAACTTGATACTACTTTATATTGTGAGTTAATCCTCACCATATTTTTTCCCTTATTGGGTTTTCCACGTAAAAATATAGTGTTTATCGTGTTCACTTACTTTCTATTATTTGCATTTGATGTTCATACCTAATAATAGAATATTATGGTTGTGGAATTGATAAGTTTTTTAAGCTTTAATTTTGTGACAACTGATTCACCCCCCCTCTCAGTTGTCCTGCATATTTTAACAATTGGTATCAGATCCATGGTCCCTTGGTGAAGAGCTTAACCACTTGAGGAGGATCCTAAAGGTTGATTAGATGGATGATAAAGGAAAGCTTCATACTACTCTTGAGGATCTTGACAAAGGAGAAAGAGAAAAAAAATATCTAAAAGAAAATCTTGATGATGCAAATGAATGTGTCCAAAAACTGAAAGAACAATTGAAGAAAGTCAAGGAAAGACATAAAGAAGTAACTAAGTAGCTGAAACAAGAGATAATTAGACTAAAAGTGATTGTAGAAGAGAAGAAGAGGATTGAAGAATGTTTGAACATAATGGTATAGAATAAGTTTTATGAGTTCTCTAAACTCGAACAAGAGATAGTAAACTTGAGAGTAGAACTAGAAAAGGAAAAAATCTATGACAACAATTTTAAATCTAGCTCAAACAAGCTTGATGAATTGATTGCAGGACAAAAACCAAGTAAAGATAAAGGTGGTCTGGGAAATGATACTGGTGAAGGTTCTAAATCTTTGGACAATCAAATGAATTAGGAAAAATGGAAGCAGAAAAGAAAGTTTGCAAGGTGATAGCCTATGAGATAGCCTAATGCACAAAGGTATCCCTCTTTCAATGGTATTTCTTTTTCCTGTAATAAATATGGTCATAAGGAAACAAAGTACAGGAGCAGGCAGAACTAGTTTTCTGGTCCCTTCACTGGAAAATGTTTTGGATGTAAGAAGGTTGGACATAAAGCTATTGAATGCAGATGTCGGGGGTGATCCCACAATAGTGGTTTACAATTTCTGGCCAAACTGGACACTAAAATATATTTTTTTAACTAAATCTTCACTTTTGGGCACTTATAGGGGCTAAACCATGAGGAATTTGAAGATGATGCAAACTAGAGTTTCATGAAATTTCATTTGTAGATTTTGAATATATATATTTCAAAATTTTGGGAATCATATTGCACTTTTTTTTCCATCTCCCTCAAAAACTAGTTTTTTTCATAAAACACCATTTTTAAAAAGTGATGCTCATCGTATAACACATAACTTTTTTTCCATGAAGGATAAAATTATAATTCTTTCGAACTTAGATTTGTAACTCTGATATCTAGTGTTTCCACTTGGTTAGATAGTTTTTTATTGAATATTTTTTCTTTAATCAAGTTTCAAAGTCAAAACAATTACAATTTAGACATAGCACGACCATATAACACATGACTTTTTTTGTATATATCAAAATTCAACTTATTTATTTTGTTGGATAAAGGACTCCAATATCTGGTGCACTAATATTTTTCAAAAAAAAAATTGATAATCTTCTATTTTTCCACATGTGCAGAACAAAGAGCTTGATTTTTAGTGAAAAACCTACATTCACAAGAAATAAAAAATAAATATAATAATCAAATTAAATTTAATTAAAATTATACTTTTTTAGAAGCTTATAATAAGGACTACATACTTACAAAAAAATAAAATTTTAAATTAATTCATTTGATCCCCCAAAAGGTAAATCAAAAGTGGTTTTTTATTAGCATTTTGATAAGTGTAAAGCAGACTTCGTTATAGGTATGGTTTAAAACTAGCGGGGTTGTATCCAAGGGGACTTGGTCTAAGGTGGTTTGATCAAACCATATTCAATTGGAATCCTTTAAATGAAAAATTTCAAGGCTTAAATCATTATATTTTCTAAAAATATGTGATTTCAACAAAAAATAGGATCTCCCAGAAAGTGTAAACCACTATTGTGGCAGCACTGAAGGTGAGAATGATCAGTCGTGTAATGATGAACAAATTTAATGGAGGAATAATGAATCAATCCTTTAATGGCTAATACTATACCTATAATAAATTTGGATACAAAGAAAATCAATTTAGATCAAGAAGTAATGGAGGTCAATCTAATCAGAGAAGTGTTGTTTCCTATAATTGTAATAAACTAGGACATATCTCAAAGGTTTACAAATGTAAGAAGGGAAGATAGTTTGCTCTGGTAGAGGATAATGATCCGGTAAACAAGATTCACAAAGAGTAAATGAAGCAAGAGATGAATAAAATATGGAAGAAGAAAAAAATATAAAACTATTGATGTGTTTGTGCCCTCATTTGATACAGATGATTTATTCAGGAATTAGACCTAGCATGGTATTAGTGGGAGCATTATTAGAAAATTATAAAACCGCCCTGATAAATGATGTGTCAGAAACTAACATGAGGATGAAATGTGAAGAACAAAGAATTAGAAGTTTTGAAAAAGGAACTGAAAGAAATCATGCTGACATGAAGATTTGCAGACCGAATTAGGGTTTTCTATGTTGGGAAGAATGCTTTTAGCAACTTTTTGATATTTTTCACATTTAATGCATTCTAGGGAAAATTGATGGTGTATAAGTTGGAATTTATAAGTCTTTTTTGTTCATTTGAGCATTTGAAGAGCCTGGTTTGATCTCGAAGAGAACTCAAAGCAGTTTGAAACAATTCTAAAGGGAACTCAAAGAAATTATCACAGGTAATCAGGAATCATTTCTCAGTTTGAAAAAGGGAAGATCGAAAATGAAGAAGTCTCGATTAATCACTAACAAATTTAAGAAATTGTAGCAATGGATAGAGAATCAAGTGGTGTCATTCCACTAAAGATAAAAGGAGTGGAATTGGAAGAATTTGATCATAGAAAGATGCAAGAAATGGAACTAGGGCTAAACAAAAATGAATTACAGAGCATAAAAACCCTAGGTATGGATTTGTTGGGAGAATTTTCGTGGTTTTCTAATAAAGATTTTATTTTTTTCTTGTTGCATCATTTCAAGAACAAAAACATTGTATTGGATAAACCTTACCTAATTATGAAGGAAGTGATCAAAGCAATTGTTGGCTTATGCAGTATTGGGGATCTTCCTTGAAAGAAAACCATGAAATATAAGGATGTGGAGGAACTTACTGGCATTAACAAAGACCCATGAGCTCTATTGATAAACACTCTTGTAGATTTGGCTATAAAGTATGTTGCATATGGTGTTTCTTATAAAATCTATTTTAAAATAGTGAAGGCTCGACATCAGCTATTGAAGTTTACATTGCACATATGAAAGTTAAGGAGAATAGATAGTTTTATTTGTGTAGCTTACTACTTGAAAATCTATCTGAAAATGTTTGAATGTCAGTGGTTGAGGGTTATCCCTTTCAGTTTGGATCCTTTCTTGTGTGCTTGGTCTTTTATCTTTTGAACTCCCTACCAGGAAAAGAAAATGTTGTGTGGGAATCTGTCATTCCTATTAGAAAACAAGTCTAGATACAGATACATGGAATCGTTGGAAAATAAATTAAGTGAGTGCAAATCATATTTAACTTCCTTGAGAAAACATTATGCTCTGGTATGGCTGCACTGAGTCAGTTTGAAGTGGGTTCATCCTCCGGTAAAAGAGAATTGGAAGTTGTCATTAGTGATTCCCCTTCAAAATCAAAGAAAAAAAAAACTATAACTGAGAACATCATTAAGAAGGAAAAAAGAATCTTTTCCTAGATCTGAATCTTCTGATCCAGATGACATCCAATCTATATTGTTCAAAGGAAATATGAGGAGGAATGGTGAAATATAGAATGCAACTTCTCCTATTGAAAGACTCAAAACTGATGATGCTCTGGTAAAATATCTATTTTGAAAAGGTATTGATGTATCAATTGTATCTGACTCCTTACTAGAGAATTTAGTTGAAATTGTTGAAGAAAGAATATTGCTTAAAGGTCTAGAAGGATGCAAGTTTGAATCCTTGGTTGAAAAGAGATGTACTAAAGCTAAGTAGAGACTATCTGAACTTATCTTGGAAATGAAGAAATGCATTAAAGAAATATTAGATATCTACAAATATTTTCTCCAATGGCCTGCTGCGGTAGACAATTTTAGAAGTAGGATTGAAGCAATTGAATCTGAAGTTAACAACATTAGAAAGAACTTTGATATCTTTGAAGAAAAAGAAGGAAAACAAAGGTTGTGAGTTGGATAATTGCAAGCTGAACTGATCATTGTATAGAGACAAAGAGATGATGTGATAAAGACTTTCTGGGTCCTTAAGGATATTGTTGAGGTCCAGTTAGACCATCTTTTTGGAATACTTATTGATGCAGAATATTGTGAAAGATAGTACACATATTGTTCATCTTCTTTTACTCAGTTGGCTCTATTGGAAAGCATCTGCACAAGAATGGATTCAAGCATATTCAACTGGAAGAAGATATATCCAGTTATCAAAGAAAGGTACAAGAAGGTGTTTGAGGTGAAAAGTGTCATTTTTACTTAAATCTTGGATGTTCAATTTTTATTGTTTTGTTTGTTTTTGGAAAAAGAAAAGGAAGAGACAGATTGAATTGTTGTTGAATGCTTGGAAGTTATAGGATGGTCAAATTTTTTTGGAAGATTTGGAATCTTTTTGTAATTTTTATGTCACCAGGTTTAAATCTTTGTTTACATCTTTTTGGTCGTCCTTTACCATTGATGCCAAAGGGAGGGAGTTTTGGGAGAGATTGGAGGGAAGTTTTTGAAAATTTTGGCACATGTTGCCATCAATGACAAAGGGGGATATTGTTGGAAAAATGAAGAAGAATGATTATCTCTACAACTTTTTATTTTGATTGATGTCACCATATTGTGGGTGTAAGTCTAAGTCAGTGCCTGATTCGATATTTTGGTCTGGTATCTGAATTGGTATTCAAGTTGCACTATCTGGTATTCTAGTCTACATTCCTCCACAATTGGTAGTTTATGCTCATGGTTTTGGGAAATTGTTTATATTTTCTGTTGACATGTATGTTCAAAACTTCATGTGCTCTAGTACTCGCACGACGTATTGGCATTACTCTGTTGATTAATTTTTGCAATGAAGTCTATCTTTGGCCAACTTCTTGGATTAGTAGATTAATTGTGTTATGTGGATATATGTGTGACCTACCTTAGGTCTAAGCTGACATGATGTAGCATATTATGTAGTTGAATTGTCATTTGAGAAGACTTTTGTGAATACTTGAAGCCGATAGGTTGGTATTCTTGGAAGAAAAGAGATGCATCTAATTAGGCTAACCTAATTGACACTTACAAATAGATTGAGTATATATATGTTTTGAATAGTTTTGAAGATGTATAATGAGAGGAAGTGTTTGTATGATTGATGAAGTAGTATAGTGAATGTGAAAGTGAAGAAGAGCGAAAATGATGAAGTGTGTCAAGTAAGTCTATTGAGCATCATCAAAACTGTATAAGCAGTGGTTAGGTGCACTATTCTCAGTTCATTTTGGCTGTGAAGCCTAATTTTGTTTTGTGAATCTTCTAGTAGGCAGTGAGCCTCCTTTGTAAGTAGTGATATTTTGTATCCAAATAGTGATTCCTATTTAGGGTAGTGAACATTATATATTTAGTTTGATACTATGTTATATTGTAAGTTAATCCTCACTGTGCTTTTTCCCTTATTGGGTTTTCCACATAAAAATTTGGTGTTTGTTGTGTTGATTTATTTTTTGTTATCTGCATTTCATATTCATACCTAATGACAAATAGTATGGTTGTGGAATTGATAAGTGTTGAAGTTTTAAGTTTGAATTTTGTGACAACTGATTCACCCCCCCTCTCGGTTGTCTTGCACCTTTTAACACAAGATGCCTCCAAAGAACAATATAATGGCCAAAGAAGTTAGAGAAGTAAAGGAGAAATATGTAAAGGAGGTGATACTTTATAAGGAGTCTCATGAAGCTACCCTTTCCAGAATAGCAACACTACAGAAGAATCAAAGAAGAGGTATGGTTAGTGGTGACCAAAGTGATAAGGAGGATTCAAGGATGAGAGTGAGAACCCTCCAGTAGGAGTCCATGATGATGAGGACTTGGACCTTGGAGAGATGAGATTGGTCAGGATGTTAAAGTCTATCAAGGGGAATAATACTCCAAAGGTGAAAGTTGAAGTGCCTATGTACAATGGAAAGATGGACAGTGAAGAAGTGTTGGGTTGGATAGATGCTTTGGATAATTTCTTTAAATTTGAAGAGGTGGGAGATAGTATGTAGGTGAAATTTTCAAAAACCAAGTTGAAGGTCCCTGTCCTAACATGGTGGAACTATGTCCAAGAAGAAAGAGTAAAGAAGGGAAAGAATAAGATAAGTTCATGGGACATAATGGTGGCAAAGGTGAAAGAACAATTTCTACCTACAGATTATGTCATTTAGACCTTTAGGAAGCTACAAAATTTAAAGAAAAAGGAGTTAGATGTGATGGCATGTACTAAAGAATTCCATAAACTAAGTATTAGATTAGGACATATAGAAGATGAGGTAGAAAAGGTTGCAAGGTATTTAAATGGCCTTAGACTCGGCATTCAAGATGAAATTGGTCTCACAACACCCAGGATAGTTGAAGAGTGTTTTCAATTGGCTATCAAGGAAAAGGAAAGGATAAGGAGGAGACAAGAGTAGCAAGGAAGAGGTAGGGGAAAGAATTTTAGAGGTAGAGGAAACTTTGGTGCAAGAAGGTAGTCACAAAAACAACAAGGTGAATCAATCAACCACCAAGAGAAAAATTGTGAGTCAAGTGGAAGAGGTAACTTTAGAGGAAGAAGATTTAGTGGAAGAGGTAGGTTTGATGGACAAGGGAGAGGTTCAAACAACTTCTCAGGAAAATGTTACAATTGCAACCAATTTGGGCATTCAACTTGGAAGTTCCTAGAACAACAAGCATCAAGTTCCCATGGAGGTGAGTGAAGGACCCAAATTGTGCATGAGGAAGATGATGAAAGTGTCAATTCACCATCTCAACATGTTGCCCCTAAGATAGGTGATTCTTTGATGATGAGAAGGACACTCATTAAGGTGCCAACAGTCAAAGAGCCTCCATAAAGGAAATCCTTGTTTAGGACCACATGCAAGTCACATGGAAAGGTATGCAAAGTATTTGTTGATTCAGGCTCTACTAATAATTTAGTTTCCTTATAAATGGTAGAGCAATTGAACATGCAGAAGATTCCTCACCCCACACAATACAAAGTTTCATGGTTGAATAAGGGCCAACAATTTTTATTCAATGAGCAAACATGGGTAGAGTTTAACATTGGGGGGTATAAAGATAAGATTCTTTGTGACATCATCCCCATAGATGTTTGTCACTTGCTGCTAGGAAGGCCCTAGCAATATGACAGAAAGGCCAAGCATGATGGCCATAAAAATGTTTATGTGATAGACAAAGATGGAGTTTCATTTAAATTGACACCCCTACAAGATGAAGAATTTGACAAACAAGTTGGGTCTAGTGTTATGGTAGTGGGAGAGAATTATTTTTTGAAAACATTTAAGAATGAAGGTGGTCAGGGATTTTCCTTAGTAATTATACCTAAATCCAAATCTGTTTTAGCAGGAAGTAAAGTTGAGGGTATACCTAGTGAGGTTTAAGCCTTGTTAGAGAAATACAAAGGAATTGCAATTGATGAGTTTCCAAGTTCCTTGCCTCCCTTGAGACATGTCAACCATCATATAGACTTGATCCCTGGTGCAAATTTTCCAAATAAGGTTGCATACAAGATGACCCCTAAACAAAATGAAGAAATAAGAAGGCAGGTTCAAGAGTTGTTAGATAAAGGTCTAATAAGGGAAAGTTTGATCCCTTGTGCTATCCCTACTATTTTAGCACCTAAAAAGGATGGGGATTAGAGGATGTGTACTGACCCAAGGGTAGTAAACAAAATCACTATTAGATATAGGTTTCCAATACCTAGAATGGAGGATCTAATGGAATGCTTGGGAGGTGCATGCTATTTTCAAAGATTATTTAAAAAAAATTATCATCAGATTAGGATAAGGGAAGGAGATGAATGGAAAACTACATTTAAAACTAATGAAGGTCTATATGAGCGGATAGTAATTCCCTTTGGACTACCAAATGCTCCAAGTACATTCATGAGGTTAATGAATGAGGTTTTGAAGCATTTCATTGGAAAATTTGTTGTTCTATATCTAGATGGCATACTTGTGTTTAGCAAGACAAAGGAAGAGAACTTGTAACATCTTGACATGGTTTTGCAAAAATTGAATTAGGATAAGTTGATGATAAATCTCAAAAAGTGTGAATTTATGAAAGAAGGGCTAGTTTATCTTGGTTTTGTGATCTCCAAGGGTTCATTGAAGATGGATCCCACCAAAGTATAGGAAATACACAGTTGGCCAACTACAAAGTCAGTAGGGGAGGTAAGAAGCTTTCATGGACTTGCATGTTTCTATAGGAAATTTATCAAGAATTTTTCATATCTGCTCACCCATTATTGACACCATTAAGGGAGATAAAAGAAAGAGATTTCAATGGACTAATGAGGTAGAAAGGGGTTTTGAATATCTAAAAAATAGAGTGGCACAACATACTATCCTTGCTTTACCTGATTTCAACAAGGTTTTTACTATAGAGTGTGATGCAAGTGGCTTTGCAATTGGTGCAATTTTAAGCCAACAAGGCAGACTGGTGGCTTTCTTCAGTGAAAATCTTAATGAAGAAAAGAGAAGGTATTCATCCTATTATTTAGAGCTATATGCAATGGTGTAGGCCCTTAAGAAGTGGAGACACTACCTTTTTCCAAAGGAGTTCATTGTTTTCACCAACAACCATGATTTGTAATTTTTGAACAGTCGAGATAACTGAGTCATAGACATGCAAAGTGGGTTGAATATCTGTAGAGCTATACCTTCACTATCAAGCACAAAAAAGTCCAATCCAACAAGGTAGTTGATGCTCCAAGCTAGAGGTCAATGTTGGTGCATGAAATCCAACTTCAGAGTGTGGGAATAGATGCATTAAAGGACATGTATGCTAAAGATGATAACTTTAAAGAGGTATATTTTGTTTGTGCTCAATTTAAAGATGCTTTTCATGAGGAATACTTTGATTTTTTTTTACAAGATGGATTTTTGTTTAAAGGTGCTCAATTATGTATACCAAGGTGCTCTATAGGAAGACATTTGATAAAGGAGAAACATTGTGGAAGTTTAGGACATTTTTGGGTTGATAAGACATTAGATCAAGTAAGAAGGTTCTACGTTTGGCCAAAAATGCAAGTAGATGTTAGAAATTTTATAGAAAGATGTACAATCTACCAAAGAGCAAAGGGTTCTACTTCAAATGCAGGACTTTGTCATCCCTTACCAATACCTAACAAGCCATGGGAGAGTCTAAGTATGGAATTTGTATTAGGTTTTCCAAGAACTTAAAGGGGTTATGATAGTGTATTTGTTTTGGTTGATAGATTCAAAAAAATGGCTCACTTCATTCCATGTAAATGTACAAATGATGCTTCTCATATTGCAGGGTTATTCTTCAAAGAAATTGTTATAATTCATGGTCTTCCATTAACAATTGTATCTGATAGGGATTCAAAGTTTATTGGCCACTTTTGGAGGACTCTTTGGAGAAATCTTGGAACTAATTTTACCTTTAGTACTGCCTATCATCCACAAACGGATGGGTAGACTGAAGTGGTCAATATAGATCACTTGGAAACCTCTTGAGATGTCTGTCAAGGGAGCATGGACAACAATGAGACTTAGTTCTTCCTCAAGCCTGATATGCTTACAATGATTTAGTCAATAGAATCATAGAGAAAATTACATTTTGAAGTGGTGTATGGTCTAAAATCAAGAGATGTATTTGAGCTTAGGGATTTGACAGGGATGGAGAAGGGAAGTGTTGAGGGAGAAGCATTTGCAGAAGCTATGAG
>VDFB02271358.1:1042431988-1042608594 GCA_007258455.2 Sequoia sempervirens | reverse complement strand
ATAGTGATGAAATTCGTGATATCTATATTTATGATCCCTAATTATGTATATAAAGTACTCAATTATATCTATAATGCTTGAGTAATGATATAATTGTTAACAATTTGTAGCCATTAGAACTAATTGATCGAATAATTGATGTGTCTTATCATGTTTGTAGGTATAAAAGCTAGATGAGATCAATGACTATAATGGATTCCTTAGGATGACATTGTAGATCACAAAACCATTGATTAGAGAAGGAAGATCTTTATATCCTCTTTCTAGGTCAATAAAAGGATAACAAATTGTTTTGAGAAGTTAAGCCCAAAAAATTTAGAGAATTGTTTTATGGTATGCTATCCATAGAAGATCATGTATGTTTTTATTTATTGCTTTTTAAGTATTTTATAGGTAGTCTAAAGGTTTCTTTTGATGATTAACTAATGTAGATAATTGTTAAGTACTTAAATTTTTGTGAGTGTTGTGATCAATTCAAGGCTTGTATAACTCTCTTGGACGGCATAATGAGTCTATGTCATAATTCTACATTTTGAAATTCTATAGCATTCTAATGTACATTGGAAAAACCACTCCCTCTTTGTGGAGATCCCAAAGCCTATAATATTATTTATGTTCTACACTTATGATTAGTCTACAATATAACTGTTGAACAAGTTTGAAGGCATCCTATAAAGTATTAAGATCATATAAATTTCTACTCCATTAAGTGTTATTAAATCTAGAGAGTGTGGTCCATTCGTTCCAAATCTTGTGTTATTGTCTAAAAAGGGCTTATTCCCATATCTTGAACCTTCGTCCATATAATGTTAAGCTATATCATCAAATAATTGGGTTGATAAATCTCTTAGAAGACAAGATTTTTCAAAATTATTCCCTTTTTGGTAGAGTCTATGCTACTCATAATTGGATCTCAAATGGAAAAATGGGTATTAGAAAACTTGAGTATAATTTCCTTACAGATCTAGTTGAGTATAGGAAACAAAGATAATTGTCAATAAGACTCATTTTGGCTCCTTCTAGGTCTCTTTGTATTACCCTTAGGTTTATTGGATTGCTTGGTTGAATGAAATATAAATATTTGTTGTCTTAAATTTCCTTTGTTAAGCCTAAATAGAAATTGTTTATATAAGTGATTTGTCTCTCATGGACCAAAACTATCATACATGGGTCCATATAATGATTGTTGCTGAGGTTTAGGGCCATTAATTTTACTGCTGATTATATCATACATGACAAGGGGAAATATTCCTGATTGTTGATATAACCCCATTTGAGCATTGATGAGAGTTTGAGAGATGCAAAGCTATAAAATGATCACAAGCCCTTCGAGTTATGAATATAAACTAGTTTGATGACATGTAGGCCCTAATTTCTCTAAGTAGACCAATGATATCAATTACATGACAAGGCCCTAACCTCTAACCTTCATCGAATTAAATCACATTGCACAACCCTTGAAACACTTTCTTGAAAAATGCAAGACTTTCTTCATGAAAATTGAAGGGCCAATCATTCCTCAACATCACTCAACCACTAACATCTTAGCTGAACTAGATAAAATAAAAGACATTGGTCCCCACTACTTGATGAATTAATTATTAGTCAACCAATCTCAAAGCTCTCTATTATTCATCACCATCATTATCATAAGCTTCTTATATATAATAAATTTCCTTGTATCAAATAATGCACAAACCTAAATAACGTAGAGAGATTAGACACTTTTCAAAGATTCAAGAGTTATTAGATCTTCCATCTCAATTAAAGATCATGTGTTTTTATATTAATCGAACCATGATCCACGCATGTAGGATAATTAACCGCTACAGAAAATCCTTTATTTCACTTTTCAATTTTTCAACCTTTTAACTAAACCGCAAATCATCTTCATTTTATGATTCTATATCATGGTCTTTTCCAAAGCAAAGACTCCAATTTAAGTTCCCAAAGTAATTCTGCAAAACCATTGAATGTGCCAACGTTCTTGGTGAACCTCAACCTCAGCTCTTTGGCATATGCATAAAGGTTTTATGGGTTCAGTTTCAAAATGGCGTTTCACGTCTCTCAGCCAGCGCAGTTCTTCGCGTTTGCATTTTTCTCTTACCATAATGGTGTCTTTCATGGCGATATGTTACTTCACGAATGATGCCACATCTTTCTTTGTGTGAACATATTTGATAGCTACTAATTAGTCTAGAATTCTTGTTATGACTAATCTTATTTTAGATATGATATATGACCTAGCTCCATATGGAATCATGTAATAATTTCCTTAGGTGTTGATCATGCCTTGGAATGGTTACTTGATTTATCCTCTTATTATAATCAAATAATTGTTTCAATATTATCTAGGCTCACTAATTTTTCTTTTTCCTTCTTAATATTTTTCACTTTTTTTATAATATGGTTAGAATAGGAGCAATATAAGAGGTATTCTAGTTTCTTTAAGTTTGGTTTCTAAATGTTGGTAAAAACTTATGCTATATTTGGTCCCCCTAACCCTGGTTGGCTCAAGATTAACTTTGACGGCTTGGCCAAAAGAAACCCGGGTCAAGTGGGAGAGGGTGGCATGATCCGTGACCATCAAGGGAAGTTGGTTTTGGCTTATGTAGTTAACCTAGGTTCACAGACTTTTAACTTTGTAGAGTTCTAAGAAATGCCCAATCTTGAGTTGGAATTCTAAGAAATATTTAAAGTATTCCTTATAATCGGTATAACTTGTCATAACCTATCATATTAATATTGGTGCCCTTATTTATTATGCTACTCTATTTCATGGATGAATTATGACATGCATCGTAAGAGTTTCATAATGTTGGTCAAGATTCTAATGTAACCCCCATAATCATGTTCTTACATGTTAGATCATATGTCATCAATAACTTCCATATCATATAGTGTTTTGATTCACTCTTACAACTCCTTAAACAATCTAAGATGGCTAACATGCGGTAAAGAGTGCAACCTCAAAATGGGACACTTCATGTTTCATGTGAGGAAAAAACTAATAAACAAATAAAACAAATAGTAAATACATAACATTGTTCATGCAAGGTTGAGACATCTTTTCCCAACAGGTTGTAGGTTCTTTGTTGCATGAATATCTAAGTGAATATGTTAAGTTGAGACAATGAATTCAACTTTATTCAATATATTTTTTAACTAGTGGATGATATCCTTTAAAATAATTTTTCATTTTAACCTTTTTCCATACTTGTGGTACTAAAAATCCTCTTTAATTAAAACAAAAAAAATGTCCACAGGGTTATTTGGCATGTCAAGACCTAGTATTTTTAATCATTCTTGAGAGTTTCATTTCCTTTTAAGAGATGGGTTTGCATCTCTTTTAATTGGTTTATGCTAAAAAGCACCAACAATAGAAGTAGCACTAGGAGGCTTGTAGCCTAAATTTGGAGAGCCAATTGCAAGGTTGAAACCAAGAAAGAATGATTTTTGAACCATTTCCACTAGCCCATGGCTTCCCCAAGTTATTATAATTCCAATTCAACCCCCAAAATCTTTTTGTTGACCTCCAAATTAATCCTCAGGATCAGTCAATTGATTCTTTGCTAATAATTAGTTCTTTATTTTGTTAGTTGCACCGCATAATTAACTTGTCAATTTACTTTTCATACCTCAAATCACACCCCTATGGAAACACCACCACATTGTTGGCTAGGGAGGAAAATTGAGATTAAGAAGTCTTGGGTAAAATTTTCTAATATTGATGTTAATCTATAAATATATGCATAGTTTGTGTATTTAGGTCAATTTCTAGTTATGTATTTGAATCCTATGTTTGGTGTGTTTTTTAGTAGTGAAATGGTATTATAAAGTTATTCTTATATATAAATATTCATGAATTACAATTGTTGGGAAAATGTGTCTCAACCTTGCAATTACATAAGTTATTTTTGATAGGTAAGCACGTAGGGGGTACACCCCTTGAGGTGTTTGGGGGCCACGTGCCCCAACGAGGGCAACACCCCCAAAAGCAGAATTTTATGTATATTTTATTATTTTAAATATGGATAATTCATCATTAGGTCTCAAATCTGCCAAGATTGTTGGCTTTGTTAGATTCTGCGAGAAGCAAGAACCGAGCCAAGATCTGATGTCGGTCGTAGATCACATGCAACTTCACTCAACAGATGATCAAAGATCAAAATAGCAGAATGAAGAGAAATCTGAAATGAGAGAAAAAATAAAGACAAGGCAAGAGAAATTGTAGAATACTCTCAATACTCCCACGAAACAATCACTGAACTAGCTGAATCCAGCTAAATTAGTGAAGCTTCAAGTTCATGAAGGAGGAGAGTGCTCAATATATATAGAACAATAAGGGAAAAATACATCCAAGAGGGCAGGCATTAACTCCTACTACCCATAAAAGGTGGTAGGTTATCACCTACTTGGTAAATGACAAGACATGTGGCATGACCTCCTCAAGTGAAGACAAGAGAGAGGTGGCACATAAATCCAAAAGAGGATGAGAAACCCAACTACCCCATAAACTAATCAAGTAAAAACAAAGTTGTGGTTATGAGAGGTGGCACAACAAGCCAAAAGAGGATGTGTAACTCAACTACCCATCTGTGGGGAGAGAGTGACACATGTAGTTGATGTATTTTGCCATGTTTCCTCATATTAACCACACCTAATAAACCTAAGGTTTTTAAATAATATGTGTAGGAAAAAGAAATAATTCCTAACATAAGGGAAAAATAAAAAACTTATTAATTCAACACCCCCCTTAAGCATAGCTTAGGTGGAAGGGAAAAGATGGGTCCGGCCAAATGAGGCCATGTTAGGCACCCATGTACATAGAGATCCCCCAAAAAAGAAGAATCCCCCAAAGAGATCCAATGGTAGATGCTCGAAACTGGATGTAGAAGGTGGTCCACGATCGTCGAACAACATTCCTCCCTTTAGGAAGAAACACAACCAAAGGTGTATGCACACTTTCTCCCAAGTCTTGAAAGGAATATGTAGGAAGAACATGCAAGATGAATGAAGTCTTTGAAGTTGACTCAAGTATTCCCATGTCGACGCTGAAAGTTGCCATAATCAAATCAGGCGTTCTAGGCCACACTGCTGAAGATGACAAATCAAAAGCTCCTAGAGACTGATGTAGAGAATAATCCAAAGACTCAAATATCTCCTCTGAAGAAGTTTCCTCCAAATGATGATCCAAAGTATCCACACTCATGTCAAACTGTAAGGAATGATCATGTAGAGAATGAAGAAGAGGATCAAAGTGACCTCTCACAACATTTGAAGAAAAGTCGACTTCATTGTAGAGAAGATGAATATCATCAATAGTGTCTCCCAAATCTACAATATGTGTCTCCATAAACAAGTTTGAAATACCTGTCAAGAGATCATCCAAAGTTGAATCTGAAAGATAATGAATGTCCTGCTGCAAAGAATCACTGGAAACTTTTGAAGAAGCATCTCTAGAATTTGAAGTAGCAATAGTAGATGGTGAAGGGGTATCAATGAGCTGATCATTCAATAAAGATATTTCCACTTGAGAAGAGGCATCATGAATCTCAGTAGCTGCTTGGTCATCCAAGGAAGCATCACTTTCAGATGAAGATTCAATATCTCCATACAACTGTTGGATGATGGTCCATGCAGTGAAAGGGCACTCAGTATGCTCAATATGATGCAAAATATCCTCAGATATAGTAAGACATATTAGTCCATAGACCATGTCATTGTTGTTAAACCATGCATTCCTCTTATCATAGTCGCTTGGCTCAGGAACAAGTCCAAGGAGATAGGGTAGTAGATCTTGCTCAAGGCATTGATTCTTTATCCCTTTCTTCCAAGAAAAATAGTTCTCTGAATTTAGCCTTACAACAGATTTGTGAAATTCATTACTAATATCCATGATTAAACCCCAATTTTGGAACTTTATCTCAGTTCATGATTACAAATTGTTTGTATAATCCCCCCAAGATTGATACAAAAAATTCACTTTAAATGAATGCACAATAGAGACATCAAGAGACACTTCCCCTTTCCACTAGTATCAAAAATTACCCCCCCCAGATATTACAATGTTGGCACTTTATGATTAGTGCTTTTACAAGGATTTTCCAGATTACAAAGCTTTAAAGGCTCTTAATAGCCAAAATTACAATATTTGATACAAATTAATCTTCAAATAAAATCTGAAAAAATAACCTTGTAGCTGTGTTTTACTCTTCAATATCTTTCCAACACTTTTTTGAAAAATGGATTACAAAAGTGAAAGAAATGACTTACTGAAGATAAAAAAAAGACAGCAGATTCAACCTGAAATATCTGATTGAAGAAGGCAGAAATTTTTACTCAAACCTTCGTGGATGGAAAGGTCTCGATTCCAGCTTTCCGTCAAGTACTCGTTTGTGAAAAACTGACACCTGAGGCAAAAGTTATGCAATTTTGAAAAAAGCTACAAAATTTGCCCGTGAAAAACGACTCACGCCTTTTTCTGAGTTGATTTCTGCACAATTTATCAATTTTATGCAAAATGTAATGACTACCCAGATGGTTTTTTGATGCTGGAAACAAAACCCAGAAATCGTTTTTCCTGAAAACAAGTGGAAGCCAGATTTTTGAAGCCAAAATGAAAACGGTTCCAATAAAAAATTCAAAATTTTAATCTTTGATTTTTGTACTGTATCCTCCAATCTCTGATTTTGGTGAAATAAAAGTCAATTTTGACTTTCTTAAACCTTCTGAACTCTCTGAAAATTCTGAAAAAGCCTCCAATATTACCAAAAAGTTGCAAATCACCCAGATCTCACAGGAACAGATATATGTAAACCAAATTAAATATATGCTTATTTTCCTTTTTAAACTGTTTTGATTCTCCAGATCATTCAAAGATGCAAAAGAAAATCATACTTAGTTTTGAGGAAAACTTCAGCAATATATTAGTCTCAAATCTCTCAAAACAAATTCAGAAAAAAAATAATGAGCTATACCAGACAAATCTGCTCTGATACCATGTTGGATTCTGCGAGAAGCAAGAACTGAGCCAGGATCTGATGTTGGTCGTAGATCACATGCAACTTCACTCAACAGATGATCGAAGATCAAAATAGCAGAATGAAGAGAAATCTGAAATGAGAGAAAAAATAGAGACAAGGCAAGAGAAATTGTAGAATACTCTCAATACTCCCACGAAACAATCACCGAACTAGCTGAACTAGCTGAACTAGCTGAAGGTGAGAGGAGAGTGCTCAATATATAGAAGAATAAGGGCAAATACATCCAAGAGGTGCATTAACTCCTACTACCCATAAAAGGTGGGAGGTTATCACCTACTTGGTAAATGACAAGACATGTGGCATAACCTCCTCAAGTGAAGACAGGAGAGAGGTGGCACATAAATCCAAAAGAGGGTGAGAAACCCAACTACCCCATAAACTACTTAGGTAAAAACAAAGTTGTGGTTATGAGAGGTGGCACAACAAGCCAAAAGAGGATGTGTAACTCAACTACCCATGTGTGGGGAGAGAGTGACACATGTAGCTGATGTATTTCACCACGTGTCCTCATATTAACCACACCTAATAAACCTAAGCAAGCTTAAATAATATGTGTAGGAAAAAATAAATACCCCAAACATAAGGAAAATAAAAAACCTACACTAACAAGTGTGAAGGAGAATCCATTGTGTGTATGATTTAAGACTAGATGGGTTCTATCCAAGGGGGTTTGATCTAGGGGGTCTTATCCAACCCTGTATAATTAAAACCATTTTGATGAGACCCCTCAATGCTTAAATCATTAAATTTTCTAAAAAATATGTGATTTCAAGAAAAATTCAAGATGTCCCAAGTTTGGGACCCATTATGCATACCACATAATTTGAAGAGTAACATTTTCCTAGAGGGAGGAAGAGATATTCTCACATATCCTATTTGGATGTGCTTCATCTTTCACTATTCTTGTGAAAGGAATTCAACATTTCATCCCTATTTATTTATCCCTTGTAAGACTTCCTTCCCTCCATAAACACTCTAGTGATAATTTCTATGGTCTCTTCAAACACATCAAATTTAAATCATTTCATGTGAACCACTCTATGTTTCCATTTTTTAGAAAATTCCATGGAGAGAGTAAGTTCAAAACCATTCAATATCTCCATAAAATTGGACAACCCCTCTTGCTTTTATGTATTATCTAGACATTGAAGTCATTCTTCACCAAAGTATAGAAGATGGGATCCACATTATTTTTATCACCTCCTACAACAATAGGAAGAATTTCATGATAGTGACCTATCTAGGTCATTGAAACAACCAATATTTACTTTTCTCCCACCTTTTAAATTGAGTAGAAAAAGAAAAGTATTATTTAATGTTTATGGAAAACTAAGAAAAGAAGCTTCTCAACTATCAAAGACTTGTCCAAATATCTGACATAATGATAAAATTTATCATAATAATATGGGTTTTAATCCCATCAATCCAAGGCTTATGATAATTTTTTGTTAATAATGGACTAGACCAACTCCCTTAAACCATCATGAGTAATATCCCTATTATCAAAGAACTCAACAACTACATTCTCTTCCTATATGTATGTATAATTTCAACCATAGGGAGAGAGTTTATAATTCCCAAGGACTCATATATAATGGATTCAACAAACCATCTAGGGGTATGAGAATTGGAAAGATAATTCAAAATGTTTAAAGAATCTCCTTTCATGACAAGCTATGTAATGTCAAACTATTTATCTAGGGAGACACCTCAATGAGCAAGATAGTATTCAACAAAGTTAAAATGAAAAGTCACAATCTCCCAAAGATTAATTAGAACACAATCCAAAGACTCAAGTATCTCCTCTTAAGATGTCTCCATTTTTTAATAAAAAATATCCACACTCATGTCAAAATAATATGATGAATGATCATGTAGATAATGAATAAGAGGGTTAAATTTTTTCCTCACAACTAAAGAATAATAAACTTCATCAAAGAGAAGATAAATAAAATAAAAATTGTATCCCAAATTTGCAATATGTGTCTCCATAAATAGTTTTGAAATACACATCAAGATATCATATCATAAAGCTATATCTAAAAGGTTATGAATGTCTCACTACAAGAAATCACTAGAAACTTTTGAAGAAGAAAAACAATACTTTGAAGTAGCAACAAATGCAAGGAAAAAAGAGTTATCCTCAAAGAGAAGATGTATTTCCTTAATAATTTCATCTAGATTTGAAATGAGGAACTCTAAAAATAAAATAAAAGAGATGTTTTGTAGAAATTGGTCCCAATAGACTAAATCCAAAATACATGAATGATCTTGTTACAATGAATCACTAGAATCTTTTCAAGAAGAATATTTGAACTAAAATTTACAAAAAGTATTATTGATGGGGTGTCAATGAACTAGTCATCTACAGAAGATGTTTCCTCACAAAATGGGACAAAATAAGTCTTAATATCCACAAGATTATAGTTATCCAAGGATAAATCACTTTTCGATGAAGATCCAATGTCTCCATACAACTATTGGATGTGTTCCAAGTAGTGAAAGGGAACTTAAAGTGATTTATGTGATGGAAAGTATCCTAAAAAATAGTAATACATATTAGTCCACAATCCATGTCATTATTATTAAATCATGCATTTTCAGTCACTTAGCTCAAGAACAATTCCATGGAGATAATACAATAGATCCTTCTCTAGAAAATGATTCTTTATCCCTTGTTTCCAGGATAAGTAGTTCTCTAAATTTAGTTTGACAACAAAAGGATGAAAATAATTTCCAAGAGACATGATTAACTCCCCATAAATGAAACTTTATCTTAGATTGTGATTAGAAAATGTTTGTATAATCCCATCAATAATGAATTCAAAAGACACCAAAAGAACAACAATGCACCCCTAACCTTTTCAATAGTATAAAAAATAACCCTCAAATATTATAAGGTTGGAACTTTATAGTTTATTTTTTTACAAATATTTTTCCAAGTTACAATGCTTAATAAACCCACAATGGCTAAAATTAAAAATTATAATACAAAAGGAACCAAAAACAAAATCCAGAAAAATTATCCATGTAGTTGTGTTGGATTTTTTTTTGAGTAAATCTAACTAATTCTTAAAACAATCTAAATGAATATCCAATTCATATGCTCAATTTTTCTAAGGGGTTGGCCAACGAATAGGAGAAAGGTTTTGACAATTTTATCCTCTACATTCAAGCTTTGCAAAACCTAGGAGGGTGGTCCTATACAATATCCACTAGGATTTAATATGATTAATACCAAATATTGCTTTAAATAGATATGTTCTTATTATATGAAAATGAATTACAAATGAAACACACTCAATGGGATAGATTCTTGGGGCTCATATTCATTTTGTGCCTAAGAACATGTGAATAATATTATGAAATAAATTATAACTTAAAGGGAAATTTGATTTTAAAATTAGTGACCAGGGAATTGTAATAAAAAACATGCATTGAGACTAGTGCCCTAGACCTAGGCAATAGAGTCAAGGGAAATGCAATTGAAAGCTCATATAATAGTGTTTCACCTAGTTTTGTGAAATCTTAGTAGCAATTCCTTACATTGATACTTTTAGAACTTACAATCAAATCTTCTTAACAATCCTTGTATTCATCTAAAACATTCAAAATTTATTGCATAGTAGATTAATTTATTCCTTGAATAGAAGCCATAAAAGAAACATTCAATTACAGAAAGCCTGCAAAGATGAATAGAAGTGGTCCTTGATCAATTTATATTCATAAATGATGAAGTATAAAATTTAGGAGAAAATTAATTAAAAATTTGTCATTTTATATTGATGTACAAAGCTAGTACTATTATATAAAATTAATAGTTGCATTGACATCCTTTTCCTATGAAAACCTAGATCAGACATATACATACTAGATACAGAAGCTATGCTTACAAAATTTTACAAGATCCTAGAAAAATGGCCCTAAATTCCTTTTTTATAAAAATAATGGAAAAAAAATCTTTAGTCCATGGACAAATGTCTCATATTCATTTGACAATCATGTCCTTAGAAAAAGACAAAAACCAAAATTTCCCTGTAGAAGACAAACGATACAACCCACTAGAGGAGAAAACATTTGTTTGGGTTGTTGAAGGAGATAAATTTATTGTAGTTGCAATAATGAGAAGGTGAATAATTACTCAATAAGGCATTATTTCTCCAAGTTGATAGCATATTCCCTTTTGAAACTATTGGAACAAATGTTAAGTAGAACACAAAAGAAAAAAAATGTCAAAACTACATGGATTCATGGATATATTTGAGAGCCAAATCATTAAATAAACTATATTTATTTTATTTGAGTGGAAAAATGGCTCATATTTCAAGAAATTTATTATACTTATCATCCCATGCCATGTATATTCTTTCTAATGGCCATTGGAATGCAATAATCTTATCAACATTACTCATATAATGCAAATATATTGCATCAAAAATTATACTGGTTTCCTTGTTGAAAGCCTCTAATGTTGGATCTGTATCAATTAACTTGTCCAAGAAAGTATTAAGAAAACTTATGTCCACTTTATTTAATCACAAATAAATAATGACAAATTTGAACCAATGCTTTGAACCCATCCTTCCATTCAAGGAACTCTCGCATCTCCACTTCCTCCTTTACAATGCATGAGGTATAATTTTTACCTCAATATTCTCAAAATGTTTTAAGTAAAGTTTTATCCTTTTGTGTTAGGGTGGCCATATACACCTGAATTTCCCCTACTAATTTTTCCATATTAAAATTAGGAAAAATATTTGCAAGTGTGTTATTCTCATGTGCAAAATTGGTTCAGGAGCACATAAGCAATTTTGTCATTTTTGATGCAAATAGTTGTCTAAGTCAAAGCTTTGTGTGTTTCTTCATGTTTTTCGATGTAATAAGGTATAATTGAGACCATTTTTGATACATTTGGGTCATATAGGGTCCTTTAGTGGATTTTAGTAAATGTTAAAATATTGCAAAAGTTGATTTGCAACTTTACAAATTTTGCTTTGTAAGGAAGGTGAACAGTCATCCTTTTGAAAATTAGTTGTAGGCCATTGGAATTATGTTATAAAATGTTTAAAAATCCTCACAAACTTCGAGGAAAGTCTTCTAGAGTGATTTTTGATTGAGAAGTAATACAATAAGCTCTATTTTCTATGAAAAATCCAATGTTTTTTTAGTTTTTGAACTCGTACGGCCCCATACACTCATTATTTGGTATGAACTGATTTTGAATTTGTCTAGTAGTGTTTCTTCTCTATTTTTTCTATGGAGTGATTTATTTTCATCAAGAATTAAACTAGTTTGAATAGGTTTTCTACATACCACCTGTAAACCCTAGGTTTAAGGGTTTGTGACCAAAAATCATGAATTGTAGTCCATTCCATTGTTGAATCTTGCTCAAACTTAGTGGAATGGAGGGATTGGATGTTTATTTTTGGTTTTTGAAGTTTTTTGACTAGGGGATGGAGTTGGGGGCAGCTTTGAGCTTTCTCTAGTCTAACATCTTCATGTGTTAGGCTTAGGAATGCTAGGTAGGATTGAGATTTTGGTTGACAACAAATTGGAGATGAGTTTTGGTGAAATAAATTGCATATTGGGACCCTACGTGATGTGTTTGAAATTATAGAATTGAGTTTTGAAATTTTTTGTTGAAATTTGACATTTACTTTGGAAAAGTGGCCTAATGTGGCCTTGTTCCAGTGTAACAGACCTATTTTGGAGGATTTGGTCCAAAACAACCCTAGTCGCTATTGGGATATGTTGATAAGTTTCCTAATGGGTATCTAAAAAGATGTTGGGTTTGTGGAGAAACAACCTTCTCTAAAAGATATGTTTGAAGAACTAGGTTTGGAGACTTAGAAGTTGAAGACAATAAATTTTGTGAAATCCACCATGGTTGGTATTTGAAATCTCAAAGTAGTTGTTGAATTGTGTTGAATTGTGGTGTTTGAGCCTATTTCACCCTACTCTACATCGGGTAGTATCAAAGCATCGGTTCTAATTGTGAAGTGGTAAAGTGGATGAAATTTGGCAATACAAGATTTTGGAAAAACAAAGAAGAATGATTATCTCTACAGTTTTGTGTTGTCATTAATGTCACCATATTGTGAATGTAAGTCTAAGTCAGTGCCTAATCTGGTATTTTGGTACAGTATCTAAACTAGTATTTGAGCTACACTATCTGGTATTATAGTCTGCATTCCTTTGCAATTGGTAGCTTATGCTTGTAGTTTTAGGAAATTGTTTATAGTTGTTGTTGACATGTATGTTTAGAAATTCATGTGCTCCAGTACTCGTACGACATATTGGCATTACTTTGTTGATTAATTTTTGCAATGAAGTCTATCTCTGGCCAAATTCTTGGATTAGTAGATTAATTGTGTTATGTAGATATATGTGTGACCTATCTTAGGTCTGAGTTGACATGATGTAGTGTATTATGTAATTGAATTTCCATTTGGGAAGGATTTTGTGAATACTTGAAGCCGACATGTTGGTATTCTTGGAAGAAAAGAGATGCATCTAATTAGGCCGACCTAATTGATGCTTGCAAATAGATCAAGTATATATATATATATATGTGTTGAACAATTTTGAAGATGTATAATGAGAGGAAGTGTTTGTATAATCAATGAAGTAGTAGTGAATGCAAAAGTGAAGAAGAGAGAAAATGATGAAGTGTGTCAAGTCAGTCTATTGAGTATCACTGGAACTATATCAACACTGGTTAGGTGCATTATTCTTAGTTCATTTTGGTTGTGAAGCCCAAATTTGTTTTGTGAATCTTTTAATAGGTAGTGAGCCTCCTTTGTAAGTAGTGAGATTTTGTATCTGGATAGTGAGTCCTATTTAGGGCAGTGGGCCCTTGGCAGTGAGCCTTATATATTCAACTTGATACTACTTTATATTGTGAGTTAATCCTCACCATATTTTTTCCCTTATTGGGTTTTCCACGTAAAAATATAGTGTTTATCGTGTTCACTTACTTTCTATTATTTGCATTTGATGTTCATACCTAATAATAGAATATTATGGTTGTGGAATTGATAAGTTTTTTAAGCTTTAATTTTGTGACAACTGATTCACCCCCCCTCTCAGTTGTCCTGCATATTTTAACAATTGGTATCAGATCCATGGTCCCTTGGTGAAGAGCTTAACCACTTGAGGAGGATCCTAAAGGTTGATTAGATGGATGATAAAGGAAAGCTTCATACTACTCTTGAGGATCTTGACAAAGGAGAAAGAGAAAAAAAATATCTAAAAGAAAATCTTGATGATGCAAATGAATGTGTCCAAAAACTGAAAGAACAATTGAAGAAAGTCAAGGAAAGACATAAAGAAGTAACTAAGTAGCTGAAACAAGAGATAATTAGACTAAAAGTGATTGTAGAAGAGAAGAAGAGGATTGAAGAATGTTTGAACATAATGGTATAGAATAAGTTTTATGAGTTCTCTAAACTCGAACAAGAGATAGTAAACTTGAGAGTAGAACTAGAAAAGGAAAAAATCTATGACAACAATTTTAAATCTAGCTCAAACAAGCTTGATGAATTGATTGCAGGACAAAAACCAAGTAAAGATAAAGGTGGTCTGGGAAATGATACTGGTGAAGGTTCTAAATCTTTGGACAATCAAATGAATTAGGAAAAATGGAAGCAGAAAAGAAAGTTTGCAAGGTGATAGCCTATGAGATAGCCTAATGCACAAAGGTATCCCTCTTTCAATGGTATTTCTTTTTCCTGTAATAAATATGGTCATAAGGAAACAAAGTACAGGAGCAGGCAGAACTAGTTTTCTGGTCCCTTCACTGGAAAATGTTTTGGATGTAAGAAGGTTGGACATAAAGCTATTGAATGCAGATGTCGGGGGTGATCCCACAATAGTGGTTTACAATTTCTGGCCAAACTGGACACTAAAATATATTTTTTTAACTAAATCTTCACTTTTGGGCACTTATAGGGGCTAAACCATGAGGAATTTGAAGATGATGCAAACTAGAGTTTCATGAAATTTCATTTGTAGATTTTGAATATATATATTTCAAAATTTTGGGAATCATATTGCACTTTTTTTTCCATCTCCCTCAAAAACTAGTTTTTTTCATAAAACACCATTTTTAAAAAGTGATGCTCATCGTATAACACATAACTTTTTTTCCATGAAGGATAAAATTATAATTCTTTCGAACTTAGATTTGTAACTCTGATATCTAGTGTTTCCACTTGGTTAGATAGTTTTTTATTGAATATTTTTTCTTTAATCAAGTTTCAAAGTCAAAACAATTACAATTTAGACATAGCACGACCATATAACACATGACTTTTTTTGTATATATCAAAATTCAACTTATTTATTTTGTTGGATAAAGGACTCCAATATCTGGTGCACTAATATTTTTCAAAAAAAAAATTGATAATCTTCTATTTTTCCACATATGCGGAACAAAGAGCTTGATTTTTAGTGAAAACCTACATTCACAAGAAATAAAAAATAAATATAATAATCAAATTAAATTTAATTAAAATTATACTTTTTTAGAAGCTTATAATAAGGACTACATACTTACAAAAAAATAAAATTTTAAATTAATTCATTTGATCCCCCAAAAGGTAAATCAAAAGTGGTTTTTTATTAGCATTTTGATAAGTGTAAAGCAGACTTCGTTATAGGTATGGTTTAAAACTAGCGGGGTTGTATCCAAGGGGACTTGGTCTAAGGTGGTTTGATCAAACCATATTCAATTGGAATCCTTTAAATGAAAAATTTCAAGGCTTAAATCATTATATTTTCTAAAAATATGTGATTTCAACAAAAAATAGGATCTCCCAGAAAGTGTAAACCACTATTGTGGCAGCACTGAAGGTGAGAATGATCAGTCGTGTAATGATGAACAAATTTAATGGAGGAATAATGAATCAATCCTTTAATGGCTAATACTATACCTATAATAAATTTGGATACAAAGAAAATCAATTTAGATCAAGAAGTAATGGAGGTCAATCTAATCAGAGAAGTGTTGTTTCCTATAATTGTAATAAACTAGGACATATCTCAAAGGTTTACAAATGTAAGAAGGGAAGATAGTTTGCTCTGGTAGAGGATAATGATCCGGTAAACAAGATTCACAAAGAGTAAATGAAGCAAGAGATGAATAAAATATGGAAGAAGAAAAAAATATAAAACTATTGATGTGTTTGTGCCCTCATTTGATACAGATGATTTATTCAGGAATTAGACCTAGCATGGTATTAGTGGGAGCATTATTAGAAAATTATAAAACCGCCCTGATAAATGATGTGTCAGAAACTAACATGAGGATGAAATGTGAAGAACAAAGAATTAGAAGTTTTGAAAAAGGAACTGAAAGAAATCATGCTGACATGAAGATTTGCAGACCGAATTAGGGTTTTCTATGTTGGGAAGAATGCTTTTAGCAACTTTTTGATATTTTTCACATTTAATGCATTCTAGGGAAAATTGATGGTGTATAAGTTGGAATTTATAAGTCTTTTTTGTTCATTTGAGCATTTGAAGAGCCTGGTTTGATCTCGAAGAGAACTCAAAGCAGTTTGAAACAATTCTAAAGGGAACTCAAAGAAATTATCACAGGTAATCAGGAATCATTTCTCAGTTTGAAAAAGGGAAGATCGAAAATGAAGAAGTCTCGATTAATCACTAACAAATTTAAGAAATTGTAGCAATGGATAGAGAATCAAGTGGTGTCATTCCACTAAAGATAAAAGGAGTGGAATTGGAAGAATTTGATCATAGAAAGATGCAAGAAATGGAACTAGGGCTAAACAAAAATGAATTACAGAGCATAAAAACCCTAGGTATGGATTTGTTGGGAGAATTTTCGTGGTTTTCTAATAAAGATTTTATTTTTTTCTTGTTGCATCATTTCAAGAACAAAAACATTGTATTGGATAAACCTTACCTAATTATGAAGGAAGTGATCAAAGCAATTGTTGGCTTATGCAGTATTGGGGATCTTCCTTGAAAGAAAACCATGAAATATAAGGATGTGGAGGAACTTACTGGCATTAACAAAGACCCATGAGCTCTATTGATAAACACTCTTGTAGATTTGGCTATAAAGTATGTTGCATATGGTGTTTCTTATAAAATCTATTTTAAAATAGTGAAGGCTCGACATCAGCTATTGAAGTTTACATTGCACATATGAAAGTTAAGGAGAATAGATAGTTTTATTTGTGTAGCTTACTACTTGAAAATCTATCTGAAAATGTTTGAATGTCAGTGGTTGAGGGTTATCCCTTTCAGTTTGGATCCTTTCTTGTGTGCTTGGTCTTTTATCTTTTGAACTCCCTACCAGGAAAAGAAAATGTTGTGTGGGAATCTGTCATTCCTATTAGAAAACAAGTCTAGATACAGATACATGGAATCGTTGGAAAATAAATTAAGTGAGTGCAAATCATATTTAACTTCCTTGAGAAAACATTATGCTCTGGTATGGCTGCACTGAGTCAGTTTGAAGTGGGTTCATCCTCCGGTAAAAGAGAATTGGAAGTTGTCATTAGTGATTCCCCTTCAAAATCAAAGAAAAAAAAAACTATAACTGAGAACATCATTAAGAAGGAAAAAAGAATCTTTTCCTAGATCTGAATCTTCTGATCCAGATGACATCCAATCTATATTGTTCAAAGGAAATATGAGGAGGAATGGTGAAATATAGAATGCAACTTCTCCTATTGAAAGACTCAAAACTGATGATGCTCTGGTAAAATATCTATTTTGAAAAGGTATTGATGTATCAATTGTATCTGACTCCTTACTAGAGAATTTAGTTGAAATTGTTGAAGAAAGAATATTGCTTAAAGGTCTAGAAGGATGCAAGTTTGAATCCTTGGTTGAAAAGAGATGTACTAAAGCTAAGTAGAGACTATCTGAACTTATCTTGGAAATGAAGAAATGCATTAAAGAAATATTAGATATCTACAAATATTTTCTCCAATGGCCTGCTGCGGTAGACAATTTTAGAAGTAGGATTGAAGCAATTGAATCTGAAGTTAACAACATTAGAAAGAACTTTGATATCTTTGAAGAAAAAGAAGGAAAACAAAGGTTGTGAGTTGGATAATTGCAAGCTGAACTGATCATTGTATAGAGACAAAGAGATGATGTGATAAAGACTTTCTGGGTCCTTAAGGATATTGTTGAGGTCCAGTTAGACCATCTTTTTGGAATACTTATTGATGCAGAATATTGTGAAAGATAGTACACATATTGTTCATCTTCTTTTACTCAGTTGGCTCTATTGGAAAGCATCTGCACAAGAATGGATTCAAGCATATTCAACTGGAAGAAGATATATCCAGTTATCAAAGAAAGGTACAAGAAGGTGTTTGAGGTGAAAAGTGTCATTTTTACTTAAATCTTGGATGTTCAATTTTTATTGTTTTGTTTGTTTTTGGAAAAAGAAAAGGAAGAGACAGATTGAATTGTTGTTGAATGCTTGGAAGTTATAGGATGGTCAAATTTTTTTGGAAGATTTGGAATCTTTTTGTAATTTTTATGTCACCAGGTTTAAATCTTTGTTTACATCTTTTTGGTCGTCCTTTACCATTGATGCCAAAGGGAGGGAGTTTTGGGAGAGATTGGAGGGAAGTTTTTGAAAATTTTGGCACATGTTGCCATCAATGACAAAGGGGGATATTGTTGGAAAAATGAAGAAGAATGATTATCTCTACAACTTTTTATTTTGATTGATGTCACCATATTGTGGGTGTAAGTCTAAGTCAGTGCCTGATTCGATATTTTGGTCTGGTATCTGAATTGGTATTCAAGTTGCACTATCTGGTATTCTAGTCTACATTCCTCCACAATTGGTAGTTTATGCTCATGGTTTTGGGAAATTGTTTATATTTTCTGTTGACATGTATGTTCAAAACTTCATGTGCTCTAGTACTCGCACGACGTATTGGCATTACTCTGTTGATTAATTTTTGCAATGAAGTCTATCTTTGGCCAACTTCTTGGATTAGTAGATTAATTGTGTTATGTGGATATATGTGTGACCTACCTTAGGTCTAAGCTGACATGATGTAGCATATTATGTAGTTGAATTGTCATTTGAGAAGACTTTTGTGAATACTTGAAGCCGATAGGTTGGTATTCTTGGAAGAAAAGAGATGCATCTAATTAGGCTAACCTAATTGACACTTACAAATAGATTGAGTATATATATGTTTTGAATAGTTTTGAAGATGTATAATGAGAGGAAGTGTTTGTATGATTGATGAAGTAGTATAGTGAATGTGAAAGTGAAGAAGAGCGAAAATGATGAAGTGTGTCAAGTAAGTCTATTGAGCATCATCAAAACTGTATAAGCAGTGGTTAGGTGCACTATTCTCAGTTCATTTTGGCTGTGAAGCCTAATTTTGTTTTGTGAATCTTCTAGTAGGCAGTGAGCCTCCTTTGTAAGTAGTGATATTTTGTATCCAAATAGTGATTCCTATTTAGGGTAGTGAACATTATATATTTAGTTTGATACTATGTTATATTGTAAGTTAATCCTCACTGTGCTTTTTCCCTTATTGGGTTTTCCACATAAAAATTTGGTGTTTGTTGTGTTGATTTATTTTTTGTTATCTGCATTTCATATTCATACCTAATGACAAATAGTATGGTTGTGGAATTGATAAGTGTTGAAGTTTTAAGTTTGAATTTTGTGACAACTGATTCACCCCCCCTCTCGGTTGTCTTGCACCTTTTAACACAAGATGCCTCCAAAGAACAATATAATGGCCAAAGAAGTTAGAGAAGTAAAGGAGAAATATGTAAAGGAGGTGATACTTTATAAGGAGTCTCATGAAGCTACCCTTTCCAGAATAGCAACACTACAGAAGAATCAAAGAAGAGGTATGGTTAGTGGTGACCAAAGTGATAAGGAGGATTCAAGGATGAGAGTGAGAACCCTCCAGTAGGAGTCCATGATGATGAGGACTTGGACCTTGGAGAGATGAGATTGGTCAGGATGTTAAAGTCTATCAAGGGGAATAATACTCCAAAGGTGAAAGTTGAAGTGCCTATGTACAATGGAAAGATGGACAGTGAAGAAGTGTTGGGTTGGATAGATGCTTTGGATAATTTCTTTAAATTTGAAGAGGTGGGAGATAGTATGTAGGTGAAATTTTCAAAAACCAAGTTGAAGGTCCCTGTCCTAACATGGTGGAACTATGTCCAAGAAGAAAGAGTAAAGAAGGGAAAGAATAAGATAAGTTCATGGGACATAATGGTGGCAAAGGTGAAAGAACAATTTCTACCTACAGATTATGTCATTTAGACCTTTAGGAAGCTACAAAATTTAAAGAAAAAGGAGTTAGATGTGATGGCATGTACTAAAGAATTCCATAAACTAAGTATTAGATTAGGACATATAGAAGATGAGGTAGAAAAGGTTGCAAGGTATTTAAATGGCCTTAGACTCGGCATTCAAGATGAAATTGGTCTCACAACACCCAGGATAGTTGAAGAGTGTTTTCAATTGGCTATCAAGGAAAAGGAAAGGATAAGGAGGAGACAAGAGTAGCAAGGAAGAGGTAGGGGAAAGAATTTTAGAGGTAGAGGAAACTTTGGTGCAAGAAGGTAGTCACAAAAACAACAAGGTGAATCAATCAACCACCAAGAGAAAAATTGTGAGTCAAGTGGAAGAGGTAACTTTAGAGGAAGAAGATTTAGTGGAAGAGGTAGGTTTGATGGACAAGGGAGAGGTTCAAACAACTTCTCAGGAAAATGTTACAATTGCAACCAATTTGGGCATTCAACTTGGAAGTTCCTAGAACAACAAGCATCAAGTTCCCATGGAGGTGAGTGAAGGACCCAAATTGTGCATGAGGAAGATGATGAAAGTGTCAATTCACCATCTCAACATGTTGCCCCTAAGATAGGTGATTCTTTGATGATGAGAAGGACACTCATTAAGGTGCCAACAGTCAAAGAGCCTCCATAAAGGAAATCCTTGTTTAGGACCACATGCAAGTCACATGGAAAGGTATGCAAAGTATTTGTTGATTCAGGCTCTACTAATAATTTAGTTTCCTTATAAATGGTAGAGCAATTGAACATGCAGAAGATTCCTCACCCCACACAATACAAAGTTTCATGGTTGAATAAGGGCCAACAATTTTTATTCAATGAGCAAACATGGGTAGAGTTTAACATTGGGGGGTATAAAGATAAGATTCTTTGTGACATCATCCCCATAGATGTTTGTCACTTGCTGCTAGGAAGGCCCTAGCAATATGACAGAAAGGCCAAGCATGATGGCCATAAAAATGTTTATGTGATAGACAAAGATGGAGTTTCATTTAAATTGACACCCCTACAAGATGAAGAATTTGACAAACAAGTTGGGTCTAGTGTTATGGTAGTGGGAGAGAATTATTTTTTGAAAACATTTAAGAATGAAGGTGGTCAGGGATTTTCCTTAGTAATTATACCTAAATCCAAATCTGTTTTAGCAGGAAGTAAAGTTGAGGGTATACCTAGTGAGGTTTAAGCCTTGTTAGAGAAATACAAAGGAATTGCAATTGATGAGTTTCCAAGTTCCTTGCCTCCCTTGAGACATGTCAACCATCATATAGACTTGATCCCTGGTGCAAATTTTCCAAATAAGGTTGCATACAAGATGACCCCTAAACAAAATGAAGAAATAAGAAGGCAGGTTCAAGAGTTGTTAGATAAAGGTCTAATAAGGGAAAGTTTGATCCCTTGTGCTATCCCTACTATTTTAGCACCTAAAAAGGATGGGGATTAGAGGATGTGTACTGACCCAAGGGTAGTAAACAAAATCACTATTAGATATAGGTTTCCAATACCTAGAATGGAGGATCTAATGGAATGCTTGGGAGGTGCATGCTATTTTCAAAGATTATTTAAAAAAAATTATCATCAGATTAGGATAAGGGAAGGAGATGAATGGAAAACTACATTTAAAACTAATGAAGGTCTATATGAGCGGATAGTAATTCCCTTTGGACTACCAAATGCTCCAAGTACATTCATGAGGTTAATGAATGAGGTTTTGAAGCATTTCATTGGAAAATTTGTTGTTCTATATCTAGATGGCATACTTGTGTTTAGCAAGACAAAGGAAGAGAACTTGTAACATCTTGACATGGTTTTGCAAAAATTGAATTAGGATAAGTTGATGATAAATCTCAAAAAGTGTGAATTTATGAAAGAAGGGCTAGTTTATCTTGGTTTTGTGATCTCCAAGGGTTCATTGAAGATGGATCCCACCAAAGTATAGGAAATACACAGTTGGCCAACTACAAAGTCAGTAGGGGAGGTAAGAAGCTTTCATGGACTTGCATGTTTCTATAGGAAATTTATCAAGAATTTTTCATATCTGCTCACCCATTATTGACACCATTAAGGGAGATAAAAGAAAGAGATTTCAATGGACTAATGAGGTAGAAAGGGGTTTTGAATATCTAAAAAATAGAGTGGCACAACATACTATCCTTGCTTTACCTGATTTCAACAAGGTTTTTACTATAGAGTGTGATGCAAGTGGCTTTGCAATTGGTGCAATTTTAAGCCAACAAGGCAGACTGGTGGCTTTCTTCAGTGAAAATCTTAATGAAGAAAAGAGAAGGTATTCATCCTATTATTTAGAGCTATATGCAATGGTGTAGGCCCTTAAGAAGTGGAGACACTACCTTTTTCCAAAGGAGTTCATTGTTTTCACCAACAACCATGATTTGTAATTTTTGAACAGTCGAGATAACTGAGTCATAGACATGCAAAGTGGGTTGAATATCTGTAGAGCTATACCTTCACTATCAAGCACAAAAAAGTCCAATCCAACAAGGTAGTTGATGCTCCAAGCTAGAGGTCAATGTTGGTGCATGAAATCCAACTTCAGAGTGTGGGAATAGATGCATTAAAGGACATGTATGCTAAAGATGATAACTTTAAAGAGGTATATTTTGTTTGTGCTCAATTTAAAGATGCTTTTCATGAGGAATACTTTGATTTTTTTTTACAAGATGGATTTTTGTTTAAAGGTGCTCAATTATGTATACCAAGGTGCTCTATAGGAAGACATTTGATAAAGGAGAAACATTGTGGAAGTTTAGGACATTTTTGGGTTGATAAGACATTAGATCAAGTAAGAAGGTTCTACGTTTGGCCAAAAATGCAAGTAGATGTTAGAAATTTTATAGAAAGATGTACAATCTACCAAAGAGCAAAGGGTTCTACTTCAAATGCAGGACTTTGTCATCCCTTACCAATACCTAACAAGCCATGGGAGAGTCTAAGTATGGAATTTGTATTAGGTTTTCCAAGAACTTAAAGGGGTTATGATAGTGTATTTGTTTTGGTTGATAGATTCAAAAAAATGGCTCACTTCATTCCATGTAAATGTACAAATGATGCTTCTCATATTGCAGGGTTATTCTTCAAAGAAATTGTTATAATTCATGGTCTTCCATTAACAATTGTATCTGATAGGGATTCAAAGTTTATTGGCCACTTTTGGAGGACTCTTTGGAGAAATCTTGGAACTAATTTTACCTTTAGTACTGCCTATCATCCACAAACGGATGGGTAGACTGAAGTGGTCAATATAGATCACTTGGAAACCTCTTGAGATGTCTGTCAAGGGAGCATGGACAACAATGAGACTTAGTTCTTCCTCAAGCCTGATATGCTTACAATGATTTAGTCAATAGAATCATAGAGAAAATTACATTTTGAAGTGGTGTATGGTCTAAAATCAAGAGATGTATTTGAGCTTAGGGATTTGACAGGGATGGAGAAGGGAAGTGTTGAGGGAGAAGCATTTGCAGAAGCTATGAGAGAGATCCACTAGCAAGTTAAAGAAAATTTGCACATCAAGGTGTGAGACTTGGTCCTTGCACATCTAAAGAAGGAAAGGTTTCCAAAAGGAAAGTACATAAAGTTGTTGATGAAGAAAATTGGGCCTTGCAAAGTGGTCCATAAGTTTGGAGCTAATTCCTATGAGATAGAACTCCCTCCTAGAGTTGCTATCTCTCCTATCTTTAATGTTGTTGACTTATACCCTTTCAAGAGATTTGTGGATATAGGTACAGGTGTTGATGTTGATGTTGTTGATGAATAGTGGGTCAAATATCTACCACCTACTGAACCATTGAAGCTTGAAACCACTTTAGACACAAAAGAGGTGAAAAGAACAATACATAAAGTTTACAATGAATATCTTGTGAAGTGGAAAGGATTACCCCCTAAAGATGCAACATGGATGTTAAAATATTATTTCAAGAAGCATGGAACATCAATGCAAGATCTGATCTCAGGTGGAACTTGAGAATCTTTTCTCTTTGGGTGTATCATGTAGGAGCGCCTAGGAAATTTTGTCATTATTGATGCAAATATGTGTCTAAGTCTGAGATTTGTGTGTTTCTTCATGTGTTTGGATGTAATAAGGTCTAACTAAGACCATTTTTGATACACTTGGGTTATATAGGGTCCTTTAGTGGAGTTTTGTAAATTTTGTTAAAATATTGCAAAAGTTGCTTTTCAACTTTGCAAATTTTGCTTTGTAAGGAAGGTGAACAGTCATCTTTTTGAAAATTAGTTGTAGACCATTGGGATTGTATTAGAAAATGTTTAAAAATCCTCACAAAATTCTATTCAAGTCTTGTGGAGTTATTTTTGATTGAGAAGTAATACAATAAGCTCTGTTTTTTGTAAAAAATCTAGTGTTTTTCTATAGGTTTTGAACTTGTACAGCCCCGTACACTCATTATTTGGTATGAACTGAATTGGAATGTGTAGAGTAGTGTTTCTTCTCTATTTTAGCTATGGAGTGATTGATTTTCATCAAGAATTAAAGTATTCTAAAGAGGTTTTCTACATATCACCTATAAACCCTAGGTTTAAGGGTTTGTGACCAAAAATCATGATTAACAGTCCTTTCCACCATTGACTCTTGGTCAAACTTGGTGGAATAGAGGGAATGGATGTGTATTTTGTTTTTTTTAAGTTTTTTGAGAAGGGGATGGAGTTTGGGGCAGATTGAAGCTTTCCCTAGCCTAACATCTTCATGTGTTAGGCTTAGGAATGCTAGGTAGGATTGAGATTTTGGGTGACAACAAATTGGAGATGATTTTTGGTGAAATAAATTGCATATTGGGACCCTATGTGATGTGTTTTAAATTCTAGAATTTAGGTTTTAGATTTTTTGTTGGAATTTGAGACACTTACTTTGGAAAAGTTGTCTAATTTAGCCTTGTTCCAATGTAGTAGACCTATTTTGGAGGATTTGGTCCAAAAAAAACCCTGGTCCTTATTTGGATATGTTGATAAGCTGCCTAATGGGTATATGAAAAGGTGTTGGGTTTGTGGAGAAATGACTTTCTCTAAAAGATATGTTTGAAGAACTAGGTTTGGAGACCTAAAATTTGAAGACAAGAAATTTTGTGAAATCCACCATAGTTGGAGTTTGAATTTTCAAAGTAGTTGTTGAATCATGTTGAATTGCGGTGTTTGAGCCTATTCCACCCTAATATTCATCAAAAATCTCCATATGTACCCTACAAAGTTGTAATACTAGGGACCCATTTATCCATGATGTCTTTCAGTCTCTCTTGGTCCATAACCACCTTAATAATATCTTTAAGGTTCTTAAGATTCCTATAAGATTCCTCAATTTTCTTCAAAATTTTGGATATTATGTGCCCCAAAACATTGGACACAACATGCATCATCTTTTCATGTTAGATTTCTTGTTCATTCTTTACATGTTGGTCCAACTCCTTAATCCTCTCTTTAAGCTCTTCATTTTCTTTGATCAAATCCTTTGTAGGTGTTATTGTGGAGGAGCTTATTACGTGTGTGCTAATAGGAAGATGTGTTGCATGGGTTTATTTCATTGTTAGTTTTTTATACTCTATAGTGAGTGCTATATGATCTTTAATAGCTTGTCATACTCTTTATGTAGTTTCTTGGAATTAGCTTCACTAAAATTAGCATTATCAATTACTACAAAAGCATTCTCAAGGGTAGTGGTTTCTAATACTATTTTTATCACCAAACCTACCCTAAAATCTTGCACTACTTCAACAACTTGAGGCTTATTATTATTAGGGGCAAGGGCCCAAATTTCAAGGGTTTCCCACTTAGGGTTGAACCCTAATCCTAATAGTGCTACCTAATCTTATTCTTCAGAGGGGAAAACCTCTTCATACTTCCTCTTAATGGTGTTAAATTTTATTGCTAATGCAATTTCTCATTCAAGGAGCAATAACAACCCACTTTCTCTAACCATTTTCGTCTCCTCTTTTGGGGTAATGTTCTTGGCATCAAAATTCATTTATGCCAAAAATTTCTTTGGCACCTCTTCATATTGTTCTCTAGGCACTCTTTCCTTTGTGTAATCAATTCTTTTATGAAACTCTTCTCTTCTTGAACTTATAAAAAACCTTTAAATTTTTTTGACTTAACAAATTTATTATTTGAGATAAGTTGTGTGCATGCTAATTTTTTGATGTCATTAGCCCCATTCCTTCCTATTGTAGCGTTAAATCCCATCTTTCTTTGAGGAAATTTGACTTCAATCTCTCTTGTGAGAGAGGGAATTTCCTTATTTACTTCCTCCATAGTGACTTCAATCTCTTCCTCCTCATTAGGTCTAATTAGATAATCAACCAAATGTGGTTGCTTAGTTATTCTCATCTTTTGTGGTTTTTCCTTTGGGGAGAATCTACAATGATTACATGTGGAGAAGAAAATGAAACCTATGGGGGAGAAGGTGGTGGCACATGAGGGGGAGAGGGTGGAACATGATCCCTTATTATAGGTCCCTTAAACCTTTTAATAAAATAATAAACTAATGGATTAGCCTTGGGCTAATAGCTTGGCCTCTCTCCAATCACTGAGGCCTTCCCAATTATTCATCAATATTTTATAGGATTATTTGGATCCTTGCGATTAGGTCCTTTATTTTAGAAAAATCACCTTGATAGTTAGCATTCTTCTTGGTCTTTGCATCTTCAAATTTTTTGAAGGTTTCCCATCTGAATTTTTTGTCACTTGTTGGATGTTGTGGATGTGTTATTGATATGTGGTTGTCATTGATGTCAACACTATTAGTGTTTGTTGTATCAATTGTTGTATATGCCGAGGATATTAAGAAAATTGTAAAAGAAAGTGTTATGTGTTCCTAGTGGAACTGTGCAAGTCATGATGGTGTCATGTTTCGTACGTTGAATATTAGTTGATGTGGATTGAAGGGTTTATTGTTGAGTTTATCTAGATCATCTACCAAAAGTTTTAGAGGTCTGCGCGAAGTTTTGAGTATGTTGTAGCATGATAGTGTTTTCCTGGTCTCTGTCAATATTCCTGAATAAAGATTGTGTGATTCTGGTTATCTCGGTTGGTGTGGATGTTTCTTTGTTGTTTTTTGGTGCTCTCATATTTATTTTGATCATTCTCTATCTTTGTGGTATGTCCACATTAATTGGTGAGCTTGTTGTTGAAGATATTTTCTTGTGCATGTTTGGTTTTCCATGTTTCTATCCGACATGTTGGTGGTAGCGTGTTGTGGATCTTCAAGGTGAAATTAATTAAAGTCTTTTCATATTGGAGATGCTAATTTGGGTCTCCACTATGTTGTGGCCGACCTTGGTGGATTTGCATTAAAAGTTTATTTGTAAATCTGGGCTAACTTTACAAATATATTTTATTTTCTTGGCCGATGAAGTTGTGATGGAATCTCATGTAGTGGATATATAAGGGAAATTAGTTCATTGATGAAGATGATGCTTCATGTGCTCATGTGTGTGTATGTGTGAATATCATTCGATTGCAGAGCAGAGTGTGAAGAAGATTGTGTGAAGTGTGAAGAAGTGTTGAGCTTAATTAGAGCTGTAATTAGGCTTGTGCAAAAGTTATTTTCTCAATTCATACCCTTCGTATTTTTAATCCAACTCTATTGGGTAGTGAGCTCTAGGAAGTGTGTTTGAATGCAGGTGTAGTCTCCTTGTTATTTCCCATTATACTTTTAGTAGAGTATAATCTTGTGGACTAACATCCACCGTGGTTTTTCCTCTAACAGGATTTCCATGTAAAAAAATCTTGGCATTCTTTGTCTCTCTGATGTGTTAATTGCTTGTGGTTAATTTCTTATTCATCAGATCTGAGATTAAAGTTAAGTTAGAAAAGTTTAAATTTATGTGACAACTGATTCACCCCCTCTCTTAGTTGTTTGTCCTTGTTTTTCCAACAATTGGTATTAGAGCATGTTCCTCTAAAGAAGCCTAATAGCTTTAGGTGATTCAGGATAACAACATTCAAGAAGGACATTCCTAGATTTGATGGAACTAACTATTTAATGAGGAAGATTAGGTTGCAATGTCACTTAAGGTGTATTGGTGAAGTGTTCTGGAAGAGCACAAGAGATCCATATAATATTCCTGAGAATGATCCCTCTTTTGTTGATGAGATCAAAGATGCTAAAAGTAATATTAGGGCTATTGAAGCTTTGGTGAGTGCCCTAAAAGATTCAGAGATGGCTAATGTGGTAGGTCTATACACAACTCATGAGATTTGGATGAAACTGGAAAATTTTAATGAAGGAGATGGATAGGTGAAGATGGCTAAGTTACAAAGCTTAAAAGGCAAGTATGAAAATCTGAAGATGGGTGAAGATGAAAACATCACCACTTTTATGCAGAGAGTAAATGAGATAGTGATGGGTATTAAATGTGTTGGTGGTTCTATGGATGAGAATTAAATTGTGGATAAATTACTCATATCCTATCCTCCCTCCTACAAAATGAAGGTTCATGCTATTGAAGAGTTCAAATCAATAAATAAGATGACAAGAGATATGCTGATTGGGAAGCTTGTTGCCTTTGAGATAAGTGAATTTGGTGAATCTACACCGAAGACTGAATCTACATTCAAGGCTACTATATTCAGAAGTAATAGGCAAAGATATAGTTTGGGAGAGAGTTCCAAAAAGATATCCAAGTATGATGAAGAATTTAAATAGCTTGAAGATAAATAAAGAGAGGTAAAAGAACTAGAAGCACTGATTGCAAAAAAAGAAGGGAGAGGAAAAGGTAAGTATGAAGATGTATTACCTATTAAATTTTTTTCATGTAGTAAAATAGGTCATTTTGCATCGAGATTCCCTAAAAGAGTTCCTAGATCTAAGCCTAAGAATTCAATATTCCTAAAGAGGTTCTACTCTACTAAAGAAGCAGTGAGTGATGATGAGTCTGATAAAGATAATGGTAAAGAAGATGATTGGGCTTTCATTGCTACAATTGAAAATAATCTTGTGGCTACTGAATCTACTAAAGATGAAAAAGATCTTGCAGATCAAGTTGAAGAAAAAGATGAATGGGTCATTGATAGTGGATGCTCACATCATATGACTGGTGATAAAAGAAAATTTGTGAGTCTAGAAAAGTATGACAGTGGGGTTGTAAGATTTGGAGATAACAATGCTAGTGTGATTCATGGCAAAGGATCTATTTGCCTTGGTGGTAAGGATAAAACTGATGATGTCCTCTATATTGAAAGCCTGAGGCATAACTTGTTGAGTGTTGGAAAAATGGTTCACAAGGGATATGATCTTCAGTTCAAAGATGGAAGATGCAAGATATGTGGTATTTCTGGAAACATGATTGCAATAGGAAAGCAAACAAAAGGTAATATTTTTCAGCTGAATATTGCTAGTGGAAGTTTCTTAATTGCTCAAGTAGATGAAATATGGTTATGGAATAGGAGATTCTATCATGTAAACTCTGAAAACATTATAAAAATAAGTTATACTCGAGTAGTAAGAGATCTGCCTAGATTAGTGAAGTCTGCTAATGTAATTTACAAGGAATGTCAGATTGGTAAACAAACTAGAGTCTCATTCCGGAGCAAACAATTTCATTTAAATAATTTGTTGGAGCTGCTACATACTAACCTTTATGGTCCTTCCAGAGTTAGAAGTATTCATGGAGAAATTTATTTTGTGTTGGTTATTGATGATTACTCTAGAATGATTTGGGTTTCCTTTTTGAGAGAAAAATATGAAGCACTAGATAAATTCAAAAGTTTCAAGGCTATGGCAGAAAATGAGAAAGGTTTGAAAATAAAGTACCTGAGATCTGACAGAGGTGGTGAGTTCATTTCTAAGGATTTCAACTCTTATTGTGAGGAGCATGGAATTAAAAGACATCTATCTGCTCCCCGAACCCCTCAACAAAATGGAGTTGTAGAGAGAAAGAATAGAACAATTTTGGATGTTGCCAGAACCATGATGATGGAAGGAATTGTGTCTCAAATGTACTGGAGTGAAGTGGTAAGCATTGTTGTGTATACCTTGAACCAAGTAAATGTGAATGGAAATTCTGGTAAGACCCCTTATGAGTTATGGTTTGGTCACAAACCTACTGTCAAGTATTTTAAGATCTTTGGAAGCAAGTGGTATATTAGGAGAGATGATGATATAGGAAAATTTTATGCTAGAAGCGATGAAGGGATCTTCCTAGGTTACTCCACTAAGAGAAAGGCTTACCGGTGCTATAACAAAAGACTAAGAAAGATGGTTGAGATTGCAAACGTCAGATTTGATGAGGACTCTGTCAAATCATCTAGACAATGTAGCTATGATTCAGATGAAGATAACAGAAGCCAAGGGAAGAACACTCGAACACCGAATCTACTTCAGATTATTCCATATGTTCCAGTGAAGCAACCTCAATTTGTTCTAGTAAATCAAACAAGTGCAAAAGAATAGACAAGTGCAAGTGTAGAAGAAAGATCAGAAGAGTCAAAGTTCCAAGTAAGTCCCAAAACACCAAGATATGTTTAAAGATAAATCATTATGAAATTCAAATCATAGGAGATAAGAGTAAAGGAGTGCAAACTAAAAGAAAAATTCCAGAAGAATATTGTCTGATTTCCAAGATTGAACCTAAGAATGTCACTAAATCTTGTCAAGATGAACACTGGTTGGAAGCTATGAAGGAAGAGCTGACACAGATTGAAAAGAATGATACATGGCTATTGGTTTCTAGGCCTAAAGACAAAAATGTGATTGGTACTAAGTGGGTATTTAGAAACAAGCTGAACGAAGAAGGTGAAGTGGTCCGTAATAAAGCAAGATTGGTATGTAAAGGTTATTCTCAAATGGAAGGTATTGATTTTGAAGAAACTTTTTACCCTATAGCTAGAATTGAAGCTTTGAGATTATTTCTTGCTTATGTTGCACACAAGAATTATAAATTCTATCAAATGGACATGAATTTTTCATTTCTAAATGGAGAACTAGAAGAAGAAGTGTACATTAAACAATCAAATGGATTTCAACTAACATATAAGGGAGAGATGGTTTGCAGATTGAAGAAAGCTCTGTATGGACTTAAGCAAGCCCCCAGAGCCTGGTATGCTAGATTGGATAAATATCTACTAAATCTTGGATTCACTAAAGGTACTACTGATAGCAACTTATACTTCAAGATAGATCATGATAAGGAGTTGATTATAGAAGTTTTTGTTGATGACAATCTATGCATGAATTTTGTTGATGAGATGAAGAATGAATTTAAGATGAGCATGATTGGTGAGATGAAGTTCTTTCTAGGATTGCAAATTATACAAATGGACTAGGGGATTTTCATATCTCAGTCCAAATATGTGAAAGAAATACTGAAGAAGTTTGGAATGGATGACTCCAAACCTATTGGTACCCGCATGGTGACTAGATGTAAGTTGACACAGAATGATGATTCTCCAAAGGAAAATCAAACTAGGTACAGGTTAATGATCGATGGATTGCTCTATTTAACTTAGACTAGACTAGACATTATGAATGTTGTATGTATGGTTGCTAGATTTTAGGCTAATGCAAAGGAATCACATGTGACTATTGTCAAAAGAATTTTCAGATATCTAAAAGGAACAATTGATTTTGGACTTTGGTATCTAAAGGATGATGATCTCACTTTGTGTACATACACTGATGCGGATTGGGTTGGTGATGTAGATGACAAGAAAAGAACTAGTGGTGGTGCTTTCTTCCTAGGGAAGAAGCTGGTATCCTAGTTAAGTAAAAAACAAATCTCAATCTCTCTATCTACTACTAAAGCAAAATATATTGTTCTTGCCAATAATTGTACTCAAGTGATATGGATGAAACAAATGCTGAGAGATATTAGGGTGATATATGAAGAGCCTATTTCCATATACTATGACAACTCAAGTACAATAAATATCTCAAGGAATATGGTACTACACTCTAAGACTAAACATATATCAATCAAGTTTCATTTCTTGCGGGAAAAAGTGAATGAGAAAGAAGTCATATTGGAGTGTGTTCCTACGAAAGAATAGATTCCAGATATATTTATTAAGCCTTTGTCAAAGGATACTTTCGAGTATCTCAGAGGAATGTTAGGGGTAATTACCCTTCCTGATAAGAACTAAATGATGCATTTTCTTGCATCAATCCATGAGCTTCATTGCTATATTTTGATCTAGATTGATGTTTTTGTGACTGCTACTCAAGGGGATTAGTCAAATGTGTAGATATGTGGTTCTGAGCATTTGCATGGAAAGGTCATTGTTACCTTTTCCTTTGATGTCAAAGGGGGAGAAGTGTACTATGAAAAATTTGTGGAGAGAAGTTTAGTTAAGAGGAGAAGTGCAGAAAGAAGTCAGTTTGTTGGGTTGATGGTATTTTTCACATCATGTGTTGCCATCAATGCCAAAGGGGGAGATTGTTGGATGTTGTGGATGTGTTGTTGATATTTGGTTGTCATTGATGTCAACACTATTAGAATTTGGTGTATCAATTGTTGTATATGTCGAGGATATTGAGAAACTTGTAAAAGAAAGTGTTATGTGTTCCTAGTGGAACTGTGTAGGTCATGATGGTGTCATGTTCTATACGTTGAAGATTAGTTGATGTGGATTAAAGGGTTTATTTTTGAGTTTATCTAGATCATCTACCAGAAGTTTCAGAGGTCTGCATGAAGTTTTGAGTATGTCCTATTGGAACTGTATTCTTGAATGAAGATTGTATGATTCTAGTTATCTCGGTTGGTGTATATGTTTCTATGTTGTTTCTTGGTGCTCTTATATGTCTCTAGATCATTCTATATCTTTGTAGTATGTCCACATTAATTGGCGATCTTGTTGTTGAAGATCTTTTCTTCCGCATGTTTGGTTTTTCATGTTTCTAGCCAACATGTTGGTGGTAGCATGATGTGGATCTTTGAGGTGAAATTAATTAAAGTCTTTTCATTTTGGAGATGTTAATTTAGGTCTCCACTATGTTGTGGCCAACCTTGGTGGATTCGCATTAAAATTTTATTTGTAAATCTGGGCTGACTTTGCAAATATATTTTATTTTCTTGGCTGACAAAGTTGTGATGGAATCTCATGTAATGGATATATAAGGGCGACTAGTTCATTGATGAAGATGATGCTTCATGTGCTCATGTGTGTATATGTGTGAATATCATTTGATTGCAGAGAAGAGTGTGAAGAATATTGTGCGAAGTGTGAAGAATTGTCGAGCTTAATTGGAATTGTAATTAGGCTTGTGTAGAAGCTAATTTCTCAGTTCATACCCTCCAGATTTTTAATCCAACTCTATTGGGCAGTGAGCCCCTTTTGTAATTAAGCAGTAAGCTCTAGGAAGTGTGCCTAAATGCATGTGTATTCCCCTTATTATTTTCAATTATACTTTTAGCAGAGTATAATCTTGTGGACTAACATCCACTATGGTTTTTCCCCTAACAAGGTTTGCACGTAAAAATATCTTGGTGTTCTTTGTCTCTCTGATGTGTTAATTTCTTGTGGTTAATTGCTTATTCATTAGATCTAAGATTAAAGTTTTTTTTTTTTTTAGACTGTAGGAATTGGTCGGGTATCCATCCCCCTATAAACTGCAGTGCACCTAGTAAACTTTTTTCACGTGACCGGTGGTGCTGGTGCGACATGCCCTCCGATACCATGGGTTTGGGGGGAGACTAGGAGATTAAAGTTAAGTTAAGTTAGAAAAGTTTAAATTTCTATGACAACTAATTCACCCCCCCTCTTAGGTTTTTGTCCTTGTTTTGCAAACATCACTAACCTCCTGATCATCCTTACAATTTCTTTGGACATCCTCACTGAAATAAACCTTATGTTGGAAGCCTAACCTATTGATGCTAATCCTCACTTGATTGATGAAACCCTTAGGACCAAAGGCTCTTGAAATATCTTGAGCCATCTTGTAAACTTGCAGCATTAGATATAGTTGCTCCAATCCTTCCCTTGTAATTGTGAAGTCAAAGAAAACTATAGAAAATGAGAAAAAGGAACCCTTCTTTTTCCCCTTAATATGGGCTTTATCTATTTCACTAAGTTTCTATATGATCTCCAAAAATGCTACTTTGAAAGGTACACACTTTGGAAATATATGTGGACCAACAAAGCACCCAAAAACTCTAATGATTATGGATTCAATATGGAGGTACCAATCTCACCAATTATGTTGAAATCCCTTCTTTGATACCTTATCTTTATTGGTGTAATTAATATTTAATTACACTTGCATAACTTTACTTCGGTAATATTTAATTCCTAGGTTTATTATTCTCATCCTTATCTTGTTGAGCTATCTTGTTGCTCAAGATAAGATTAGGGTTATGCATTCTTTTCTTTTATAAAGAAAATTATCTCATGTAATTATGAATTCCTAAATATTATTATTTTGCACATCTTTTTGCAAAGCTTCTGCTTTTTATGTTTTTCTCTTCTGTGGAAGGCTTTTTCTAGTTTTCATTTTAGATCTTGGTTTCTAACATGGTATCAGAGCCTTGATTTGCAACCTCTTCTCAGATTTTTGAGAAAATAATTGCAGAGTTCATTCAGGATTACTCGAGGGTATCATGTCTTGATTTCATCTATGCAGCGTTTTGGATCAGATTGGGCTTCACCATTGGATTTAGAGTACTGTAAAACGTCAAGATTGGATTTTATTTTTTTGATTTTGGCCATCATTTGCCAGATCCATGAGGGTTTCAAGCTAGGAGATTTTTTGCAAGCTCTGGAGGTAGCCAATTTTTTGGAGCACTTTGGGCACAAACGGAGGGCACCATCATATTCACAATGGCCAAAAACCCTAAGAATGCCCTTTGTTTCATCTATTTCTGAGCAGTTGGTCCGGAAGGAAAAAAAATTGCCAAGGAGGTCGTACAACCTCCCTAGCTCCCTTCTCGAGGCGTGGATTTAAAAAAAAAAAAATTAAAAAAAAAGCGCTTTAAAAAAAATGCATGCAATGGATCCCCCACCCTCAATCCAGCCCCTGTGCACTCCTAAAGGCTTCACCCCGGTCACATGGAGGACCGAGGGCCTTCCGCCAGCCCCTAAGGCTACACCATCTGCACCTGCCAATTACATGGGGGATCGGGCACTATGCGCCTAGCCCCCAGCCAACCCCTCAGCTCTAGTGGTGGTCCTATTGAGGATCAAGGGCTCCACCTCCAACACCTACCCTCCAACCCCTAGTCGCGTACAAGACCAAGGGTTGATTGTTTTTAGCCCCCAGGGCAACCTATAGGCCATATTGGCCTTTCTAGAGCACTTTAATAAATTGGGCTTAAATTTTGTGTACAGTGTCTTTTTTCGCAAATGAGATACCATTGGAAAGATGACTCCAACACCGATCCAGTGGTGAAGGTGGCTTCTTCTGATTTTGCTCCAGATTTATTTTGCAGGCCTTTGAACTCATATGAAGTTTTTTTCTTTAGAGGGCATATCTTTTGACTCGGTGATCCTTTTTTCGTCATTCTTGCGGTGTTGGAAAGCTAGTTCAATCCTCTACATAGATCTGAGGTCTTTTTTTATTTTTTGTTTATGCATGTTTAGCATTCTCTCCTTTTACAATCGTTAGGTTATTGTATTAAATGAACTAAGATAAAGTTCCATCAAGGGGGTTTCTTGCATAATAATTTGATTAGAGTGTGCATGCACTTTGATCTCCATCTCCATCTTGATTTGATGATAGCTCGCATGGGTTATCTATTTTCTTAGTTTCTTTTGGCCACATTCTTGCTCTAGCTTGACACATATCAGATTCACATCGATTCACACTTTAGATTGGGATTTTATGTTTCTTGATCCGCATTTGTTCAAATCCTTCTCAATTTGAGGGCCATGTTTTTATGGTTAATGTTCTAGAGTCTTTATGGTTCTTGTTCCCATGGAAGAGTTTTAGTCTTAGTTTGGCATCAACATTGAGATACATGGTTTCTAGATTCTATCGTCATATCATCTACTGTTGCTTCACAAATTCTAGGGTTGTTCCAGTTTGTGAGTGTTCCATGGCATCAGGTCCACTGTCACATTATTATGATTTTGATTTGGTTTCTTGTAGATAGAAGTATCTTTCCTTTCTTGTCAGATTTTGGTTCTAGTGTTACTCCACAGTGTTCTTCTAGTGCTTATTTGCAACAGTCATCTCATTATAGGGAGGTTTTGTCCCACTAGGTTTTCCTTCTTTACCTAATTATTGCATTTGTACTTGGGTACCTAATAAAGCCTTATTTCCGAGACCCATTCATGCTTTCTTGCATTCCTCTTAGTTTTAGGTGCATGCTTTTTTATTCTCCCCGAGTTGCACTTATGGGGGGGGTGTTGGTGTAATTAATATTTAATTACATTTGCATAACTTTACTTAGGTAATATTTAATTCCTAGGTTTATTATTCTCATCATTATCTTGTTGAGCTATCTTTTTGCTCAAGATAAGATTAGGGTTATACATACTTTACTTTTATAAAGCAAATCATCTCATGTAATTATGAATTCCTGAATATTATTATTTTTCACATCTTTTTGCAAAGCTTCTGCTTTTTATGTTTTTCTCTTCTGTGGAAGGATTTTTCTGGTTTGCATTTTAGATCTTGGTTTTTAACAATATTTTGGCCTAAGGAAATAAAAAAATTTCCTTTTGTAACCTAATCTCTTCAATCCCTAGACGTGCAAGCACCTTTCTCACAAAATGATTCTCAAACAATACAAAATTTTATGCATCACAATGCTTATCGGGCAGACATGGGTCTACCATTAGATAGGAATAGGACTTCCCTTTCCATCATCCATGTGAATTTCTCAGGCACTATCCCAGATCCCTCTTCTTCCAAATAAGTATATATGGAACAATAGAGAGTACCATCTAAAATTGATCACCCTATTTCTTTTCTTGATTTCTACAAATTTCTTATGGCTAACATTAGTAATAAGAATAGAAAAAGAAAACTCAATATTGACCATGGGGTTTTGAATATTCACAACCATGTACAAGAGGGGTATTGATATTCTTGTTTGTACATCTCCCCTAATACTTAGCATAATGCATAATATGTCCTTCTAAAGTAGTATTCAAATGTGTCCATATTGAAGGGATCCATCTCGCTTGTGGGGATTATAAGAAACCTCCTATCAAGACCCTTCAATCTATATCCTGGGAGCCAGTGTACCCTAAATTTGTTCCCATATTATTGATATTTCTAATTGAACAAGTCAAAATAAATGTATTTGTTGGCAACTAATTTCAAGTTGAAGACCTCATAGATAAAATATTTATCAATTCTAATTAACTATCCTCCATTTGCAGCTCTAACAACTCTTACATTCTCATCATAATTTTCTACATGTATGATAAAATCTATATCAATGATCACATTAGGGAATACCAACTTCCCTAGGTCATAAATCTAAACATTTGACATGTGAACCTTATAATTTTTCTTCCATACTTGTGTACGAACAATTACCATCCAATGAGGGGCAGTTCAACATGCTTGCACTCATTGGAATTATCCATCATGCTCAATGTTGCACAAGGACCATGTGTTCTAATAAGATTTCTTGTTAAACCGAGGAGTTGGATGACTAAGTCTTCACTAAATGGCCTTTTTGAAGTTGAAGGTTGGTCCTTTGAGTGGCTCATGATTATAATTCAGGCTCAACTTAGGTTTCTTACATCTAGTTCTAGGGTCTTTTTATACTTTCAAATGGTAATTAGTGTAATCAAGGTATACTAGCCTTAACTATAAACCCAAGGATTGTAAATTGGGTGAAATTTAGAGAAAAGAGTACTTGTTCTTCACTTTTGAAAACCTTAATTTACTATGGAAAACACTAGAGCTCTACATATTCTTTTGTTGAATGCTTTAGATTCCAAATGAGTTGAATTATGGGATATATTATAGCATTTATATAAAAACCATGATGAAGATCTGATAGAAAGCTATATTTGTTGCAAGTATGAGCAAGTGGTTGTGTTGTCATTAATTTTGTCATTGATTTCAACACAGTTCAAAATGTTGCAGTTTGTGCATGTATAGTTGAGATGTTGCTGAGATGGTGTGAGTACATGGGGCTATCCTTATGATGTTGCAAATGTGCTAAAATGATGGGTTACCAAGTGCTTTTGAGAAAATTAATAAAGACTAAAGTCAGATTCATGTATGTCTTCAAAATATGCTCTGTTATGTACTTTGTGTTTCTTCTATGTTGATCCTATGCTTGTGTGAATATGAAGGGTTTGAACGTTGTGGATCTATTGGTGACATCTCTTGATTTGTACCTTCTAGTTTGATGGAGTGTGAAAGTTGTGTGAACTGGTTTGGCAGAGTTGTTTGTTTATGGACTAGGAGAAATGTTTTTCCTCCACAATCCTTCGCTGATTTATTTTAGGTCTTGTAGATCTAGAATATGTATTGTGAAGGTGTTCTCTAGGTTCTAGAAAATATGTTTGTAGTTTGGTGCTCTAGAAGTTGAGTTTCAAAGTTGTTGTGAGTGTTTGCACAGTCTGGATGGACTATTGGAAGGTGTTTTTTGTTTGAAGGATGTTTCACTTGTTGTGGATGTATCTGAAGGTATTTGAGATGTGTTCTCATGCATGCTAAATCATATTACATCATATTTTTGTTATCTTCTTGTTGAGAAGTGTGTACTTCAATGTTCATTTATGTTTTCATTGGGTTTGGCCGAACTAGTGTTTAGACTTCATATGAAGAATTAAAAATTTAACTAAGGAAGCTTGTGTTTAATCCAAGACATTGTTTTGGGTCGTAATTAATTATTGGTGTGGTCCACTCATGTTGAGTTGTCGACCTAATTTGAATTTATAAAATGAAGAGTATGTAGTCGACCTTGGAGAAAGTTTCTTAGATTGAAGATGGTATAAATGCAAGTCGAGATGCAATTAAATCATAAAAAGAAATGAAGTAAGCCACAAGTGTGAATTAGAGTTGTGTGAAAGTGAGTTGAGGCAGTATTACTTTATTGTGTTAGATTCTTGAAAGCAGTGAGTTGTAGGTTTCTGCAATCTTCTAATCAAGGCTATGTATGTGTGTAAATTGTTGTGGTGGATCTTATCTATTATATTTTGTATCTGTAGGTAGTGATCCTAATTTTTGGATAATGAGTCCTATTTGTAGGAAATGAACCCCATTTTTGGATAGTGATTCCTATTTGTAGGTAGTGAGCCTTTGTATTTAGGCAGTGAGTCTCTTGTATTCGGTTTTGTTGTTACTTTATATTGTGAGTTAATCCTCACCATGGTTTTACCCTTATTGGGTTTTCCATGTAAAATCTAGAGTTCATTGTGTTGATTTTTCTTTTTGTTATTTGCATTTCATGGTCATACTTAATAACAAAATAGTGTGGTTGTGAAGTTGATAAGTGTGTGAAGTTTTGTGTTTGAATTTGGTGACAACTGGCACTCCCCTCTCAGTTGTCCTATTCCTTTTTAACAATTGGTATCAGAGCTTTAGTTCCTTGGTAAATAGCTTAACCACTTGAGGTAGATCTGATGGCACACAAATTGGTGATCCCTATGTTTGATGGATCTGACTACAATGACTAGAAAGTGCAAATGAGATGTTACATTATATCTCTTTGTTACAAGACCTAGAAGGTTGTTGAGATGAAGTATGTTACACTGAAAAGTGGTCCTACTACTGCAAATGAGGTTTCTACTTATGAGGAGAATGAAAAAGTGAGGTATGTAATCTACAGTACTTTATCTAAGACTAAGTGAACAAATTTATTTCTTTGGGAACTACTTATGAAGTTTGGAAGAAGTTGGAAGATCTTTATGAAGGAAATAATAGATTGAAATTGACAAAGAAGTTGACGACAAAGCATAGATATAAGAATTTGAAAATGGAAGAAGGTGAAGATATTGCAAGCTATTTCTAGAGGGTTGATCTAGTAGCAAATGAAGTTAGGAATCAAGGGGGAACTCTGGCAGATGAAGATGTAATAAAGAAGATTCTAATGACCTTACAAGAGTGTTACAGTGATAAGGTTTCAGTTATTGAGGAAACGTATGATCCTAAGAAATATACTAATGAACAACTATTTGACACCTTGACTGCATTTGAGATGAGAAAGTTTGGAAAGAAAGAGGAAAATATAGAAACAACATTTAAAGCAACAAAGACTAAAGATGATTCAGATAGTGATGGTTTAAATGAATTGGAAGTAAATTTTACACAGAAGCTAAAGAAAGCTACTGGTAAGTACAAAGGTATGTTACCTTTTAAATGTTTTAGTTGTGGAAATATTGGTCATTATGCCTCAAGATGTCTGAATAGAGTTGTACATATGAAGAATAGAGATCATAAAGATAGAAAGGATAAGAAATTCAAGAAGTTGTATTATGTTAGAGAAGAAGTTGGAATCTCTGATGATGAATTTGATTACGAGGGTGATGATAGTGAATGCTTGTTATTAGCTTTGGAGAATAAATATGTGTCTACTAACTCTAGAAGATGTGCAAGAAAAAGTGATTCAGAGAACAAGGATGAGATGGAAGGTACTTTGGTCACTTCCTTTCATGCTAGACAAGATGAAGAATATTGGGTGATTGATAGTGGATGCTCTAATCACATGACTGGAGATAAAAGTAAGTTCACTAAACTTGAAAATTATGATGGTGGCTTGGTCATGTTTGGTGATGATTCTGGAGCAAAGATTGTTGGGAAAGGTACAATTAGTTTTGATGGAATACACATCATTGATTATGTATATTATGTAAAGGGCCTAAGGCATAACCTTTTGAGTGTTGGATAGATGTGTAGAAAAGGTTTCAAACTTGTGTTTTAGGATAGTACCTATGAGATCAAAAAAGGATCCAGAGTTATGGTTGTTGCAAGAAGGATAACTTATGGAAACATTTATCAAGTTAAGGGTGTTGATGGTCAGTGACTTGTATCTCAAGTTAATGAAAGTTGGCTATGGCACCAAAGAATGGGACATGTAAACTTTGATAATATAGTTAGGATTAGTTCAAGAGATGTTTGAGGTCTACCTAAAATCATAAAGCCTGCTAATACTTTTTTGTAGAATTTTTTAGTTAGCAAAATAAACAAGATGCGGCTTCAAAGGAAAAGAGCAATCAACTACCAAAATGTTGGAATTAATTCATACAGGCCTTTTTGGTCCTACTAGAACAAGAATCCTAAATGGTGACAGGTATTTTATGCTCCTTATTGATGAATATTCTCAAATGGCATGGGTTTCCTTTCTTAGAGAGAAGACTCAGGCCCTGGATAGGTTTAAAGTGTTCAAAGCAAAAGTAGAAAATCAAGTGAACCTAAGAACTAAATGTTTGAGATCTGATAGAGGTGGAGAATTTACTTCTAGTGAGTTTAATGCATTTTGTGAAGAGCATGGAATAAAGAGACACTTTTCTTCTCCTAGAACCCCTCAGCAGAATGAGTTGTTGAGAGAAAGAACTAGATTGTACAGGAAGCTGCACAAACCATGATGAAAGACGTAAATATACTTGATGTGTACTAGAGAGAGGCAATACACTCTACTATTTATGTTCTTAATAGAGTTTAGATTAGAGGCAACAACATGAATCCTTATGAGTTATGGACTAGTAAGGATCCTACTGTGAAGTACTTTAAGGTGTTTGGAAGCATATGTTACATTAAAAGAGATGATGAAAATCTTGGGAAGTTTGATGCTAGATGTGATGAAGGGATTTTCCTCTAGATACTCAACTACTAGCAAAGCATATAAATGCTTCAATAAAATATTGAGGAAGATTGTTGAGAGTGCTAATGTGAAGGTTGATGTGGATATAAATAGACCTATTGAGATAAGTGAAGTTGAACTAGATGATCCTATTTTCTCACCAAAACCTAAAGAGAATAAGGAAGAGGAAGAACATAATGAAGAAGAAGAAGAAAATGCATCGGAACTTGTTCCTAAGACTTCTAAGTATGTCTAGAAAAATAATCTAGAGGAAAAGATAATTGGAGATAAGAGTGAAGGTGTGAAGACAACAAGTAAAGTAGAAGCTGAGGTAAATTTATGTTTACTTTCTAAAATAGAACCTAATTCTATGTGTGAAGCATGTGAAGATGAGGGTTGGGTTAGAGCTATGAAAGAAGAGTTGTAGAAAATAGAGAAGAATCAGACATGGGAACTAGTTCCTAGACCTATGAACAAAAATTTAATTGGTTCAAAGTGGGTGTTCAGGAATAAGTTGAATGAAAATGGTGAAGTTATAAGAAACAAAGAAAGACTTGTATGCAAGGGATACTCATAAGTTGAAGGCATAGACTTTGAAGAGACATTTTTCCCGGTGGAAAGAATGGAAGCTATTAGGATGTTTTTGGCATTTTTTTCCCACAAGGATTTCAAAGTATATCAAATGGATGTCAAGCCTACATTCTTGAATGGATTACTAGAAGAAGAATTATACATGGAACATCCTAAAGGATTTCAGTTATTAAACAAACCATATATGGTTTTTAAGTTGAAAAAGGAATTGTATGGAATGAAACAAGCTCCTAGAGCATGGTACACAAGATTGGATAGATACCCGATACAAGGATTCAACAAAGGCTCTGCTAACAAAAAAATTTACTTCAAAGTGCAAGGTAATTTTTTTTTGATAGTGGTAGTATATGTTGATGATATCATATTTGGATGAAATGAAGGTATGTGTAAGAGATTTGTAGATGAAATGCAAAAATAATTTGAAATTTCCATGATTGGTGAGTTGAATTTCTTTCTTGGTCTTCAAGTAAATCAAACTAACAAGGGAATATTCATTTCACAATTAAAATATGTGAATAGTTGTTAAAGAAGTTTGGAAAGGATGACTCCAAACTGGTTAGTACTCCTATGGTGAATATAAACTAAGTAAACATGATGAATCTGCTAAAGTTGCTTAGAGAAAATAAAAATCTATGATTGGCTGATTGTTGTATCTTATAGTTACCAAACCAGATATCATGTATGCAATATGTTTAGTTTCCAGATTTCAAGGAGAACCTAAAGAAGCACATGTTACAACTGTAAAGAGGATATTTAGATATCTCAAAGCCACACTGGATTATGGCTTGTGGTATCCTAAGGATACTAATTTCACTTTAAGTGCTTATACTGATGCAGATTGGGCTAGTTGTGTGGATGACCGGAAAAGTACCAATGGAGGTGCTTTCTTTCTTGGTGGAAGGTTGGTTTCATGGTTAAGTAAGAAAAAGGATTTAGTTTCTTTATCCACTATAGAAGCAGAGTATATTGTTGTAGCATATTGTTGCACCTAGGTTTTGTGGATGAAGCAAACACTGAAAGATATAGGAGTGATATGCAATGAACCTATTTCCATCCTATGTGACAATACACATGATATAAACATTTCAAAGACTCTAGTAATTCATTCAAGAACAAAACATATATCTATCAGATATCATTTCTTGAGAGAGAAGGTATTGGAGAATAAATTTAGGCTAGAGTATGTGTCTACAAAGGAATATATTGCAGATATATTTAGTAAGGATCTTCCGAAGGATATTTTTGAGTATCTCAAGGAGAATTTGGGGTTCATTGGCCCTTTGAACTAGGTGCACATGGAGGTGCATCAGTCCAATGGATCCATAGATTCTTCATTTATCTGGACTGATGAATGGGTCTACTCCACAGGGGGAGTAGAATTTTTTCATTGTTGTAGTATGAGTTGTATGGGTACACTCCTAAGGGGGGTTGATCAGAGCTTTTAATCTTTTCCATTGATGTCAAAGGGGGAGAGAGATCATGTGAAAAATAGTAGAAGAGGAAGAGAAGGCCTTTTCCTAGAATATTGTGAATGCAGGAATGTTGTGCAGGTTGTCTAATCTGGAAAATAAAGGAGAGTTTTTTCTTTGATGGTATTTCACATAATTTGTTGCCATCAATGGCAAATGGGGAGATTGTTGCAAGTATGAGCAAGTTTGGTGGTGTTATCATTAGTGTTGTCATTGATGTAAACATAGTTCAAAATGTTGTAGTTTGTGCATGTATAGTTGAGATGTCGCTGAGATGTTGTGAGTACATGGAGCTATCCTTATGATGTTGTAGATATGTAGAAATGATGGGTTACCAAGTGATTTTGAGAAAATTAATAAAGAGTGAAGTCAGAGTCATGTATGTGTTTAGAATGTACTCCAGTATGTACTCATCATTTCTTATGTGTTGATCCTATTCTTGTGCAGATCTAAAGGGTTTTTGTTGGGGATCTATTGGTGATATCTCCTAATTTGTAGCTTCTAGTTTGATTGAATGTGAAAGTTGTGTTCATCGATGTGTGAACTGGGAGAAATGTTTCTAATTTTTAGTCATCCGCTAATTTTTTTAAGGTCTTGTAGATATGGAATATCTCTTGCAATGGTGTTCTCTAGGTTTTGGCATAGATGTTTGTGGTCTGGTGCTCTGGAAGTTGAGTTTTAGAGTTGTGTTTGTTTGCATAGTCTAGATGGACTGTTGGAAGGTGTTCTATGTTTGAAGGTTGTTGCACTTGTTGTAGATGTATCTGAAGGTATATGATATGTGTTCACATGCATGATGAAACATGTTATGTCATCCACATGCTATCTTCTTGTTGTGAAGTGTGTACTTCAGTGTTCATTTTTGTTTTCATTAGGTTTGCCTGACCTGGTGTTTACACTTCATATTAAGAATTAAAAATTTAATTAGGGAAGCATGTATTTGATCCAAGACATTGTTTTGGGTTTTAGTTAAGTATCGGTGTGGTCCACTTTTATTCCTTTCCACTATGGGAATGTTGAGTTCCCGACCTAATTTGAATTTATGAAATGAAGCATATGTGACCAAACTTGGAGAAAGTTTCTAAGATTGAAGATTGTATAAATGCAAGTTGAGATGAAAAGGATTAAATCATACAAAGTAACTATGTAAGCCACAATTGTGAATCAGAGTTGTGAGAAAGTGAGTTGAGGTAGTAGCACTTTATTGTGTTAGATTCCTGAAAGCAGTGAGCTGAAGGTTTCTGCAATCTTCTAATCAAGGTTGCAGATGTGTGTAATTTTTTGTGGTGGATATTTTCTGTTATATTTTGTCTCTATAGGCAACGAGCCTTCTTTTTTAACAATGAGTCCTATCTATAGGCAGTGAACCTCCTTTTTGGATAGTGAGTCCTATCTAAAGGTAGTGAGCCTCTTGTATTTGGTTTTGCTATTACTTTATATTGTGAGCTAATCCTCATCGTGGTTTTTCCCTTATTGGGTTTTCCACCTAAAATATGGTGTTCATTGTCTTTATTTTTTTTTCTATTATCTACATTTCATGTTCATACTTAATAATAGAATAGTGTGGTTGTGAAGTTGATAAGTGTGTGAAGTTTAATGTTTGAATTTGGTGACAACTGATTCACTACCCCCTCTCAGTTGTCATGTGCCTTTTAACAATATTTTCCATCATTACTCTTATTTTATGGAATTCATAGCCTCCAAATATCTATGTTCTAGGTTTGAATGTGAGTCATTGATCTCTAAATTAAAGGACAAGATCTAATGCTTAGCAACATTTTGACTAAGTTAAAAGTATTTGGCATGTGTTGACAATTTTTTGACCAATAAATTTGATCCATGTGGGGTCACTTTACATGTCACTAAAGGCGGGAAAATCAAGAAAGAATAACTAGAAATGGAAATCATCATCAAAGAAGCTACATGGTAGCTTTACAATGATCAACAATGCAACACAAAAATTTGCATAATCTCTCACAACATGTTGCCACCATCATCCCAAATGAAATGAACATGAAATCTAGGAAGGAACCATGAAGAGAGAAAACCTATAAACCATAACATGTCCTTCTACCAACACCTCAAAAGTGCAATGTTGTGTTAAGTATGATCTCCTAACAACCCCAAATGAAAATCCTCAACAACACCCATAACACTCAATCTCATAGACCAAGTACAACATATGAATATGTAACAATCCCAACCATGGATTTAAGCCTCTCTAATCAATAAGATAAAACTCAAAGTAACCATTCCTAAATCTAAAAATCATCCCATAAATCATATCCTAAAAACCTTATCAATGAATGATAGCCATAAACTCAAATTCACGAGGAGATAACCATGCTATAACATCCCTCAATAAATCCTCCAGAACTAACTATCCATAGCTCAAGATCCATATAAATGAAAGATAAATCATATAAAATTATGCTAAATAGTCCTCAAATGAGTCTCCAAAATCAATAATCAAGAATCAATTCATTCCCATGAGAAATCAAAGCACGAAACATAACATATCTAAAAGAAATAATGGGAAAATACCTCTCAAATGATAATTTGTTGAGTAGACCAAGAGAGGGGAATCCAAATTCTCTTCCAAGATAATCAAGCCATTGTGATTCACTCAAAGAACAATCTCCTCTACTGGTCTATCATGAACTAACATCTATATCTAGGTGAAATCTCCTCGGTCTTCCTATTCAAACCTCCAAAGAGTAACCATTTCAAGAAAATGTCTCTAATCCCAAGAGAACTCCAACCTCACCCATGTATCCATGTATCCATGAGCACCTGAAACTAATCAATACATGCCAAAATCCAAATGCAACATAGCACCATCATGAAGTAATCAATCAAATGATCAATGTAGTCAATAGAAAGAGAACTACCAAGATCAATGTCAAAGCTCCTGTTATCTCTCAAAAACATAGGTTTTAACCACAAAAGGTTGCCAAGATTTCATGACATTTTAGGGTAATAGAAAAAGGTTTGAAACAATCAAACCTTCTACTCTTTAGGTGCTGCAAGACTGAGGTGGGTGTACCTCTATGAATAATGCAGACTTAACTTGCAATCAATCCACTTATAACACTTGTTCACAATGGCACATGGGAGTGAACAGATGAAATTCAATTTGAAAACAATAACAATATTCTACTCTAAGTCCTAAATACTTAATTAAAAGTAACAGAATGAGTTTATAATGATGAGGTGCAGAGACTAGTGCCTTGTTGGGTGTGCGGAGTCAAATGAGATCAAGATAAGCAACACTTTCTAGAGAAGACAAATTATCTAGCATATGCTTTGTTTACAACTTGTATAAACATGCAACCATGTAACTACTAAGTTCTACTTCAATAATCCAAAATGAGTTTCTCTAATTACTATGATCAATAAGAGGATTTAATCTTTGCTTGAAAGAACCAATTGATTGATCACACAAATACAGCAAATGTGTATCAATAAATCAAACATAAACTTGTTATGTTAATTTAAACAACCAAAAAAATCATTCATGGAGAAAACTTAGCAGTATTCTTCATTTCAATTCAACAGATAATTGACACAAAAGAAAATGCAGCAACATCAACTGAATCTCATAAATACCTCCATTGTGAAAATCATGCAACAATAGCCTCTAGTTTGATAATTTTGTTCTACTGTATCTATTTTGCGGTGTATCAAAAATCTAATGTCCAATCCCTATTAACAACTACAACATGCTTATATATACACCAGCATGAGAAAAATATCAAAATAAAATATTATGTCGGCCCTCCACAAGATTCAGGCTCTAAAATATGTCGGCCTGCAATGGTCATCTAAGTAGATTCATGTCGGCCAAGCACACTGAAATTCCATTTTCACCAGTGAACAGTCGGTGAGACACCCATATTGTCCTGCCAAAGGCAACTCAAACACTACCATCTCGTGTCCACTGTGTTCACATTGGCCGTAGCTCACCTGGGTCAGTAAGATGTCACACAGACCGTTTTGAGTTTCATCAAAAACAAGAAGTATCGCCGTAGCCCATCACTCTCGGGGAGACCATATACCAAGATCACTATGTTAGGCTGAGAGGCACTCAATACCCAAGTCACCAGGACAAAAGAAATCTCCCACCGAACTACATACTTTATTCAATCCGCATCGCTATAGCCATCAGGTATTAGGGAAACCCAATACCGATTACCATGTCTCTCACCGAAGGTCATAATGTGACTTTATGTCATTGTGACCACCCAATTGTCTCACCGATAACACCAACACTGCACTCCATTCGGCAAGACCCAAGGCTCCTCGCCAAGACTATACACTGAAACACATAGGTCACATCGAGCTATCCTTTATAATACTCAACTTCGCCAAGACCGCAAGGCATTCTCACTGAAAAGAATACCCCCTGAGCGATCGACAAGACAAATCGATGTCGGGGGGACCTCCCATAGAGAACAATACTTCACTGAAAGTCACCAATCATCCCCCCATCACTGAGACAAAGCAATACCTATGCCAAAAGCCACTTGAAAGAACCTTACACTATGTTGGTGAAACATGCGCACATCGCCAAGACCCTTTAGCGAAGACCCGACTCTCGCTGATAAACCGTTCCAAGCACAAGTCGGGGAGACACATTGAAATCGGTGAGACCCTATCCCAATAGCCATAACACATGCCGATAAATGCCTCCATTGTCACCAACACAAGAGAAATGTCCTGTTGATAGGCAACAGACATTTTCCAAGAGAAAAACAGATCGGGGAGACCTCACTGCTGTCACACCGAAACACCTGAAACAGAAGATATTAGCAGAAAAACATGGTGGGTTGGGGAGACAATGGGAGACCTATGTTTATATGATCAAGAATGAAAAATATGCATGATCCAACATTTTCACTGGGACAATATGGCAAGAATGGATGAAATATGCATACAGTAGGATCAAAACTAGAAATTGATGAATGAAAACCAATGTAACAACCCCAGATTTTTACAGTTCCAATAGTGGCTCCATCTGGGGATGAATGATAGTCAAATCATTGCAAGGATCCAGAATCCTTGGGAGAGCAAGCCAGACAGGGAAAGAACCAATAAGTAGCAACGGAAGTGAAAAGTAATGGAAATGAATGCAAAGTGAATGCAAGATGGAGGTGAATGGAAAATGGGAGTGAAATGGAGGTGGATAAAAACCTGAAACTACTATGCATGGAAAATAATTTTTAAGAGGATACAAAATAATTGTCCATGCACTGGAAACCTTCAATCCTCTGTGTAGCTCAAGAGAAGAAAAGTTTCAAGAATTGCCCATGAAAAGGCAATTCCTGATCTTCACCAGCCATGTTATGTAGATAATACGAGTCCTCACCCTTTTTTCCAATGACAACAAAAGGTCCCAGCCAAAGAGCTTCAAATTTACCATGCTTTCCTTTCTCCTGACACTTTGCATTCCACATCAACACCAAATCATCTTCTTCAAACTTTCTATCCTTTGCCTTCTTATCAAATAGATACTTCATTTGTGCTTGTAACTTCATGTTTTGATTTTGGGCCTCTCTCCTTACTTCATCCAGTTTAGCAAGTTGCTCCATCCTATCTTCCATAGGCTCAAGAACTTCCAAATCTTCTTGCAAGACAAACTTGTAGACTAATAACAAATTATGCAGGGGTATCCTAGCCTGTGCTCCATACACTAACTCAAATGGAGATTTTTCGATTGCCTTTTTCATAGTGATTTTGTCAGCCCACAAAGCCAATTTTAACTTTGAATCCCAAGCCTTCTTGTTCTGTCCCAGCATTCTCTTTATAATCTTCAAGAGACTCTTATTGCTGGACTCTGCTTGACCATTGGCTTGTGGATGATAAGGAGCTACATAAGAAATAGTAATGTCATACTTATCACAAAATCTTTTGAATTTATCTGACCTGAAGCACATCCCATTATCAGTGATTATCCTCAATGGTGTACCAAATCTGGTGATAACGTTGTCCATCAAGAAATTTGTTACAACTTTACTTGTTTCCTGCTTGGTTGGGACTGCCTCCACCCATTTTGTAAAATAATCAGTGGCAACTAGTATCCACCTATGTCCTCCACTTGACTTCTCCTGAATCTCTCCAATGAAATCAATTCCCCATTGATGAAAAGGGCTATGAGCCTGTAGAGGTCGAATTGGAAAAGCACCCTGATACTTCAATTTTCTAGAAAACTTTTGGCAAGCCTCACATCTTCTCACATGTGTGAAAGAATTATTAAAAACCTTTGGCCAAAAATATCCAGCCCTGAGAATTTTGTGTGCAGTTTTCTTTGTTGAATAATGACCTCCACAAACTCCTTCATGCATTTCCTTCAAAACATGTTTGGCCTGTGACTCATCCAAACATAACAACAATATGCCATCCTTGTTTTTCCAAAACAAATCTCCATCCATGAAAACATACTTTGATGCCTGCAACTTCAAAGTTCTCCTCTGGCTATCACTCAATCCATCTGGACACTTCATGTACTTAAGATAATGCATAACATTAGTATACCAAGGATTGTGCTCAATGCTTGCAACTGTAGCCCTTTCTTCAACATTGCAAATCTGATTTGCCTCAATATTAGTTTCTGCCATCAGCTTAGCCAAGCCTTGGCCTCTCACCAACTTAGTAATCTATATCTCCATGTCAAATTATTGAATCTTGTTGATCCATCTACATATTTTCCCTGTAACTTCAGATTGTGTTAAAATTTCTTTGACAGCAGCATGAGGGACAAAAGCAACTATTTTTGCTCCAACTAGATATGGTCTGAATGCTTTTACAGCCTTTACCAATGCAAATGCTTGTTTCTCCATTATGTCATATTTTAATTTAGACCCTTGTAATGATTTACTAAAGAAAGATACAGGTTGTTCATAACCATCATTATTCTTTTGTAACATAATAGCAGCAATAGTATGCATTGAGGCAAATGAAAAAATCTGAAAAGGCTTTGTAAAATCTAGAGATTTAAGAACAGGAGCCTCTTTGATAGCCCTTTTGATAGACACAAAAGCATCCAAAGCTTCAGCAGTCCAATCCATTTTCTTTCCTTTCTTTAACATTTTTGATATGGGCTTGATGATCTCAGCAAAATTAGAAACAAATATTCTAACAAAATTAATTTGTCCAAAGAAAGATTGTATAGCCTTGACAGTTTTGGGAATAGGAATCCTATCAATAGCATCAAATCTCTCAGGGTCTATTCTAATTCATTCTTTTGAAACAATATGACCCAAGAGCTTACCTTCTATGACTGCAAAATGACACTTCTTTGGATTTAAACTAATACCATATTCAAGAGCTTTGATAAATACCTTTTCAAGATGTTGAACATGATCTTCAGCCTTCTTCGAATAAGCAGTCAAGTCATCTTGATACACTACCATGATAATATTAATCAAATCAGCAAATGCAACATCCATGGCTCTTTGGAAAGTCACTCCAGCATTGGTGAGACCAAATGGCATTCTTATGTATACGTATGTTCCCCAAGGAGTTGTGAATGCTATCTTGTATTGCTCAGATTCCTTGACTTTAACCTGATTGTATCCAGAAAACCCATCCATCATGGATAGCAGCTCATAGCCTGTCACCTTATGTAATATTGCTTCCATGTTAGGTAGAGGATAATTATCCTTGAGAGAAGCCATGTTTAGATTTCTAAAGTCCACACATAATCTGATGTCACAATTTTTCTTTCTCATAGGAGCCAGATTAGAAACCCACATTGAATGTCTGAATGGTTAGATAATTCCTCCATCTCTGAGTTTTGTCAGTTCTTCTTGCATTTTAGGCTCCAATGTTGGATTTATAGGTCTTTGCTTCTGTCTGAAAGGCTTGGCGTCTGGCTTCAGTGGTATTTCATGCTGAAATAAATCTTCCCTGTATGCTTTTAGATCTTCATATGACCAAGCAAAAACATGTTTGTATTTTCTCAGCAACTCAATCAACATTCTTCTAATTGCAAGGTTGATCTTCATTCCAATGTACACATTTCTTGGTGCTATTTCAGTCCCCAATTTTATCTCTTCAACATCTTCCTTTCTGACTAGTGTTTGCTTCATTAGAGATCTATCATTTCCATCATACACCCTTTCCAATGCCACTAGACCCTTGGGAAATTTATTTGTTTTGAGCTGTAAGATCTCCTTGCCAAACACAACTTGTTTCCCATCTACTTCTTCAACAAAAGCATTGAAATCAATCTCCTGGGCTTCATACTGATCTATACAATTGAGGAATTTCAAAAGATTGGTATCATCATTGAAGACCTGCCAACTGTAAACATTATCAGGAACAACAGGCCTTGTCTTGAACTCAATCTGTGATACCCAGCTAATGTGATATCATCCTTCTTCAGCGCCACATTTTCCAAAAAATCAGCCATTATGTTCTTTGATCGGTCAATCCACTCAATTGAGAATGCATCAAATAATTCAATGGTATCCCATATAGCATTCCTATATTGTTTTAATATTTTGTGTTTTGCTGCATATTTTGATTTAATTTGTGAAACCACCAACTCAAAATCGCCCAAAATAGCCAGCAATTTAATCTTGTGTTTCACAGCTATGTTCAAATATGTCAATAAGGCTTCATACTCTGCCACATTGTTTGTACATTCAAATGCCAACAAGAATGAATATTTAAAAGTATTACCTTCAGAGGAAACAAAAACAATCCTAGCGCCATCATCTTCTTGACCATAGGCTCCATCAAAGTACATCTTCCATATGCCATTACAGTTCTATGCAAAATGTTTTTCGATTGGATCACTATTAATTAATTTTGGCTAAGCTGGTTCTATTTTAAAACTTTCCATATCAATATCACAAAAAAAATTAATTTGATCCTGTGGCACACATTCAACAAGCTGGCTCATTCTTGGATCCCTATACAATTTGACTTCCTGGCCATTCACTGGTATTGTAGCATAAGATAAATCAAATTGAACATTTCCACCTATAGTTGTGGTCCACTGCCTTGACAAAAGCATCCCGAATTGTGGAGGAGTATCAATGACTGTTATGTCTATATTGTAAACCACCTATGGATAAGTAGCCAACTTGACTTCAACTCCTCTCATAATACCCACTACAGGTATAGGTTTGTTATCCATTGCATAACACTTACCTTCACATGTATCAACCCACATGCCCAACTGCTTCATTACTCCGACTGACATGATGTTTATAGCACTAGAATCTATCATGCAGCTCCTCAGTAATTTATTATTTATAAGCAATGTGGTGTGTAGACACCTAAAATGGCCTAGGCCTATAAGCTTCATTTTTTACCACTTTCGTCCTAGCATAATTATGACATTTAATTATGTCCTCGGTCCACATTCGACTATTAATTAAATAATTTATAATTGTTTAATTAATTCATGTCTTTATATTCTTCATGATTATTAAATAAATAAATTTTATTTATTTATTAAATACGTCATTAATTGTCTAAGTCTTCCCTTAATTAAATAAATTTCTTAATTTATTTAATTCCCCTTCCTCATATATTTCTTCCTAATTATTAAATAAATAAGTTTTTATTTATTTATTTAATATGTCACTAACTGTCATAATTAAATAAATTGATTAATTTATTTAATTACTTAATCTTATCTTCTAAATTAAACAATTAAATTTAATTATTTAATTGCCAATTTAATATTCCTCTCATTTTAAATAAATCAATTATTTAAAATGTCATCACAATCTTAACTGTCAGTCCATTTTGGTAAATAATCTGAAAAAGATTATTTATTGTCTCATAAAATCCATAATTTGAATTAATTTAATTCAAATTGGTAACTAATATTCCAAAAATTAAGTAATCGGGCAGATTCTTGATTTTCCAAATCTGATCTTCGGTTCCAATCTTATCTTCTTGATTTTTCGAATCTCACAAATCAGGCAATCTTTATCTTCTTGATTTTTGAAAATCTTTATTTTCTAATTAATTTTTCTCATTTATTCTCTACCGTCGATCCATTTATTTGAGGTTTTATCTTGATTGTTCGATTAATGAATTTTTCCTAACCCTAATTAGGGATTCTCGGGTTTAATCTGGACCTTTCATTCTAGGTCTTTCTTAGAATTTAATTTGATCCGTCCACTCAAAATTGTGTTTTCTATAAAAGACAATTTCGCTCATAATTTTGGGATCCAGTCATTTTTAATATAGGCATTTAGTCATTTTAGCATTGGTAGTCATTATTTTCATTTATCATATTGTCAAGGACATAGGCATAATTTTATCAAATCCTCCAACATTTGCATAGGGCTTTGGCATTATTATAGGTTGCTCAATTCAAAGTCTGAGGGCCTCATTAACTTGCTGCAAACTAGAAGGTGCTATGAAGGTGAAGCATGGAAGGAAAGGAAGGTATAATCGTTTTTTGTTTTGATTTTCCATTGTTCTTGATAGCCTCTTTGGATTTTTTATGTTTATTATTTAATAAGATAACCCCATCTACATTTCCATTGATACATTTGGTGAACCTGACGTGAACATGACTCTATTATTTGCTATTATTTCCGTACGGTTTTGTGTTTTCTGCTATTTTTGAAGGTACAGGTACAAAGCAACGCAACCATTTTTTTTAAATCGTGACGCATTTGATGCGTCACGACGCATTCACAAACAGGAAATCCGCAATCGCTCTGTCAAGCCGCAATCGTAGTCCAGAAAGCCGTAGTTGAAATATAGAGCCGCATTTGATGAACCAAGCGACACATTTGCTCTGTTGTGACGCATTCACCTAGTAATGTTTTCTTCTCATTTGCATTCAGATTTTTAAGGTTTTTCTGTTCTCTCTGTTTTCTTTTAGCACTCTGGTTTATTTTTTGCATTATGCCCAGTAGGGGTTGTCATGTTACTAATCGTGTTTCATAGCATGTGGCGGTTACATTTCATGGGTCCAAGACTGGTGGATAAAACTGCTAACTTGTGGTTTTGCAGCTAAGCTTGTCAAAGACTCATTTTTCAAACAACGTGTTTGTGATTTCTAGTATAGAAAACATTTAATTTTTGGTGCTTTTAAAATGAATGCGTGTTTGTTTCTATTTGATTGTGTTTTCAAAATGGTAGGTGAGTATGCTCTCACTTGGTGAAAACCTCGTGATCAGAAAACCAGACCCATTTTTATCTGTTATTACCCTAACTTGGTATATCGGAGTATCCTCTCCCCTCACGCTTTCAGGCGATCTTGGGTGTAAGAGAAACGGTTACCAACTCTAGAAATTGGGCCTGCCTAGGGATTTCATCACCCCAATGCGACTCAAACTGGCAACAAAGCTAAAGCCAAGCTACCCCCAACCGGTATATAAATGTAAACCTTAAGGGAAAACCTAAGGTTGCTTGTGCGGATGTGTCATACGGACGGAGTTGTACTCCCTTAAACCCTGTTGAGCTTAACCTCTTCAAGCTGGAGTGCCACCTTAATGGTGATTAATCTCTTGCCCCATGTATGGAAACTTGAACAGGGGTCCCTAACTAAAAACTTTTGTGTAGTAAGCCAAAATCCTTCTATTTGCTAGCGGAGCACCGGTCGGTGTGAAGGCATCCACACTTTCACAGTTTCTAGTAGAGGTGATCAACTCGCCATGGGAGTTTTATGGGGGTTAGAAGCTTGGTTGGCCTGAGAAGAGAGTGCACTATAAAGGGGAGCCCGTGCAACCAAGCTTCTAAATTCACACACTACAGATATGCTATTGGGGAAACCCATGTGGAATCTAGCGAATACTGTCATGGCCTAACCTAGGATTGTGCTTATATGATGTGTGTTTGGTTACTTTTAAAAACACTGTGCTTGTCAAGTGCTTTCTATAATTATCACATTTATAGCTCCAAACAAAACGTTCAACACCAAATAGATCAAACTTACCATCAAAACAACAAGAAAATTAATTTCAAACAAAACTATGTCGCATCTGTTGAACCGCAATCAATTTTCTGCACTGCAATTGCTCTGTTAAAATGTAGTTGACATTTAAAATGCCGCATCTGAATACTACTGAGCCGCATATGAAAAAATGAGATGCAACTAACTGTCATTGAGTCGCATCTAATAAAATGAGTCACCTTTGTCTGTTTCTGAGTCGCATCTGCTGAACTTGAGCCGCATTAGCAAAACCCCAATGCAACTGACATCTCAAACGATGCATTTGCCTATCACTGTTTAAAACTTCATCCAAGGTCAAATCTGAATCTTCATCTTGTCAATAATTTGTCAAACACTGTTTCCTAGAAGATTCTGTCAGAAACCAAACTTGAAATTGCTCAAAGTCTTGACCACTAGTTTGCATTCATTACCGTAGGTTGCATCCTTCATTATTTTTGCATACATTTGACATTAGGTTGTCTCTAGACCTGTTCACATTTTTGCATCCTTAGGATTAGGTAAATCTTAGCACAATTTGCAACATCATTATTTTCGAAACTAGGCTCTTTTGGACTAAGTTATCAAACCCCTTTTCAGTCATTGTCCTCTTTTGGGGATTTTCCAACTCAAAAGTCTAGTTAAGAAAACTCACTAGTCATTTCGACCTTGTCATTTTCAACAAATTCCTCTAGTAACCAAAATCAAAAACAAAGTTTGAACTTAGAAGTTCTTAGATGCCCTTGTCATAAATTGCATTTTAAATCTTCACATTGCATATCCTATTCACAAAAATCCAAAAACATTAGCCATCCTAGTTGTCATTTGGAATTTAGACCTTGCATAGTGTCATCATTACATTTAGTTGTCATTCCTTTTCATTTGGGAAATCTCATTTATGGTGGAAACCGGACTTCAAAAACAACAAAGACAAATGGAAAATCCTTGGCAAGACCTCACGTCCACTGTCAACAATCCCACATACAATCCAAACTAGACTTTCGACGATCCATTTTCCAAGGACCAACCTCTAACAACAACACCACACTCATCAAATAGTCCATTTGACCAAATATTGCAGAAAGATGAAAATGGTCAAATATTTGAGGAAAACTTAGAGGCAATAGCACAAGATCCAGAGGCCTCTCAATTCGTTGAAACAATGGTCTGCTATGACAAAGACAGATACTTGGCTATACTCTTGAGTGAAGGAGCCAAATTACCTCAAGAATTTGACATTAACACGATAAATGTGACACTTCCTGACCCTAATAACAACAACGCACATAACATGTCACATAGTGGTCAACTTCCCAACACTACAAGCAATACTTTCTTTGACACCACAACGATAGTACATGCTACCTCCAACATCCCAAACACCTCCAACACAATAAATACTACATCTATTGGAGGATCACAATCATCCACAATGCCCACAACATCCACGACATTATCCCAATCAGCTGGAACGAATCTTGGCTCCTCAACAATATGGGAAAATCACTCCAATCCTCTTTTTACCACTATGATAAATGCCATGGGGGCATCAGCAAGTCATAACAGCCCCCTCTTGATAGCTCCATCTACTACCATGAGTACACCTTTGACATATCCGCTTAGTGGTATTTCACAAAATCATTTGGGAGGGGACAAGGGATGCATTTTCATCCAAGGACAACAACCAAACGTTACCATGACAACACAGTCACATGTCATTGCCTCCCAAGGTACAAATACAAACATTCCCCTTGTGAAAACCCAATAATTCGCACAAGGTGGCCAAGTAACATAACCCATGGCACCATTAACACATCATAACCTTCATGGTCATCACATTCCCCAAATAACAACACACATGACTGGGGGACACATCCCAACCTACTCATCTAACGTTCATACTCACCAACACACACCCAATCATAACTTCCAATATCAACAACATGGCAATCCACAAACGTCCTACATATCACAACAATCCATACTGCCACAACATACCAATATTCACGCACAACAAATAGGACCCTATGGTGTACCAAGCAATACAACATACGAAAAAACAAATGATCTTGTTATAGATGCCCTCCAAACAAGACTGATGGGGGTAGAAAAAACTATTCAAAACATATACATTCTAGGTTAGAAATCAGAAATATCATATGACCTAAATGTATACCCATTCGACATGAGCATATACATGCCTCCATTTCCTCTGGGATATGTGTCACCAAATTTCACAAAATACAGAGGCAAGACAAACCCCATTGAACATGTTTACGAATTTGCAACCAATTGTATGGACATCGCCTATGAACAAACATACTTGATGAGAATTTTTTCTAAAAGTCTGGCGGGTCAAGCCCTTGAATGGTTTTCCACCCAAAAGGATATCCAGACACGGGATGAACTTAAACGAAAATTCATCAAAAACTACGCATACAACATCGACATGGACACCTCCATCACTAGCTTGTGCACTCTCACGCAAGAGGATGTTGAAGAGACATTTATCCCATTTTTTCAAAAATGGAGAAGCCTTGCTAGTCGATGTCACGTTGACATCCCTGAAAGGGAGAAAGTCGACATGTTTGTCCAAACACTTCTGGGGCCTTTAAAATATGCATTGCAAATACATTGTTGCACAAACTTCACAGATTTAGTCAAAAAAGGGGTCCAAATTGATAAATCCCTTATTGCAAAGGGAGAATTACGATATGGTCCCAAAAACATAAATGTCAATCCAACCACTGACAAGAATAAATACTAGGTAAAAAATAAACACGTTACAAATGATGGTGTGGTTGACGCCAAGACTGCAAACATTGTGGGCCCTGTATTGGCCCTGAAAGGGGTTCAACAACAAAACAAACCAACAATGACATTGACACCCCCTCCTAATGTCCCTTTCAACAATCAGAAAAATCAAAATAACCAGGGACAATATCGTCAGACGAGACAATTTCCTAAAGGTTGCACATACACTGCTTTGGGTGAACCCATTGAAGAAGTCCTTAAGAAATGTCTCCAGAATGGGGTCATTACACTCCAAGAACCAAAACCGTATGACCCAAGACAATTCAAACCAGCATGGTGGAATGACAATGCATTTTGTGAATACCATCGAGGAAAAGGACATACAACCTCTAACTGTCGACAGTTGAAAAACCTAATACAAGATCTTATTGAAAGTCACATCATTGAAGTAGGTGGATCTCAATTTGCCTCCAATTCAGATCATACTATCCACAAGAATCCACTACAGGACCATGGTTCTCATAATGCTTCCACGCCAGGACCACATATACACAATAATCAAGCTAACTTCGCCCGAGTCAGGTACGACTATTTTGGTGGACCTATTATAAACAATGTTTGAACTAATAATGAATACATCAATACCATTACGGTCAGGAGAGCACCCCAATGTAATGCTACTACTCACTGTGGCAAGGTTACCATAACTGGTCCGCCTCCCACTAGACAACCCAAAATAACTATACCTAGCCCATCTGCTAAAAAGCTAGAACCTGTCCCGACCACAAAGCAGTGGAAACCCAAAAGTCAGTTCAACCTCATTGACCAGCTAGGAAAGGCTCCCGCACAAATGTCGATACTTGAGCTGCTTCACATATCTCCCGCACACAAATATATCCTGGATAAAACCCTGCTTGAGTCGTCGGTCCCCAAGGACATCGATGTCAATCAATTTGAAACCATGGTGGAATATCTCACTACGCCTCACCACGTCACCTTCTCGGATCAAGATTACTCATCACCTAAAACCAACCACAATGATGCATTGCACATAGAAACTTTTGTCCACAAGCACAAAGTCATACAGGTTTTGGTAGATGGTGGAGTAGGATTGAATATATGCTCCCTCAAACTAGTTAAGGCTCTAGGGTTCTCTGATGCGTGCGTAGACCCAACGAAGACTATAGTGATCAAAGCATACGATGACGAGGAACACTCTTCATGGGGCGTTATCTCTTTTCCAATCAGAGTGGGACCGGTCATTGTGGACACAACCTGCCAAGTCCTGGATTTGGAACTACCATATAACATCTTACTAGGTTGTCCATGGATTCACACCTTAAAATTTGTTCCGTCCACATACCACCAATGCCTAAAGTTTCCATTTGATGGCACAGAAATAACCATATATGGAGACCCTGACCCCTTCCAATATTGTACCAACCTAAGGGGTATTTCTGAAAATAGAGTACCTATTAACCAAGCAGCACCTGGCTCCTCATCATCCAAATACGTTGACCCATCCACACTCATGCCATCTTCCACATCTGCTCCATCCACGTCTTCCGCCATACCACCACCTTCCAATAGCCCTAAGACTGAATCCACTTTCAAAATCCAGGACCTTGACTATGGAGAATTCAAACTACACATAGCATATAGCATAACAACAATGCCCAGGTCTCCAAAGGACTATGGTCGGCCATGTTTCAGAATGGAACCTCAGGAAATTTTCAAAGTTCCACCAAAAATAGTTTTCATCAAGTGGGGAGACATGAGTAAGGAAGACCTTACTAACATTATAAGATGGATCTATAAGGATACTGTCACACTACCCCCATTACCAATTCAAAGATATGGCAAAGGTTATGACATCATGAAGGCTAAAGGCTACGATGGTACTAGTGGCCTAGGAAGAGATAAAACTGGCTGAAGGGAATCCATATAAACTTTTCAAATTCTGAAATATCTTAGATTAGGGTTTGGATCACCCGACAATGATGATCGACATACCTCTGGACTTTCAAATAAGCGAGTACATGCTTCAGATAGTGTCGAGACTACTAGGGAAACCCTCACTGAAACTGACTCCCAAGAGTGGGAATTTGGCTCAGAACGATCCCTAAGTGACTGTTGTCTTGATTATTTGTTTGTCGAACTAGGGGAACTAACCTCTGAATAGCGGTTTTTGCAAACATTCAAAATTGAACAAGCACCAAATAGTCAAAGTCTTGTTACCACTTCCCATGATGTCCAACACCCATCATCTAAACCCATTCCGTCCAATCCATCTAAAGTGTCAGACGACATTAACGATCAAGGCTCTAAAACCTTCACCCCTTATTTTGACAACAAATATGACACTAGTGAAGGAGAATATTGGATAGAGTCTGATGTCGAGTTGGATGATGATAATCTCATCTACAACATCACTGAATACATATGCATGCTATTCGCATCCTCACCCCAATTCACCAACATCAATGATGGCATTTCCTTAGTTTATCCTAAGCTAGTTGATTGGGACCAACAAGGACCACTAGCCCTAGACACATTTCAGAATGATGAGGCAATTGCTGAATTTATGGGATTACGAGAAGACATACCCAGTGTGGACCACAAATCAGGATTTTCCATTGATTTAGACTGCATGGCATAATTTGGCGAGACTGTTCAGTCCTCTAGTTGCAAAAGTAAAAATAAGAATAAAACAAAAAGTGAAACTTGTCTAGGTGAAAACCGAAAGGCACCTCTTGACGATAAGATAGTAAAAATAAAAGACGTATTTGCGGGTGAAAACCTCTCTGAGGCGCCCAAAGATGGAGGACTAGACTTTCTCCCTGTGCAATAGGAGAAATCGGCCATGCTTATTGAAGACACAATAGAGGATAACATATCAACTATAGAAGATCCCAAGATGGTCTTCTTTGTTGCATCATTAACTGAAGACGAGAGATAAAAATTTCATAAATTCTTTGCAGATCAAAAAATCAGCTTCGCATGGTCCTATGCTGACATGCTAGGATTGGACCCAAAACTGGTTCTGCACCATCTATCACTATTACCTAATGCTAAACCAGTCAAACAGAAGTTGTGCAAAATGCACCCTCAAGTTGCTCTATTGGTCAAGGCCGAGTTAAAGAAATTACTGGATGCCGGATTCATACGGTCTATAGATTACGTTGAATGGATTTCCAACTTGGTGCTGGTGACAAAGCCAAATCGGCTGATCCGCGTATGTACAGACTTTTGTGACCTAAATAACGCATGCCCGAAGGATGACTTTCCTTTGCCGAACATTGACATCATAGTTGACCTAACCATGAGATATGAGATGCTATCCCTCATGGATGGTTTCTCCGGCTATAATAAAATTTGCATTGCTCCTGAAGACCTGCACAAAACAACATTTACTTGCCCATGGGGTACATATTGTTGGAATGTCATGACATTTGGTCTCAAAAATGCAGGTGCCACATACCAAAGGGCTATGACCACAATCTTCCACGACATGATGCACAAAATAATCGAAGATTATGTAGATGACCTATTGGCCAAATCAAAAACTAGGAAAGATCATTTGAAGGTACTCAACACAATTTTCAAGAGACTTGAAGAGTACAAAGGCCGGCTAAATCCTAAGAAGTAAGTTTTCGGGGTCACATCAGGAAAACTCTTGGGATACATAGTTTCTCGAAGAGGTATAGAGGTTGATCCAACAAAGGTTAAAGCCATCATAGACATGCCTCCACCCAGACTCAGTGAACTAAGAACTTTACAAGGCAAAGTACAATCTATTCAGCATTTCATAGCCCAATTGGCAGATAAGTACCACCCATTCTAGTATCTATTGCACAAGGGTATTCCCTTTGTATGGATGGATAAATGTCAAGAAGCCTTTCAACAAATCAAAGATTACCTACTGTCAACACCAGTCCTCATGCCTCCAATTCATGGAAAGCCATTGATACTCTACATCTCGACTATAGTTCAACACTGGGGGCATTACTGGCACAAAATGATCATGAAGGAAAAGAATGAGCCATCTATTACATCAACCGCACACTAATAGGGTATGAGTTGAACTATACACACATTGAACGTGCATGCCTTGTTGTTGCCTTTGCATCCCAGAAATTAAGACACTCTATGCTCAGTAGCTAGACACAGCTGGTTGCCAAGATTGATCCACTGAAATACCTCTTAAGTCGGGTGGCATTAACAGGCCGGTTAGCAAAATGGGTTATGATACTAAGTGAGTATGACATACAATATGTCAAGCGTAAGGCAATAAAAGGATAGATAATAGCAGATCAACTGGCAGATGCACCGATTCAAGTCACTCATCCACTAGTAACTGATTTTCCCGATGAGTCCATTTTTCATGTAGAACTGGCGGTACCATGGAAGCTATATTTTGATGGGTCTCATACTGGTCATGGCTCAGGCGCTGGAATCTTGTTTATTACACCACAGGGGGATTCAATTCCTAAGGCATTCCATATTGCTTTCCCTTGTACAAATAACATTGTTGAATATGAAGCACTAGTCACAGGTCTCAAAATGGCAATTAAATGGAAAATTCAAATGTTGCATGTATTTAGGGATTCCCAACTCGTTATCAACCAAGTGAATGATGACTATGAAACAAAGGATGAAAAGTTGCTTCCCTACAAGACGATGGTGGATAGTTTCCTGACACACTTCCAATTGATTTCTTTTGAACAAATCCCCAGGGTATAGAATAAGGTAGCTGATGCAATGGCTACTATTGGTTCTCTGTTGGACATCCCTCAAAATGTGTCACAATTTGAGTTCTTAATAGAATAGCTTTTAATCCCGGCATATGATATCTCAAAATTAGAAATGGTTTGCAAACTTATTGGTCCCAACTCTCCCTAGTATCAAGACATTTACGACTACCTAAAATCTCAAACCCTTCCATTAAACCTGTCCAATAACCAAAGGAAGTTTTTCATCCAAAAATCTGCAAAGTATGCCATCATCAGTGACACCCTGTATTGCCGTAGTTTTACGACATCCTCCTTAGATGTCTCGACACCAATGAAGTGCGTACGACCTTATGCAAAGTGCACGTCGATATATGCGGATCTCATTCGAGTGGTCCTACTCTAGCTAAGAAAGTAATAAGACTTGGGTATTATTTTCCAACAATTGAAAAGGATGCAATTGAATATGTGAGGACTTGTCACAAATGTCAAATTCACAGCGATTTGATCCATGCTCCAGCACAGGAACTTTGACCAATCACTTCTCCTTGGCCCTTCGCTCAATGGGGACTTGACCTCATGGGTAAAATTCATCCAACCTCCTCCAATGGCCACAAATTCATTATCACTGCCACTGAGTATTTTATGAAGTGGATTGAAGCCATCCCATTGACATATATTACCGGCAAATAAATATCGAAGTTCATCCTTAACTACATCATTTTCCGGTATGGCCTTTCGTAGTCCATCATCACTAACAACAGACGTCTGTTTAAAAACCAAGACGTTCAGGAGTTATGTGATCGATTTCACATTCAACAACATTTTTTATCTCCATACTACCCACAAGGAAATGGCCAAGCTGAGGCGTCCAATAAAACTATTGTCAAAATTCTCAAAAAGACTGTTAATGATGTTGGCTGTGACTGGCACATGCAACTCAACCCTGCTCTGTGGGCTTACCGAACTAGCATTCGTAAGCCTACAGGAGCCACTCCATTTTCCCTAGTCTTTGGCGTTGAGGCCATCTTACCCATTGAGGTCGAAATTCCTTCATTACGAGTCTCCTTGAAGGGTCTAACTAATGAAGAGGAATATCGACAGTCATGCTTGCATGAGCTGGAAATGTTGGAAGAAAGAAGGAAAAATTCACTAAACCATCTCCAAGCATATCAAAACCGTATTTCTCATAGCTACAATAAGAAGGTTATGGTCAGACAGTTTGACATTGGCAACCTAGTTCTCATGCAGAACCCCAAGAACCAAGCTGACAGAGAAAAGCCAAGAAAATTTGAACCAAACTGGTTGGGTCGCTACATTATCATATCTTCTTTCAGTTCTGGAGCCTATCAGCTGACCACACCAGATGGAGAACAACTGACAGAGCCCATCAACAGTTTACATCTTTGAAGGTTCTACACATAGCATCAGAGGATCAAGTTGAAAAACTGTAATATACAAAAAAATTTGAAAAAAAATAAAATTGTTGCCTTGATGAAAACCTAGCAAACACGCGCCATGTGTAGTCAATCCTTGCTCTACCATCTACTATCACTTTGTCTGCCTTGGCTTAAGATGAAAGGTATTATCACCATCATTGTGATCACTACCACATTCTACCCTACCTGTCATAGTGGATAAACGATTGACATCAAGTCCTGACGACTGTTCATCTTGTCAACCAGCAACATCTCGTCCATGTTCCCTTAAAAATGGCTAAGTCTTGGACCTGACTGGGGGAAAAATTTTTATCATGAAACTGTAGTGGATGTCGCACATGATCTTGACAATTGGCAAAAACATCACAAAAAAGTCCTCAAAAAAGACAAAAAAAAAACATCGCAAAAAGTCATAAAAACAAAAGAAAAGCAAAAACATAAAAGTCCTAAAAAAAAAACATCGCAAAGTCCTAAAAGACAAAACATTAAAAGTCCTAAAAAGACAAAACATCGAAAAACATCACAAAAAGTCCTGAAAAAAGACAAAAAACATCACAAAAAGTCCTAAAAAAGACAAAAACATCGTAAAACGTCCTAAAAAAACAACAAACAAAAACATTAGACTACTCGAAGAGCATGAACACATGGTCATCTCTTGTCAAAGTCAGTCATATCAAACAGTCTTTGTCATTTGTCTGAACTACGTTGTCTATGCGCATTTGCTACGTAGGAAAGACTCATATTTGAGTCCCCGAGACATTAGGTCAGTCCATTTAGGCTTGTCAGAATAAAATCATGATTCAAACTTCTGTCCTCTAGACAAAGTCATTGGTTGTGTTGAACTACAAGGTCTCTGAGTGTATGACGTAGGCAAGGCCATCTGTCGATGAGCCCCTGAGGTCGCACTAGGTCAGTCCATTAGGGTTCATGACATTACACTGGCACACATGTCATAATATCTTCAAGACAAAGTGAATCATTTTCCAGAAGGGAAAAATAATAAAAACAAAGTAAAACAATCATTCCTTCAGCATGACAATCTCATCAACAGGTCAATCATATCATCGTGACCAAATCGGCATATAGTCAAATATAAGTCAAACCCAGTCAAAGCAGGTCAGATCATCATAACCTGTCAAACTGTCAACTTTAGGTTAATCTTCAGATGCGTCCTTCTGAAAGATAACCTCTATCATTCATGCCTTAGGATGTGTTCTTCCTAGGCATCGTCACTGTCATTCGACATTTCGAGGGATCCTCTTGGCATCTAAGGATCGCTCCTCTTAAAATCAATTTTCTTCAAATATGTCTTTCTGAAGAACCAACTTTGTCATCTATGCCTTAGGATGTGTCCTTCCTAAATTTGGCAAATTTAGACATTTGTTGCTTGAGTAGCATCAAAGATTTAATACTCGGACATCTCATCGTCATTAAACCTGACATCTTGACATCAGAACAATGGATATCCAGACGCTCTTGGAAAACACTTGACAATTGTCTTTTAGTTTTTATCATGTTATTAGTTTTTTAGCGAGATCCCACTAAGTAGGATTTAGAGCTAGTTTTCTTAGCGAGGTCCTAACTTTGGGATTTAGAAAAACAATGACATACCATGGTAAGGGCTCTATTTTTTGTATTTTGACAATCATGCCGCTAGTTTCTCAAGGATGTCCTAGCAACAGGATTTAGAGAAGCAACGATGTTTGATGATTTGTCCTTGTCTTTTTCTGCATGTGGTTGATTATGAAAAAAGACTGGGGCAATCACGCTCTTAGTATAAGTCATGATCATCCTTTCCTGTGACTGCTTGTCTTATGCAATGGTACAACCTTGCACACCTTGATCTATGTCATATCATAGTGTTTCTTGGCCATTACGATAGTCTGCATAATGATGATTAAGAGCAATAAATACTAATGTCCTATGGTAAAGCTTTGAAGGATTTAGTCTAGGAATTAACATGCATTTTTCATCGGTCTGGTCATCTCCTCTTCCTTGGTCTGGTCATCTTCTCTCACCAGTCTCGTCGTCTTCTCTCGTCCATCTCACGATCATATCCTGTGACATCCAAAAACATAAGTGCATACATGATCATATAAACATTGCATTAGGTACATACATACATCATCCACAACATTAAAACATATACATAATCACAAACATTGCATTAAAATAATCAACATTGCATCTTTTATTAAAATACATTATGCACATCATTATCATTATCATCTCATATAAATAAGCATCGCATCATCATGGCATCAACATCACAAATAAGCATCATAGGACATACATGGCATCATAAATCAACATCATACATCATACATATCATAATGCATTAAATCAAAGAGCATCACATAACACATGTAGGCCGCATCAAAACTACATCATCATATAGTATCATCTCAAAAATGTACAAAGTCATAGGATAAAGTCATGGGATATCCCAAAAATGGAGCTCGCATGCTCAATAATATACATAGTGTGTCATAATAAAAAAATTCCCTTAGGGTAGACTCTGATCATCCCCTTGTGGTGAAGAGTGTGGTGGCGGAAACTCTGTCACTGGTACTAAAACAATAGGCAAACCTGTCACAACCTCTGCCTTTGCCAATAGTGGAGTTGTGAAGGAAGGTGTCATCTCCACGATAACAAACATCTATGATGTCACTACAGCTGGGCTCTGAGAAGTAGAGGGATCAATCACTGGTGGCTGTACCTGTCCTGACCTCTACACTGAACTAGTTGACCCATGACTATGACTCAAATGGTGACTCGGGGTGTGCCTGCATGAATGATGTAACCTGTGCCCTGAAGTGTTCCCTCTCAAGGTAGGCCCTCTGACACTGGTATGACTCCTACTGCCACTGGCACTACCTGTCCTCGATTGTGACAGAGACAAAGTAGGATCCCGTCGCTCTAGTGGTACTGCCTACTCATACAGGATCTGGTACTACCCTAATCTAGTGCTCACCCTAGCTAGCTCATGAGCTATGTCTCCCATAGGCCCTATGCATAATGATACAAAATGTGTGTGCCACTGGGCAGCTTCCTACTGGCAGATCACTGCCTGATCCCACTTTTCCCGGGCTAGCTCCAGGGCAAACTGTAATAACCTGACCTACGCAATGCTATCATCTAATCTCTATTGTAGATTGGCCACCCTCTGATCTGCCATGGCAGCCTAGGGCAAACCTGAGCTGGAGGGTATCTCCTCCTCTCCCTCTACCATCTGCCATCTAAGGAGTCTCTCGGCCTCATCCATGGCTTCATCCTCATCATCATCATCCTCTGCTACATCCTCCACCTCCTCCTCCTACCCTCCCACCTACACCTCCTCTTCCTATCCTCCTACCCCCGCCTCCTCCTCCTATCCTCCCACCTCCAACTCCTCCTCATGCCTCTCCTCTGCCTCCTCCTCATGCCTCTCTACCTCCACCTCCTCCTCATGCCTCTCCTCTGCCTCCTCCTCATGCCTCTCTGCCTTTGCCACCTCCTCATGCCTCTCCTCCACCTCCTCCTCATGCCTCTCCTCCTCCCGTCTCTCCTCACCCTCTCCCTCCTATCTGGACTGCTCCTCTGTCTCCCCCTCCTCACTGATCTCGAGGATAGCATCTAAGGCTACCCTCGCTATGCGCTGTTGCACCCTCTGGCCCTATCTCTAACCATCTCGCCTCCACCTTCGGTGGTCTCTACCATCATCTCCCCCTGCCTCTGTCTCTGCCCCTACCTCCATCCCTGCCTCCATCCCTCCCTCGGCCTCCGCCCCTGTCACCGCCTCTGCCTCCCTGTCTGGCCCTCCGCACACGAGGAATAACTGATTTCCTATCCACAGGTGATGGCCCGTTAGGATTTGTCAATGGCACTGGTCTACGTGCCTGCCACCATAAATCATAATCCGGTGTCATCCCAGGATCAGCTGCTCCTCCACTCCAACCCCAGGCCTGCGCTAGTAGCCTGTCAATCTGCTGCTCTGCAAATTCCACTAGGATGGCTGGCCCCCATGCATACTCTCAAGATGATCTGGCATACTCGGTTGTCCCTACAGGTACACCCTGCTGCTCTTTGAACTGCCTCAGGACACGCTGTGGTAAATACATCTCAATAATCAATGAAGTCTGCACTGTCCTGCCAATCAAATATTTGAACTGCCTGCACAGACTCAAGTGCTCATCCTCATCATCCCACTGTCCACAGTCTCGGTACGGTCTCCAAATAAAATATATCATCGTGTTGATACGATGTTGCCACTAACCTATCTCACCCATATGAGTCTGTTGTAATGCACCGACATAGTAATAGGCATAAGACATACCATCAGCCAACTGTGGTCTGTCAATGGGAGGTCAGAATATGGATATGTGCTCCCAGGCCCATATCATCATCAGTGTAGTCCCACATGAGATGCTCTCTCCCCTCCTACAAGCAACATCGTGCAACTGGTGGTAGAGTGTCCCAAGTAAGCAAGGACCCAAAGCATAAATGGTCCTATCTCACCTCATGCCCACTAGTATGTCTCCCCAGCCAATAGGGAATCCGTGTCCCTACTAGTCAGGAACCAAAATACCTGCAATCAAAGTCGCAAGGAATGCATCAAAGTGACCATAATGCTCTGCCAGGAACTCCCACCTGATCTCATAACCCTAGATGCCCAGCCCAACACCCTGATCTCGATAGTAGGCACGAAAGGTCTGCTCACCATGTCAAGGGTCCTAGATGATCTACTCCCCATGAATCGACACTCGCAGAATACGATAGACATCCTCTAAAGTAATGGTGGCCTCACTTGTCGATGGGTGGAAGGAGCAGGCCTCTAAATGCCACCACTCACATAGAGCCGTTAGTAGTCCCTTGTTCGCCCGAATGGCCGGCATGAAAGCAACATAGAATAATCCTAATCACATCAATCATCGAGGCACTCACGGGCTCTACTGGTCAGCAAACCGAAACGTCGCCGGTTTGCTCTGGCGGGTATAAATCGAGGCATGTTTCCTTTGCAAAACATCAAGCAAGTCGTCAGAACACTTTGAGCAAATTGGTTAATATTATCAAAAGGCATCTAAGGTTACGCAAACATCAAAACAAGCTCTAGACAAGTGAAAGGCAAATGCGTCACAGTAAAGCAATTGCATCATTCTACACATCAAATGCGGTCCAAGATCACAAATGCGTCACTTTTTAACACTTGCGTCATGAATTTTAACACTTGCGTCACATATATGCGAATGCATCTCATGATCACAATTGCGTCAAAAAAATAGGTGAATGCGTTGCAAATGAATGATTGCGGTATTCAAATATTCAAATGCGACTCGAAATGTCGAATGCGTCGCAGGGATCAACAAATGCAGCACGGACCACCATTTTTCCTAAATTCCCTTTAGCACTTGCGTCGTGACACATCAAATGCGTCGAACGTGAAGGCGAATGCATCGAACGCGAATGCAGTTGTGTCGCGGTGCAGATGTTTTTGGCCCTAGAAACTAAAATTTGACAAGCAAAACAAGAAAATTACAAAGCAAGGCAAGGGTACTTACCACTGGCTCTGAGCCCTGTGGGCATCTGAAGGTTTGTACGATCTCCCCGCGATGCTCTGACACTGGAATAACCATCCTCGTTGTGCTCCTTTTCACTCTGGGCTCTCAAAATTTGCAATGTAAAAAGTGGAAATGAATTGACTTTTACCCCTTTGTCAACTTATTTAGAAGGTCAAAATGACATTTTTCTTAGGTGAGTTACTGCTGGAGGCTCATTTGACCACCTTTGACTTCCCTGTTGACTGTCTTAAACATGTCCAAATCTGAAACCAACTGCGCCATTGTTTTTCTGGTCATCAGATTGATTTATCGGGACCCTTTACAAATTTTTCTCTCACCGGCCCAAAATTTGAAAAATTTCCCGAGGGGCCAATCATACTCCGTACCTTCACTGGGGCATATTCTCGACTTGTTTTCTTTGTCACAATGCAACAAGAGATATTATGATAAAGAGGGGAAAAATGTAGACACCTAAAAATGACCTAGGCCTACAACCTTCATTTTTACCACTTTCGTCCTAGCATAATTATGACATTTAATTATGTCCTCGGTCCACATTCAACTATTAATTAAATAATTTATAATTTTTTAATTAATTCATGTCTTTATATTCTTCATGATTATTAAATAAATAAATTTTATTTATTTATTAAATACGTCATTAATTGTCTAAGTCTTCCCTTAATTAAATAAATTTCTTAATTTATTTAATTCCCCTTCCTCATATATTTCTTCCTGATTATTAAATAAATAAGTTTTTATTTATTTATTTAATATGTCACTTCTGTCATAATTAAATAAATTGATTAATTTATTTAATTAATTAATCTTATCTTCTAAATTAAACAATTAAATTTAATTATTTAATTGCCAATTTAATATTCCTCTCATTTTAAATAAATCAATTATTTAAAATGTCATCACAATCTTAACTGTCAGTCCATTTTGGTAAATAATTTGAAAAAGATTATTTATTGTCTCATAAAATCCATAATTTGAATTAATGTAATTCAAATTGGTAACTAATATTCCAAAAATTAAGTAATTGGGCAGATTCCTGATTTTCCAAATCTGATCTTCCGTTCAAATCTTATCTTCTTGATTTTTTGAATCTCACAAATCAGGGAATCTTTATATTCTTGATTTTTGAAAATCTTTATTTTCTAATTAATTTGTCTCATTTATTCTCTACCGTCGATCCATTTATCTGAGGTTTTATCTTGACCGTTCGATTAATGAATTTTCTCTAACTGTAATTAGGGATTCTCGGGTTTAATCAGGACCTTTCATTCTAGGTCTTTCTTAGAATTTAATCTCATCCGTCCACTCAAAATTGTGTTTTCTATAAAAGACAATTTTGCTCATAATTTCAGGATCCAGTCATTTTTAATATAGGAATTTAGTCATTTTAGCATTGGTAGTCATTATTTTCATTTATCATATTGTCATAGACATAGGCATAATTTTATCAAATCCTTCAACATTTGCATAGGGCTTTGGCATTATTATAGGTTGCTCAATTCAAAGTCTGAGGGCCTCATTGACTTGCTGCAAACTAGAAGGTGCTATGAAGGTGAAGCATGGAAGGAAAGGAAGGTATAATTGTTCTTTGTTTTGATTTTCCATTGTTCTTGATAGCCTCTTTGGATTTTTGATGTTTATTATTTAATAAGCTAACCCCATCTACATTTCCATTGATACATTTGGTGAACCCGACGTGAACACGACTCTATTATTTGCTATTATTTACGTATGGTTTTGTGTTTTCTACTGTGTCTGAAGGTACAAGTATAGAGCGAAGCAACCATTTTTTTTAAATCGTGACGCATTTGATGCATCATGACGCATTCGCAAACAGGAAAGCTGCAATCACTCTGTCAAGCCGCAATCGTAGTCCAGAAAGCCATAGTTGAAATATAGAGCCACATTTGATGAACCAAGCGACGCATTTTCTCTTTCTTGACGCATTCGCCTAGTAATGTTTTCTTCTCATTTGCATTTGGATTTTTAAGGTTTTTCTGTTCTCTCTATTTTCTTTTAGCATTCTAGTTTATTTTCTGCATTCTAGCCAGTAGGGGCTGTCATGTTACTAATCATGTTTCGCAGCGTGTGGCGGTTACATTTTCTGGGTCCAAGACTGGTGGATAAAACTGCTAACTTGTGGTTTTGCAGCTACGCTTGTCAAAGACTCATTTTTCAAACAATGTGTTTGTGATTTCTAGTATAGAAAACATTTAATTTTTGGTGCTTTTAAAATGAATGCGTGTTTGTTTCTATTTGATTGTGTTTGCAAAATGGTAGGTGAGTATGCTCTCACTTGGTGAAAACCTTGTAATCAGAAAACCAAACCCATTTTTATCTATTATTACCCTAACTTGGTATATCGGAGTATCCTCTCTCCTCGCGCTTTCAGGGGATCTTGGGTGTAAGAAAAATGGTTACCAACTCTATAAATTGGGCCTTCCTGGGGATTTCATCACCCCAACGTGACTCAAACTAGCAATGGAGCTAAATCCAAGCTACCCCTGACCAGTATATAAATGTAAACCTTAAGGGAAAACCTAAGGTTGCTTGTGCGGATGTGTCATATGGACGGAGTTGTACTCCCTTAAACCCTGTTGAGCTTAACCTCTTTAGACTGGAGTACCACCTTAATGGTGATTAATCTCTTGCCCCATGTATGGACACTCGAACGGGGGTCCCTAACTTTTGTGTAATAAGCCAAAATCCTTCTATTTTCTAGCGCAGCACCGGTCGGTGTGAAGGCATCCAAACTTTTGCAATTTTTAGTAGAGGTGATCAGCTCACTATGGGAGTTTCATGGGGGTTGGAAGCTTGGTTGGCCTAAGAAGAGAGTGCACTATAAGGGGGAGCCCATGTAGCCAAGCTTTTGAATTCACATGCTACAGATATGCGGTTGGGGAAACCTGCGTGAAATCTAGCGAATACTATCATGGCCTAACCTTGGATTGTGCTTATCTAATGTGTTTGGTTACTTTTAAAAACACTATGCTTGTCAAGTGTTTTCTGGAATTATCACATTTACAGCTCCAATCAAAATTTTCAACACCAAACATATCAAACTTACCATCAAAACAACAAGAAAATCAATTTCAAACAAAACTGTGTCGCATCTGTTGAACCACAATCAATTTTCTGCACTGCAATTGCTCTGTTAAACCGCAGTTGACATTTAAAACACCACATCTTTATGCGTTGCGATGCATTTGAATACTACTGAGCTACATATGAAAAATTGAGACGCAACTGACTGTCATTGAGTCACATCTGATAAACTAAGTCGCATTTGTCTATTTCTGAGTCGCATCTGCTGAACTTGAACCACATTCGCAAAACCCCGACGCAACTGACATCTCAAATGACGCATTTTCCTGTCACTGTTTAAAACTTCATCCAAGGTCAAATCTGAAGTCTTCATCTTGTTAATAATTTTTCAAACACTGTTTCCTAGAATATTCTGTCAGAAATCAAACTTGAAATTGCTCAAAGTCTTGACCACTAGTTTGCATTCATTACCATAGGTTGCATCCTTCATTATTTTTGCATACATTTCACATTAGGTTGTCCCTAGGTTCACATTTTTGCATCCTTAGGATTAGGTAAATCTCAACACAATTTGGAACATCATTGTTTTCAAAACTAGGCTCTTTTGGACTAAGTTATCAAACCCCTTTTCAGTCATTGTCCTCTTTTGGGGATTTTCCAACTCAAAAGTCTAGTTAGGAAAACTCACTAGTCATTTCGACCTTGTCATTTTCAACAAAGTCCTCTAGTAACCAAAATTGAAAACAAAGTTTGAGCTTAGAAGTGCTTAGATACCCTTGTCATAAATTGCATTTTAAATCTTCACATTGCATATCCTATTCACAAAAATCCAAAAACATTAGCCATCCTAGTCATCATTTGGAATTTAGACCTTGCATAGCATCATCACTACATTTAGTTGTCATTCCTTTTCATTTGGGAAATCTCATTTATGGTGGAAACCAGACTTCAAAAACAACAAAGACAAATGGAAAATCCTCGGCAAGACCCAACGTCCACTGTCAACAATCCCACATACGATCCAAACTGGACTTTTGACGATCCATTTTCCAAGGACCAACCTCTAACAACAACACCACACTCATCAAACAGTCCATTTGACCAATTCTTGCAGAAAGATGAAAATGGTCAAATACTTGAGGAAAACCTAGAGGCAATAGCACAAGATCCAAAGGCCTCTCAATTCTTTGAAACAATGGTCCACTACGAAAAAGATAGATACTTGGCTATACTCTTGAGTGAAGGAGCCAAATTACCTCAAGGATTTGACATTAACACGATAAATGTGACACTTCCTAACCCTAATAAAAACAATGCACATAACATGTCACATAGTGGTCAACTTCCCAACACTACAAGAAATACTTTCTTTGACACCACAATGACAGTACATGCTACCTCCAACATCCCAAACACCTCCAACATAATAAATACTACATCTATTGGAGGATCACAATCATCCACAATGCCCACAACATCCATGACATTATCCCAATCGGCTAAACCAATCTTAGCTCCTCAACAATATGGGCAAATTACTCCAATCCTCTTTTTACCACTACGATAAATGCCATGGGGGCATCATCAAGTCATAACAACCCCCCCTTGATAACTCCATCTACTACCATGAGTACACCTTTGACATATCCACTTAGTGGTATTTCACAAAATCATTTGGGAGGGGACAAGGGACGCATTTTCATCCAAGGACAACAACCAAACGTTACCATGACAACACAGTCACATGTCATTGCCTCCCAAGGTACAAATACAAACATTCCCCTTGTGAAAACCCAATAATTCGCACAAGGTGGCCAAGTAACATAACCCATGGCACCATTAACACATCATAACCTTCATGGTCATCACATTCCCCAAATAACAACACACATGACTAGGGGACACATCCCAACCTACTCATCTAATGTTCATACTCACCAACACACACCCAATCATAACTTCCAATATCAACAACATGACAATCTGCAAACATCCTACATATCACAACAATCCATACTGCCACAACACACCAATATTCACGCACAACAAATAGGACCCTATGGTGTACCAAGCAATACAACATACGGAAACACAAATGATCCTGTTATAGATGCCCTCCAAACAAGACTGATGGGGGTAGAAAAAACTATTCAAAACATATACATTTCAGGTTAGAAATCAGAAATATCATATGACCTAAATGTATACCCATTCGACATGAGCATATACATGCCTCCATTTCCTCTGGGATATGTGTCACCAAATTTCACAAAATACAGAGGCAAGACAAACCCCATTGAACATGTTTGCGAATTTGCAACCAATTGTATGGACATCGCCTATGAACAAACATACTTGATGAGAATTTTTTCTAAAAGTCTGGCGGGTCAAGCCCTTGAATGGTTTTCCACCCAAAAGGATATCCAGACACGGGATGAACTTAAACGAAAATTCATCAAAAACTACGCATACAACATCGACATGGACACCTCCATCACTAGCTTGTGCACTCTCACGCAAGAGGATGCTGAAGAGACATTTATCCCATTTTTTCAAAAATGGAGAAGCCTTGCTAGTCGATGTCACGTTGACATCCCTGAAAGGGAGAAAGTCGACATGTTTGTCCAAACACTTCTGGGGCCTTTAAAATATGCATTGCAAATACATTGTTGCACAAACTTCACAGATTTAGTCAAAAAAGGGGTCCAAATTGAGAAATCCCTTATTGCAAAGGGAGAATTACGATATGGTCCCAAAAACATAAATGTCAATCCAACCACTGACAAGAATAAATACTAGGTAAAAAATAAACACGTTACAAATGACGGTGTGGTTGACGCCAAGACTGCAAACATTGTGGGCCCTGTATTGGCCCTGAAAGGGGTTCAACAACAAAACAAACCAACAACGACATTGACACCCTCTCCTAATGTCCCTTTCAACAATCAAAAAAATCAAAATAACCAGGGACAATATCGTCAGACGAGACAATTTCCTAAAGGTTGCACATACACTGCTTTGGGTGAACCCATTGAAGAAGTCCTTAAGAAATGTCTCCAGAATGGGGTCATTACACTCCAAGAACCAAAACCGTATGACCCAAGACAATTCAAACCAGCATGGTGGAATGACAATGCATTTTGTGAATACCATCGAGGAAAAGGACATACAACCTCTAACTGTCGACAGTTGAAAAACCTAATACAAGATCTTATTGAAAGTCACATCATTGAAGTAGGTGGATCTCAATTTGCCTCCAATTCAGATCATACTATCCACAAGAATCCACTACAGGACCATGGTTCTCATAATGCTTCCATGTCAAGACCACAGATGCACAATAATCAAGCTAACTTTTTCTGACTCAAGTACGACTATTCTGGTGGACCTATTATAAACAACGTCCAAACTGATAATGAATACATCAATAGCATTATGGTTAGGAGAGCACCCCAATGTAATGCTACTACTTGTAGTGGCAAGGTTACCATTATTGGTCCACGTCCCACTAGACAACCCAAAATAACTATACCTGGCCCATCTGCTAAAAAGCCAGAACCTGTCCTGACCACAAAGCAGTGGAAACCCAAAAGTCAGTTCAACCTCATTGACTAGCTAGGAGAGACTCCCATGCAAATCTCGATACTTGAGTTGCTTCGCATATCTCTCGCACACAAAGATATCCTAGATAAAACCCTGCTTGAGTCGTCGGTCCCCAAGATCATCGATGTCAATCAATTTGAAACCATGGTGGGATATCTCACTATACCTCACTACATCACCTATTAACCGAGAAGCACCTAGCTCCTCATCATCCAAATACGTCGATCCATCCACATTCACGCCATCTTCCAAATCCTCTGCCATACCACCACCTTCCACTAGCCCTAAGACTGAATCCACTATCAAAATCTAGGACCTTGGCTATGGAGAATTCAAACTGCACACAGCATACACCATAACAACAATGCCCAGGTCTCCAAAGGACTATGGTCGGCCATGTTTCAGAATGGAACCTCAGGAAATTTTCAAAGTTCCACCGAAAATAGTTTTCATCAAGTGGGGAGACATGAGTAAGGAAGACCTTACTAACATTACAGGCTGGATCTATAAGGATACTGTCACACTACCCCCGTTACCAATTCAAAGATATGGCAAAGGTTATGACATCATGAAGGCTAAAGGCTACGATGGTACTAGTGACCTAGGAAGAGATAAAACTGGCTGAAGGGAACCCATAGAAACTTTTCAAATTCTGAAATATCTTGGATTAGGGTTTGGATCAGCAAACAATGATGATCGACATACCACTGGACTTTCAAATGAGCGAGTACATGCTTCGGATAGTGTTGAGACTACTAGGGAAACCCTCACCGAAACTGACTCCCAAGAGTGGGAATTTGGCTCAGAACGATCCCTAAGTGACTGTTGTCTTGATGATTTGTTTGTTGAACTAGGGGAACTAACCTCTAAACAGCGATTTTGGCAAACATTCAAAATTGAACAAGCACCAAATAGTAAAAGTCTCATTACCACTTCCGATGACATCTAACACCCATCATCTGAACCCATTCCATCCAATCCATCTGAAGTGTCAGACGACATTAACAATCAGGGCTCTAAAACCTTCACCCCTTATTTTGACAACGAATATGACACTAGTGAAGGAGAATATTGGATAGAGTCCGATGTCGAGTTGGATGATGATAATCTCATCTACAACATCACTAAATACGTTTGCATGCTGTCTGCATCCTCACCCCAATTCACCAACATCGATGATGGCATTTCCTTTGTTTATCCTAAGCTAGCCGATTGGGACCAACAAGGACACCAGCCCTGGACACATTTCAGAATGATGAGGTAATTGTTGTATTTATGGGATTATGAGAAGACATACCCAGTGGGGACCAGAGATCAAGATTTTCCATTTATTTAGACTACATGACATACTTTGGCGAGACTGTTCAGTCCTCTAGTCAAAAAAGTAAAAATAAGAATAAAACAAAAAGTGAAACGTCTCTAGGTGAAAATTGAAAGGAACCTCTTGATGATAAAATAGTAAAAATAAAGGACGTATCTATGGGTGAAAACCTCTCTGAGGCACCCAAAGATGGACGACTAGACTTTCTCCCCATGCAACAAGAGAAATCGGCCATGCTTATTGAAGAGACAATAGAGGATAACATATCAACTATAGAAGATCCCAAGATGGTCTTCTTTGTTGCATCATTAACTAAAGATAAGAGATCATAATTTCATAAATCCTTTGCAGAGAAAAAAACTAACTTCGCATGGTCCTATGCTGACATGCGAAGATTGGACTCAAAATTGGTTCTGCACCATCTGCCACTGTTACCTAATGCTAAACCAGTTAAACAGAAGTTGCGCAAAATGCATCCTCAAGTTGCTCTATTGGTCAAGGCCGAGTTAAAGAAATTACTGGATGCCAGATTCATACGGTCTATAGATTACACTGAATGGATTTCCAACTTGGTGCCAGTGACAAAGCCAAATGGGCTGATCCGCGTATGTATAGACTTTTGTGACCTAATTAAAGCATGCTCGAAGGATGACTTTCCTTTGCCGAACATTGACATCATAGGTGACGTAACCGCGGGATATGAGATGCTATCCCTCATGGATGGTTTCTTCAGCTATAATCAAATTCGCATTGCTCCTGAAGACCAGCACAAAACATCATTTACTTGCCCATGGGGTACATATTGTTGGAATGTCATGCCATTCGGTCTCAAAAATGCATGTACCACATACCAAAGGGCTATGACCACAATCTTCCACGACATGATGCACAAAATAATGAAAGATTATGTAGATGACCTATTGGTCAAATCAGAAACCAGGAAAGATCATCTGAAGGTACTCGACACAATTTTCAAGAGACTTGAAGAGTATAAAGTCCAGCTAAATCCTAAGAAGTGTGTTTTCGGGGTCACATCAGGAAAACTCTTGGGATACATAGTTTCTTGAAGAGGTATAGAGGTTGATCCAACAAAGGTTAAAGCCATCATAGACATGCCTTTGCCTAGAGGAATCAGTGAACTAAGAACTTTACAAGGCAGAGTATAATCTATTCCTCGTTTCATAGCCCAATTGGCAGATAAGTGCCATCCATTCCAGTATCTGTTGTGCAAGGGTATTCCCTTTGTATGGACAGATAAATGTCAAGAATACTTTCAACAAATCAAAGATTACCTACTGTCAACACCAGTCCTCATGCCTCCAATTCATGGAAAGCCATTGATACTCTACATCTCGACTACTAGTTCAGCATTGGGGGCATTACTAGCACAAAATGATCATGAAGGAAAAGAATGAGCCATCTATTACATCAGTCACACACTAATAGGGTATGAGTTGAACTATACACACATTGAATGTGCATGCCTTGTTGTTGTCTTCACATCCCAAAAATTAAGACATTATATGCTCAGTCACCAAACACAGCTGGTTGCCAAGATTGATCCACTGAAATACCTCTTAAGTCAGGTGGCATTAACAGGCCGGTTGGCAAAATGGGTTATGATACTAAGTGAGTATGACATACAATATGTCGAGCGTAAGTCAATAAAAGGACAGGTAATAGCAGATCAACTGGCAGATGCACCGATTCAAGTCACTCATCCACTAGTAACTGATTTTCCCGATGAGTCCATTTTTCATGCGGAACCAACGGTACCATGGAAGCTATATTTTGATGGGTCTCATACTAGTCATGGATTAGGCGCTGGAATCTTGTTTATTACACCACAGGGGGATTCAATTCCTAAGGCATTCTGGATCACTTTCCCTTCTACAAATAACATTGTTGAATATGAAGCACTAGTCACAGGTCTCAAAATGGAAATTAAATGGAAAATTCAAACGTTGCATGTATTCGGGGATTCCCAACTCGTTATCAACCAAGTGAATGATGACTATGAAACAAAGGATGGAAAGTTGCTTCTCTACAAGAGGATGGTGGATAGTTTCCTGACACACTTCCAATTGATTTATTTTGAACAAATCCCTAAGGTACAGAATAAGGCAGCTAATGCAATGGCTACTATTGGTTCTCTCTTGGACATCCCTCAAAATGTGTCACAATTTGAGTTCTTAATAGAACAACTTTTAATCCCGGCATATGATATCCCAGAATCAGAAATGGTTTGCAAACTTGTTGGTCCCAACTCTCCCTGGTATTAGGACATTTATGACTACCTAAAATCTCAAACCCTTCCACTAAACCTATCCAATAACCAAAGGAAGTCTTTCATCCGAAAATCTGCAAAGTATGCCATCGTCAGTGACACCCTGTACTACCATAGTTTTGATGACACCCTCCTTAGATGTCTTGACACTGACGAAGCACGTACAACCTTCTGCGAAGTGTACGATGGTATATGCAGATCTCATTCAAGTGGTCCTACTCTAGCTAAGAAAGTAATAAGACTTGGGTATTATTGGCCAACAATTGAAAATGATGCAATTGAATATGTGAGGACTTGTCACAAATGTCAGATTCACAGTGATTTAATCCATGCTCTAGCACAGGAACTTTGACCAATCACTTCTCCTTGGCCCTTCGCTCAATGGGGACTTGACCTTGTGGGTAAAATTCATCCAACCTCCTCCAACGGCCACAAATTTATTATCACTGCCACTGAGTATTTTATGAAGTGGTTTGAAGCCATCCCATTAACATATATTACCGGCAAACAAATATCGAAGTTCATCCTGAACTACATCATTTGCCGGTATGGCCTTCCATAGTCCATCATCACTGACAACGGACGTCCGTTTAAAAACTAAGACGTTCGGGAGTTATGTGATCGATTTCACATTCAACAACATTTTTCATCTCCATACTACCCACAAGGAAACAGCCAAGCTGAGGCGTCCAATAAAACTATTGTCAAAATTCTCAAAAAGAATGTCAATGACGCTGGCCGTGACTGGCACATACAACTCAACCCTGCTCTGTGGGCTTACCGAACTAGCATTCATAAGCCTACAGGAGCCACTCCATTTTCCCTACTCTTTGGTGCTAAGGCCATCTTACCCATTGAGGTCAAAATTCCTTCGTCACGAGTCTCCCTGAAGGGTCTAACTAATGAAGAGGAGTATCGACAGTCACGCTTGCACGAGCTGGAAATGTTGGAAGAAAGAAGGAAAAATTCACTGAACCATCTCCAATCATATCAAAACCATCTTTCTCATAGCTACAATAAGAAGGTTATGGTCAGACAGTTTGACATTGGCGACCTAGTTCTCATGCAGAACCCCAAGAACCAAGCTGACAGAGAAAATTCAAGAAAATTTGATCCAAACTGGTTAGGTCCCTATATTATCATATCTTCTTTCAGTTCTGGAGCCTATCAACTGGCCACACTAGATGAAGAACAACTAACAGAGCCCATCAACAGTTTACATCTCTGAAGGTTCTACGCATAGCATCAGAGGATCGAGTTGAAAAACTGCAAAATACAAAAAAAATTGAAAAATAATAAATAAAAAAAATTGTTGCCTTGATGAAATCCTGGCAAACAGGCGTCTTGGTGACACCAAAAAAATAAAAAAAGTCAAGAAAATAGTAAAGAGAAAAATGATTCATTCAATAGTGAAAACCTGGCAAACAAGCGCTTTGGATAGGTACCACGGTGAAAACCTGGCAAATAGGTGCCATGTGTAGTCAATCCTTGCTCTGCCATCTACTATCACTTTGTCTGCCTTGGCTTAAGATGAAAGGTATTATCACCATCATTATGATCACTACCACATTCTACCCTACATGTCATAGTGGATAAACGATTGACATCAAGTCCTAATGACTATCCATCTTGTCAACCAGCAGCATCTCGTCCATGTTCCCTTAAAAATGGCTAAGTCTTGGACCTGACTACGGAAAATTTTTTATCATGAAACTGTAGTGGATGTCGCACATGATCTTGAAAATATGCAAAAACATCGCAAAAAGTCATGAGAAAAGACAAAAAAAAGGACATCGCAAAAAGTCTTGAAAAAAGACAAAAACATCGCAAAAAGTCTTGAAAAAAAAAAAACATTGCAAAAAGTCCTGAAAAAAGACAAAAACATCGCAAAAAGTCCTAAAAAAAGACAAAAACATTGCAAAAAGTCTTGAAAAAAAAAACATCACAAAAAGTCCTGAAAAAGACAAAAACATCGCAAAAAGTCCTGAAAAAAGATAAAAACATCATAAAACGTCCTGAAAAAAACCACAAACAAAAACATCAAACTACTCAAAGAGCACGAACACATGGTCATCTCTTGTCAAAGTCAGTCATATCAATCAGTCATTGTCATTTTTCTGAACTACGTTGTTTCTGCGCATTTGCTACATAGGCAAGACTCATATTTGAGTCCCCGAGACATTAGGTCAGTCCATTTAGGCTTGTCAGAATAAAATCATGATTCAAACTTTTGTCGTCTGGACAAAGTTATTGGTCATGTTGAACTATGAGGTCTCTGAGTGTATGACGTAGGCAAGGCCATCTGTCGATGAGCCCCTGAGGCCGCACTAGGTCAGTCCATTAGGGTTCATAACACTACACTAGCACACATGTCATAATATATTCAAGACAAAGTGAATCATTTTCCAGAAGGGAAAACTCCTAAAAAAAAAGTAAAACAATCATTCCTTCAGCATGACAATCTCATCAACAGGTCATTCATATCATCATGACCAAATCGGCATATAGTCAAACATAAGTCAAACCCAGTTAAAGCAGGTCAGATCATCATAACCTGTCAAACTGTCAACTTTACGTTAATCTTTAGATGTGTCCTTCTGAAAGATAACCTCTGTCATTCATGCCTTAGGATGTGTCCTTCCTAGGCATCGTCACTGTCATTTGGCATTTTGAGGGATCCTCTTGGCATCTAAGGATCGCTCCTCTTAAAATAAATTTTCTTCAGATATGTCTTTCTGAAGAACCAACTTTGTCATCTATGCCTCAGGATGTGTCCTTCCTAGGCATCGTCATCATCACCGTCACATGGCATTTGGAGATTAATTCTCTTGGCATTCATATTATTCTGGATGTGTCCTTCCTGAATTTGGAAAATTTAGACATTTGTCGCTTGAGTAGCATCAAAGCTTTAATACATGGACATCTCATCATCATTAAACCTGACATCTTGACATCAGAACAATGGATATCCAGACACACTTGGCAAACACTTGACAATTGTCTTTTAGTTTTTATCATGTTATTAGTTTTTCAACGAGATCCCACTAAGCAGGATTTAGAGAAGCAACAACGTATCATGACGATTGACACGCATGACTACTAGTTTCTCAACGAGGTCCTGACTTTGGGATTTAGAAAAACAACGACATACCATGGTAAGGGCTCTATTTTTTGTATTTTGACAATCATGCCGCTAGTTTGTCAAGGATGTCCTAGCAATAGGATTTAGAGAAGCAATAGCGTTTGATGATTTGTTCTTGTCTTTTTCTGCATGTGGTTGATTATGAAAAAAGACTGGGGCAATCATGCTCTTAGTATAAGTCATTATCATCCTTGCCTATGATTGCTTGTCTTATGCAATGGTATAACCTTGCACACCTTGATCTATGTCATATCATGGTGTTTCTTGGCCATTACGATAGTCTGCCCAATTATGATTAAGAGCAATAAATACTAATGTCCTATGGTAAAGCTTTGAAGGATTTGGTCTAGGAATTAACATACATTTTTCATCAGTCATGTCATCTCCTCTTCCTTGGTCTGGTCATCTTCTCTCATCAGTCTCGTCATCTTCTCTCGTCCATCTCATGATCATATCCTGTGACATCCAAAAATATAAGTGCATACATGATCATATAAACATTGCATTAGGTCCATACATACATCATCCACAACATTAAAACATATACATAATCACAAACATTGCATTAAAATAATCAACATTGCATCTTTTATTAAAATACATTATGCACATCATTATCATTATCATCTCATATAAATAAGCATCATATCATCATGGCATCAACATCACAAACAAGCATCATAAGACATACATGGCATCATAAATCAACATCATACATCATACATATCATAATGCATTAAATCAAAGAGCATCACATAACACATGTAGGCCACATCAAAACTGCATCATCCTATAGTATCATCTCAAAATGTTAAAAGTCACAGGATAAAGTCATGGGATATACCAAAAATGGAGCTCGCAAGCTCAATAATATACATAGTGTGTCATAATAACAAAATACCCCTAGGGTAGACTCTCATCATCCCCTCATGGTGAAGAATGTGGCAGCGGCAACTCTGTCACTGGTACTGAAACAATAGGTGGGCCTGTCACAACCTCTGCCTGTGCCACTAGGGGAGCTGTGAAGGAAGGTGTCATCTCTACGGTAACAAACATTTGTGATGTCACTGCAGCCGGGCTTTGAGAAGTAGAGGGATCAATCACTGGCGGATGTACCTATCCTGACCTTTGCACTGAACCAGTCGACCCATGACTGTGACTCAAATGGTGACTCAGGGTGTGCCTGTGTGAATGATGTGACCTATGCCCTGAAGTGTGCCCTGTCAAGGTAGACCCTCTGACACTAGTATGACTCCTACTGCCACTTGCACTGCCTATCCTCGACTGTGACTGAAACAAAGTAGGATCCCGTCACTCTGGTGGCACTGCCTGCTCATACAGGGTCTGGTACTGCCCCAATCTAGTGCTCACCCTAGCTAGCTCGCGAGCCATGTCTCCCATAGGCCCTATGCATAATGATGCAAAATGTGTGCACCACTAGGCAGCGTCCTGCTGGCGGATCACTGCATGATCCCGTTCTACCCGGGCTAGCTCCAGCACTGACTGCAATAACTTGACCTACGCCATGCTGTCATCTAATCTTTGCTATAGATCGGCCACCCTCTGATCTACCATGGCATCCTGGGGCAAACCTGAGCTGGAGGGTATCTCCTCCTCTCCCTCTACCATCCACCATCTGAGGAGTCTCTTGGCCTCATCCATGGCGTCATCCTCGTCATCATCATCCTCTGCTACATTCTCCACCTCCTCCTCCTGCCCTCCCACCTCCACCTCCTCCTCTTGTCCTCCTACCCCCGCCTCCTCCTCCTGTCCTCCCACCTCCAACTCCTCATGCCTCTACTCTGCCTCCTCCTCATGCCTCTCTACCTCCTCCTCATGCCTCTCTGCCTCCTCCTCCTGCTCATGCCTCTCCTCTGCCTCCTCCTCATGCCTCTCTGCCTCCACCTCCTCCTCATGCCTCTCCTCCTCCCGTCTCTCCTCACCCTCTCACTCCTTTCTGGGCTACTCCTCTCTCTCCCCCTCCTCATCAAGCTTGGGGATAGCATCTAAGGCTACCCTCACTACGCGTTGTCGCACCCTCTGGCCCTATCTCTGACCGTCTCACCTCCGCCTTCGGCCGTCTCTGCCATCATCTCCCCCTGCCTTTGTCTCTGCCCCTCCCTCCATCCCTCCCCTGGCCTCTGCCCCTATCACTGCCTCTACCTCCCTATCTGGCCCTCGGCACACGAGGAATAACTGACCGCCTTTCCATAGGTTTTGGCCTGTCAGGATCTATTAATGGCACTGGTCTACATGCCTACCACCATAAATTATAATCCGGTGTTGTCCCAGGATCAGCTACTCCTCCACTCCAATCCCAGGCCTGCACTACTAGCCCGTCAATCTGCTGCTCTGCAAATGCCACTAGGAGGCTGGCCCCCATGCATACTCTTGGGACGATCTAGCATACTCGGCTGTCCCCACAGGTACACCCTGCTGCTCTCTGAAGTGCCTTAGGACATGCTATGGTAGATACATCTCAATAATCAACGAAGTCTGCACTGTCCTACCAATCAAATATCTGAATTTCCTGCATAGACTCAAGTGCCCGTCCTCGTCATCCCACTGTCCATAGTCTTGGTACGGTCTCTAGATAAAAATATTATTATGTTGATACGATGCCGCCATCAACCTATCTCACCCATATGAGTTTGTTGTAACACACTGACATAGTAATAGGCATAAGGCATACCATCAACCAACTGTGGTCTGTCAATGTGAGGTCAGAATATGGATATGTGCTCCCAGGCCCATATCATCATCAATGTAGTCCCACATGAGATGCTCTCTCTCCTCCTATAAGCAACATCATGCAACTGGTGGTAGAGTGTCCCAAGTAAGCAAAGACCCCAAGCATAAATAGTCCTGTCTCGCCTCATGCCCACCAGTACGTCTCCCTAGCCAATAGGGAATCTGTGTCCCCACCAGTCGGTAACCAAAATACCTACAATCAGAGTCGCAAGGAATGCATCAAAGTGACCATAATGCTTTGCCAGGAACTCCCACCTGATCTCATAACCCTGGATGCCCAGCCCAACACCCTGATCTCGATAGTAGGCACGAAAGGTCTGCTCGCCAAGTTGAGGGTCGTAGACGATCCGCTCCCCATGAATCGGCACTCGCAGAATATGATAGACATCCTCTAAAGTAATGTTGGCCTCATCTGTCGGCAGGTGGAAGGAGTAGGTCTCTGAATTCCACTGCTCACACAACACCGTCAGTAGTCCCCTATTCGCCTGAATGGCGGGCATGAAAGCAACATAGAATAATCCTAATCGTATCAATCATCACCGCTCTCACAGGCTCAACTGGTCAGCAAACCGAAATGTCGTCGGTCTTCTCTCGCGGGTATAAATTGGGGCAAGTTGCCTCTATAAAAAATCAAGCAAGTCGTCAGAACACTTTGAGAAAATTGTTTAATATTATCAAAAGGCATCTAAGGTTACGCAAACATCAAAACAAGCTCTAGACAAGTGAAAGGAAAATGTGTCGCAGTAAAGCAATTGCATCTCAAAATGTCAATTGCATCGTTCTACACATCAAATGCGGTCCAAGATCGCAAATGCGTTGCTTTTTAACACTTGTGTCACGAATTTTAACACTTGTGTCGCATATATGCAAATGCGTCTCGTGATCACAATTACGTTGAAAAAATAGGCGAATGCATTGCAAATGAATGATTGCGGCATTCAAATATTCAAATACGACTCAAGATGTCGAATGTGTCGTAGGGATCAACAAATGCAGCGCGAACCACCATTTTTCCTAAATTCCCTTTGGCACTTGCATCGTGACGCATCAAATGCATTGAACACGAAGGCGAATGCGTCGAATGTGAACGTAGTTGTGTTGCAACGCAGATGTTGTTGGCCCTAGAAACTAAAATTTGACACACAAAACGAGAAAATTACAAAGCAAGGAAAGGGTACTTACCACTGGCTCTGAGCCCTGTGGCCATCTGAAGGTCCGCACGATCTCCCCGCGATGCTCTGACACTAGAATAACCATCCTCACTGCGCTCCTTTTTGCTCTGGGCTCTCAAAATTTGCAATGTAAAAAGTGGAAATGAATTGACTTTTACCCCTTTGTCAACTTATTTATAAGGTCAAAATGACATTTTTCTCAGGTGAGTTACTGCTGGAGGCTCATTTGACCACCTTTGACTTCCCCGTTGACTGTCTTAAACATGTCTAAATCTGAAACCAACTGTGCCATTATTTTTTTGGTCATCAGATTGATTTATCGGGACCCTTTACAATTTTTTCTCGCTGGGCCAAAATTTGAAAAATTTCCCGAGGGGGCAATCATACTTCGTACCTTCACTGGGGCATATTCTCGACTTGTTTTCTTTGTCACAATGCAACAAGCGATATTATGATAAAGAGGGGCAAAATTTAGACACCTAAAAATGACCTAGGCCTGCAAGCTTCATTTTTACCACTTTCATCCTAGCATAATTATGACATTTAATTATGTCCTTGGTCCACATTCGACTATTAATTAAATAATTTATAATTGTTTAATTAATTCATGTCTTTATATTCTTCATGATTATTAAATAAATAAATTTTATTTATTTATTAAATACGTCATTAATTGTCTAAGTCTTCCCTTAATTAAATAAATTTCTTAATTTATTTAATTCCCCTTCCTCATATATTTCTTCTGATTATTAAATAAATAATTTATTTATTTATTTAATATGTCACTAACTATCATAATTAAATAAATTGATTAATTTATTTAATTAATTAATCTTATCTTCTAAATTAAACAATTAAATTTAATTATTTAATTGCCAATTTAATATTCCTCTCATTTTAAATAAATCAATTATTTAAAATGTCATCACAATCTTAACTGTCAGTCCATTTTGGTAAATAATCTGAAAAAGATTATTTATTGTCTCATAAAATCCATAATTTGAATTAATGTAATTCAAATTGGTAACTAATATTCCAAAAATTAAGTAATCGGGCAGATTCTTGATTTTCCAAATCTGATCTTCAGTTCAAATCTTATCTTCTTGATTTTTTGAATCTCACAAATCAGGCAATCTTTATCTTCTTGATTTTCAAAAATCTTTATTTTCTAATTAATTTGTTTCATTTATTCTCTACCGTCGATCCATTTATCTAAGGTTTTATCTTGATCATTCAATTAATGAATTTTCCCTAACCTTAATTAGGGATTCTCAGGTTTAATCTGGACCTTTCATTCTAGGTGTTTCTTAGAATTTAATCTCATCCGTCCACTCAAAATTGTGTTTTCTATAAAAGACAATTTTGCTCATAATTTTGGGATCCAGTCATTTTTAATATAGGCATTTAGTCATTTTAGCATTGGTAGTCATTATTTTCATTTATCATATTGTCATAGACATAGGAATAATTTTATCAAATCCTTCAACATTTGCATAGGGATTTGGCATTATTATAAGTTGCTCAATTTGAAGTCTGAGGGCCTCATTGACTTGCTGCAAACTAGAAGGTGCTATGAAGGTGAAGCATGGAAGGAAAGGAATGTATAATCATTCTTTGTTTTGATTTTCCATTGTTCTTGATAGCCTCTTTGGATTTTTGATGTTTATTATTTAATAAGCTAACCCCATCTACATTTACATTGATACATGGTGAAGAAAGGATCCACTTGTGGGGAGGTTGTTAAAGCATCACCAATATAGACTTCTGATTTATTTAACTTTTCCTACCTACTGACTTCTTCAAAATTCATATGTTTTTCATTCTGATTCGTAATTAATTGAACATCATTATCTCTGTATTCCTTAATTTTCATTAATTCAAGTAGTGGTATAGACATCTTTACCTGAGATAATGGAGTTCTCTATCTTAACAGCCTTCCTCAATTCTGGCGCTTCTCCTTTGCTTTCTTCTTTTTCTTTTTTATTAAGCTTACCAGGCGTCTGTGTTTCTTTATTTAATTCCACAACTTTCTACTCTTGGAAAGGCTTCTTTTCAATTTTATCATGCTGCTTGTTTTCTGGCTTCTTTACAGTTTCCTGTGTTGCCTTTTGATCTTTTATAAAAATTCTCCTAGGAACCCCATCTTGCTCATTTACTTTTTTGTTTCTCAACCAGTATTGACTTTTGGCTTTCTCAACTGCAGCAATAGTGATCCTTTCTATTTCATCCTCAGTAAGTCTCCTCACACTACACTGAGTAGGTGCCTCTACAAGAGGTGGTTCTACGTAATCTTCATCAAAATCATAAAAGATCTGCTATTTAGCCATATGGACATTATATTTCTGATTTGAAACATCATATTCATAACCTTCATCCTCTAAAGATGAATTTCTTTCCTCAACATGGTGAAAAATATTTGAAGTCAAATACACTTTGTGGTCTTCTCCATCATTTTCCATCAACATTCCCTCTTCATGCATCCTTTGAGCTACAACACAATAGTTTAGAGAATGTGGCTGATTACAAACTTCACAAAAGTAATTATTACTCACCATGTAAGTCCCTTTCTTGCTCAATGGATCTGGAGTTTCTTTATTTCTGGGCCTAGCTGATACAGGTTTCCCATCTTTCCAGTCTATATTGTAAGGCATATCATGCAGTCTTGGCCTTTCATTTATGTTTTCATTTCTATATGCATTCTCTTATCTGTACTGATAATTATTGTTTTGCTGAGGGGGCCTCAGATTGTCTCTTTTATTAGTTATACCAGTAGCCTTCATGTTGTTTTCAATTGTTAGTGCTATCTTCTGTGCTTCAACCAAATCTCTTGGGGATCTACTTCTCAATTCATACCCAATCTTAGGATCAAATGCATTTAAATAAACACTCAGTGCAATAGAATCTGGCAACCTTGATCCAGGAGGTACTTTAGTATGCAACTTGTTGAATTTTCTGTTGAAATCATAGATTGAATCATTCTGATTTTTTTGAATTCTCATTAATTCATGAAGAGCTACATCTGGAGCATTTTGATTCCCATATTGCTCTAAGAGTTTGTCTTGAAATGCTTAGAGAGAATTAATTGAGAATGCTGGCAGGTTGTTGAACCAATCCGTGGCATCTTCAAGAAGTGACATCATGAATAGCTTCATGTGTAAATCTTCATAAGGCATATCTATGTCCTGAATGAAAATATTTAAACTCCTTAAATGTTCTTTAGATGTGATTGCATTACTTCCTATAAATTTGGGCACCATATTCCTCCAACTGCCATCTATAGGGTAAGGATACAACTGAAAACTAGTTACATCAAACTGTCTGATCATGGTTGCATGCTGGTGAGGGGCAGGCATAGGCGTATGCTGGTATTGAGGCACCTGATTATTATACTGTGCATTAAGAGATGGGATACAATGCTGACTAGGAGGTGGATACATACCCGTATGTTGTGTGGGAATGTGAGGTGGATGATTTAGCTGCTTGTAATGATTCCAAATCTGATTTTGTGGAGCATTTCATTGATTAGAGGGCCCTATGCCATGATCACCTTGCTTGTGAGGTGGGACATACTTTGGGCCACCGGCTATCTGATCAGCAATTTGGGCTTTCTATAATTTAGCCTCCAATTCCTTTATCTTCTTCTCTTGTTGTTCCAACTGTGCTTTTACTTCATCAGAAACTGAGAGCTCTTGGTTTCTTTCTACCTCTTGTTCAGCTTCAAACTCAGCCTGTTTCATAGCTTTGAACTCAGCCTATTTCTGAGAATCATGAAAAGGATTTTTCTAGTCTTTAGGAGTTTGAAGTTCTTTACTTGAATCATCTCTCCATGTATCATAGCAATTATCTGTTTCACAATGTCATCTTGGTGCTTTACCTTTTTTTGTTATGCACATGTCTTCATTAATTATTTTTCCCTTATCAGCTCTATCATCCTTATGTGCCCATTTACTGCTACCAGTAGGAGCTTCGATATGACCTAACCTGAACTGAGATCTTCTTCCATTCATGATGAACAACTGCACAAATTTTTGTTAGAGTCGCCACTCACTTTTGTCAAAAGTGAGAAAATATTTAATGCTTCTAATTCCTAGCGGAGTCTGTGTAATAATTCTGACTCTATAAGTAAGGCTTTGATTCTCATTGTTCCCCAGCAGAGTCACCAATTTGTTCGCTCTCAAAAACGTAGGTTTTAACCACAAAAGGTTGCCAAGCTTTCACGACGTTTCAGGGTAACAGAACAAGGTTTGAAATAATCAAACCTTCTACTCTTTAGGTGCTGCAAGACCGAGGTGGGTGTACCTCTCTGAATAATGCAGACTTAACTTGCAATCAATCCACTTATAACACTTATTCACAATGGAACATGGGAGTGAACAAATGAAATTCAATTTGAAAACAGTAACAATATTCTGCTCTAAGTCCTAAATACTCAATAATTAAAAGTAACAGAATGAGTTTATAATGATGAGGTGCAGAGACTAGTGCCTTGTTGGGTGTGCAGAGTCAAATGAGATCAAGATAAGCAACACTTTCTAGAGAAGACACAAATTATCTGGCATATGCTTTGTTTACAACTTGTATAAACATGCAACCATGTAACTACTAAGTTCTACTTCAATATTCCAAAATGAATTTCTCTGATTACTGTGATCAATAAGAGGATTTAATCTTTGCTTGAAGGAACCAATTGATTGATCACACAAATACAAAAAATGTGTATCGATAAATCAAACATAAACTTGCATGTTAATTTAAACAACCAGAAAAATCATTCATGGAGACAACTTAGCAGTATTCTTCATTTCAATTCAACAGATAATTGACACCAGAGAAAATGCAGCAACATCAACTGAATCTCATAAATACCTCCATTGTGAAAATCATGCAACAATAGCCTCTGGTTTGATAATTTTATTCTACTGTATCTATTTTGTAGTGTATCAAAAATCTAATGTCGGATCCCTATTAACAACTACAACATGCTTATATATACACCAACATGAGAAAAATATCAAAATAAAATATTATGTCGGCCCTCCACAAGATTTGGGCTCCAAAATATGTCGGCCTACAATGGTCATCTAAGCAGATTCATGTCAGCCAAGCACACTAAAATTCCATTTTCACCAGTGAACAGTCGGTGAGACACCCATATCATCCGGTTGAAGGCAACTCAAACGCTACCATCTTGTGTCCACTTTGTTCACATTCACCGTAGCTCACCCAGGTCGGTAAGATGTCACACAGATTGTTTTGAGTTTCATCAAAAACAAGAAGTACCACCGTAGCCTGTCGCTCTCGGGGAGACCATATACTGAGATCACTATGTTAGGCCAAGAGGCACTCAATACCCAAGTCACCAGGACAAAAGAAATCTCCCACCGAACTACATACTTTATTCAATCCGCATTGCTATAGCCATTAGGTATCGGGGAAACCCAATACCAATTACCATGTCTCTCACTGAAGGTCATCATGTGACTTTATGTCGTGACCACCCAAATGTCCCACCGATAACACCAACACTGCACTGCATTTGGCAAGACCTGAGGCTCCTCGCCAAGACTATACACCGAAACACATAGGTCACACTGAGCTATCCTTTATAATACTCAACTTCGCCAAGACCGCAAGGCATTCTCACCAAAAAAGAATACCCCCTGAGCAATTGGCAAGACAAATCGATGTTGGGGGACCTCCTGTAGAGAACAATACTTCACCGAAAGTCACCAATCATCCTCGCGTCGCCGAGATAGAGCAATACCTACACTAAAAGCAACTTGAAAGAACCTTATGCTCTGTCGATGAAACATGCGCACATCGCCAAGACCCTTCAGTGAAGACCCGACTCTCACCGATAAACCATTCCAAGCACAAGTCAGGGAGACACATTAAAATCAGTGAGACCCTATCCTGATAGCCATAACACATGCCAATAAATGCCTCTGTTGTCAACAACACAAGAGAAACATCCTGTCGATAGGCAACAGACATTTTCCAAGAGAAAAATGGATTGGGGAGACCTCACTGGCGTCACACCGAAACACTTGAAACATAAGATATTAGTAGAAAAACATGGTGGGTCAGGGAGACAATGGGAGACCTATGCCGATATGACCAAGAATGAAAAATATGCATGACCCAATGGATTCACTGGGACAATATGGCAAGAATGGGTGAATTATGCATACAGTAGGATCAAAACTAGAAATTGATGAATGAAAACCAATGTAACAACCCCAGATTTTTACAGTTCCAATAGCTCCAACTACAAAATCAAGAACCTATCATGACAAAATTATCTAACCATCTCCTCATACAAGATCAAATGCACCAAAGCATACATCCTAGTCCCAAGAGAACACGTATGATGCCAAAACCTCTAAGCTAGCCTCAAGAGTAAACCATGAAATAATATCAAACATAATCTAAACTAAAAATATATATCTCCAATCACATGAAAATAACCATAATCAGTGATGCATCCATGTCACTACCAACAACTCCCATTGAACCATGATGCTGAGTTACACATGGCATCGTGACTACCATCTACTCTATGAAGATCATCCATTTCTACACACACTCAATTGAAATTTCAATAACATACAAGTGAAACTAAGATCTCCAAGCCAAGAAGATACATACAAGCGCCATCAAAGCATCACAAACCAATATAATCCAACACCACCAAGTCATCACTATCAAAAGCTCCCACTAAAAGTGAATAACCAATGAATGTACTAAGCTATCATGACATCATGATCAAAACTCATGCTACAAGTCCCATGAGATGACTAATCAAGAACTCTAATCATCCATCCTCTCATCTCAAAACAACATACCAATGCATAAATGACCATAGACAAGGCCAACTAATGAAATCTACAACAACAATGAATCAAACCTAGTGGATATAGACAATCCACATCCAATTCATCTCACTACAACTGAATGGGTGATCAATACATACAACTACATAGCTTGTAGATCCAACCACTGAAACACGCAAACTCATCATCACATTACTAACCTAAAAATTGAGATATCAAAGAAGATAATCCTATAGACATCAAGACTCAAACACCAAATCAACCATATATCTGATTTTCCAACCATGTCCACAAATGAGTAATTATAGTCAAAGAACTAAATAAGCATCAAGAAGATAAGAAAAATCTCCTAATCACCAAATTATATCACCACCAAACAACCACATACATGATCATATCATACCAATGCATCAAATGTACCTACATACCCATGACACCATGATTATAGCCATTGTTGTACCTGCACTCAACTATCACCCATATGAGACTCCAAGTCTCCACTCATGTCAACCCATGTCCTCAAAACTAAAGACAACTTGCATGTACTTGTCACCATCAAATTCAAACTCTGAAAAAAAACTATAAACATGTACTAGAAAGCACCAAAATGATAATTAGTTGCACCATCATAAATATCATATAAAAACATGTACTCCCTTAAGGTTTCACCTCTTGACTCATATGGATGTTCACACAAACACACCCTGAATCTTAAGCACCTACAAGTGATAAAAAAAGTACCAAACTCATTATGTACCACAAACTGATAAATAATCTAAACCATTATGTAGTACACTGTAAATTCTCTCCAATGACTCTTTGAAATTAAAAATCTAATTCTGTATGCAAAAGTTATACTCAAAGCTATGCAACTAAAAGTATCTAACTTTCGGGTCACAAAAGCTGATGAAAATAGAAAAATCATGGAGCCAAACCTATACCATTATGTAGCTCTTAGAACTAGTTTTTCAACGAGTATAAGAAATCAGAAATCCTACATCCTCAATGAAAGTTATGCAAGTTTTAAAAAATATCTAATTAACTATATAGGCAACAATTTAGTGGGCCCCACTCCAAAATAAAAAACAAAAATTAAAATTTCTAAAAAAAGTGACAATTTTTTTTAATTTTCTTCCATTTAATACTTTAAGATTAAAACTTATGGAGGAGAAGTGATTTAAAAGGATTTAATTAAAAATTTCCAAGTAATATAGGATTTTCTTTAGAAAGAGAAATTTGGCCATGATTTTTCACCTCAAAATTTGAAACCTTTAATAAAAAATGTAGATGGATTTTTTTCACATGTGGGCTGACAACTTGTTGTCATAGTTATGGGAACATACTCTACCAGCAGTATATTACTATCGTAGAGTACAGGGGTCTACAGACCCCCCTTGCCTATTGTCATAGTTATGGGAACATACTCTACCAGTAGTATATTACTATCGTAGAGTACAGGGGTCTACAGACCCCCCTGCCTATATATATATATTTCTTTTAAAATATTTTCAATGCAATTTTTAACCTTTTAAATTTTTTTGTTTTTCTGGGCATAATATTTTTTTCTATGGAAATTTTCCAAGGGTGAAATATATATTCTTTAATATTTTATTTTCCTCAAACTAGGTCATATAGTCAGATTGGCTTTTTTAGTAATTTTTTTTGTATTTTTTCAACTTCTCCAAAATAGGACAAAATTTATGTCATTTTCATGTTTTGGGCCTCCTGGATCATCCATGAAATTTCCTCTACAAAACCCTCATATGTAAAATCAAACCAAGAAACCCTCTTTGACCAATATTTTGAAAAGTTTAGACCTACAATAGACCCAACAAATCTTGACAGTCCAAAAGTCCAGATCTGTAAACAAACACCTACAACATGTGTTTCATATCTTGTAATGCACAAAATCTTTCATGCATAGACATGCCTTCAACTTTTCAAAAAACTTTCAAACTATGGTTATAACAAAAACCCATCAACTATGAAAGTTTTGATACCACTTGTTAGGAAATATTGCATGATCCAGGGGATATTTTTGCTAAAAATTGAAGTATCTCCAATACTCCATAAATCAGCACCATCAGAAAGAGGTCGACATCCTAATTCCAGTGCAACTTGAACAAAGCAAAAAGGAGTCCATCTGCTCAAGTTATAGCCAATCAAACCTTAGGTCAAATTGCCATCAGGGGTTGTCCAAAAGGAAAAAAAAATTATTGTCTTAGAAATCGATGAAAGCAACATCAAATCAAAGGGCTCATCGAGATGATTCTGACAACGTTTATTTTGTCAAAATCCGACGTCGTATGCTTGAGATATGGGCAGTCAAAGTTTAGTTAACTTGGTAGTAGAATAGGTGACATCATCAGTTAGTCAGTCTGTATGGTATGGAATCCAATGTGGAAAAACTAGGGCATGCTATGTGGCAGTTGACTGAGATTGAATAGACCAATCATAGTGTGACACGTGTCCATCCGTACAACACAGGTGGCAGCTAAGTTGATGTTGACGAGGCAGTTCAGTCATCATTGATGTGTTTTCATCATCCAATCCAGTGTTGACACATAGCACCTCCTCGGCATGCCACGTGTCCCTTTCCTCCATTGGAGTTGGCGTCAGCGTCGGTGAGCAGTCGACAAGTTAGTTGTTGTTTACCAAAATATTTTAATGGGCTCAAACCCATGACCCATCACATAGCAGCCGGCCGGTATACTGTTGCACCCGCCGCTAACCATTCAACCATTAAAGACAGAGGTTTTGTTTTCTTTCAAATTTTGGTAGAGTTTGGGATTAAGCATGGCTGACGGGGTTGGAACTACCGACCCCCAGGTTGGTAAAATGATTGTATACCGACAGGCCACTGATTTGTATTCAGTTATATATAGGGTTTGTTTTGTTTTGTTGTATTAATTGGCTCAAAGCCTTATCAAAATGGGTTATTTTTGTTGTTAACCTCCTAACCATTTAAACTAAAGGGGTCTAAAGGAAAAATGAGCCTATATACGAGTTGTTGAAGGGAGGTTGGACATTTCATATTTTTGTTAAGCCTAATTAGGCATATTTTATGTATAAAAAGGGGGAAATGTAAGCTCTTAGGAGTGAAGTGGTGAAGTAGAGAAACAGGTGATACGACAGAGGGATCCTGAGGAGATCTTTGAGCCATTTTTGTACGTTGGAGTATTGTTATGTTGTCTAAGTGCTAGAAGAAATGGTCTTGGTGCATTTTTAATTTCTATTTTGGAGATTAATCAGATCAGTCTCACTCTATTGAAGCGGGCCCGGAGACATAGTCATGTTTGTGGCAAACTTCGTTATCAGATTGTTTGCACTCTCTCTCTTCTTTTTTCTCAATTTTTTTTTTCACCTTAAGTTTTTAATGCATAATTTCAATAATGTATGTATGAATTGTATTTCCATTAAGTTGTTGTAATTAAGCATTCAAATACACAATTAGTCTAGATCTTAATCAGATGAAGTTGGTATCAAAGCTTTTGGTGACTATTATTGCAGTTGGTTTTGAATGTTAACAAGATCCAGGATTCAGAAGGGCAAAGGCAAGCTTGAGGAATATAATCCTGAGATCGGGAAATGAAGAACTTTTATGAAAATGTCTGTGTCTGGAATGGAGGTACCCAAAGAACTCAGTGAGTAGGAGTTTCGAAGAGCTTTTTGGTAGATGAAAGTTGTGTTTGAGATGCTACTTAAAGAAAGGGAAGAACACATGAAATGTGAAGAAGATCATCGGGACAATAAAAGCAAGCTGAAGCAACCAGGAGGTGGTGATCAGTCCTCAAAATCTCCTCCTTCTCCTCCTTCTCCTTCTTCTTCTACACATTCTCTTTCTGTTAATCCTTTTAAGGGTGTAAATAAGCCTCAGATTAAATTGAATGTAAAATTTGAACTACCTAAGTATTGTGGTGAATTAGATGTTGAAAAACTAGATGACTGGATTCAACAAGTAGAAGTCTATTGTAGAGTCCAAAACCTCTTTGATGATGCTTCTAGGATCCAGTTAGCCACTCTTCGGTTGGGAGGTTCAGCTCTCACCTGGTGGGAGAGTAGGACTAGAGAAAAAATTTCACAACATGGTAGAGTCAATTTGTCTTGGTTAGAATTTGTTAGTGCTCTTAAAAAACAATTCTATCCCTTAGGTCACATGCAACAATTAATGATGAATTGGAAAATGTTTAAACAAGGGAAAGGTCAAACTATCCAAGAATACACCCATGAATTCAGAAAGAAGGCTTTTGCATTAAATGTACCTTTGTACACCCAGGATACTTTGTTAAAGTACATAGGAGGTCTTCACTCATATCTCAAACATTCTATTTTGGTCTTGAACCCTAGTAATTTGGATGAAGTTTGTGTCCAAGCTATACATTTAGAGTCAAGAGGAAAGGGTTCTTTTATTGATAAGTTTGATAATGATAACTCTGTAAAGAAATCATCTAAGGTTACAGAGATAGGGAAAGGAAAGAAGATAGCTATAGTCAAGAAGGATGACAAGTTTTCTTGCTCTCATTGTGACAAGAAGGGTCATGATGACGATCATTGTTGGAAGTTGCATCTAGAACTAAAGCCTAAGTGGGGTCAGAGATAGAATCGGAAACAAAAGGGTAAGGAGAAAGCCACAAATTTTGTTATGGATCTTGGTTCCAATTTTGATGATGAAACTAAGATAACAGCTATGGGTTTGAAAGGTAAAGCTCCTATTTCTAGTGTTTCCTATGATAGTTGTGCTTCTACTTTTGAAGTTAATGATGTCTCTAAAGATAGGAAAAGGAATGAGTTGTTTCATTTAAGGGTTGTTGCTAAGAACATTAAAATTGATGCACTCATAGATAGTGGTTCTTAGGTTAACTTAATTTTTGAAGATGTTGTAAGATGCTTGGGATTGAAAAATACACTACATAAGAAACCTTATCCACTAGGTTGGATTTGCAAGAATGATAAATTGCAAGTAACAAGAAAATGCACTTTGAAATTCGCAATCACTAGTAAGTTTGTGGATGAAGTACAGTTTAATGTGGTCCCACTAGATATATGTGGGATAGTCCTGGGTAGCCCTTATTTATATGATTGGAAAGCTATTTTCTACAGAGAAAAGAATCATTATCATTTGTTTAAAGATGGCATTCAGTATATTGTACATTCTCATAGGATTAAGATTGATCATTCTTTTACAAACATAGGGCAATTAAAGAGGGTGATTAATGCAAGTAAAGATTTAACTCTTATGTCTGTCAGTACAGGTGGTTCTAGACAGGAACTTGGAGTAGCTAATCAGGGTCAGATGTCGCAAGATGCACCCACAGTACAACATGAGAAAATGGTGATTGAAAGCATTGATGGTCCCTTGGGTAAAAATGTTTCTGTTGTGAAAGATCGATATTTTGTTGATTTGTTCTCTTTCATCTCTGCATTATTGTTCAGCTTGATGCTAGTCAATGTTTGTTGGTTAGTGGCTACAATAGTTGATGTAGATGCTTATGGAAGTGATAGAGTGATGTTTATGTTCAACAATGTTGTTGCAATCTTCATTGTGCTTGTGAGCCAGGTATACAAATGTACAGATGATACAAGACAAGTGGGGAGGTCAAGTCCTCACTTGATGTTTGAATAAATGCCACTTTTGGAGGTCCAAAAGTTCTCCAGTGGGGAGGCCTGATCCAGGTGATATTTTTGCTGAAAATTGAAGTATCTCCAATACTCCATAAATCAACACCATCAGAAAGAGCTTGACATCCTGATTCCAGTGCAACTTGAATGGAGCGAAAAGGAGTCTGTCTACTCAAGTTACAGCCAATCAAACCTTGGGTCAAACTGCCATCAGGGGTGGTCCAAAAGGAAAAAAATGATTATCTTAGAAATTGACAAAAGCAGCATCAAATTGAAGGGCTCATCGAGACGATTCTAGCAACATTTATTTTGTCGAAATCCAACATCATATGCTTGAGATATGGGCTATCAAAGTTTAGTTGACTTGGTGGTACAATAGGTGACATCATCAGTCATTACGTACGGTAAAGAATCCGATGTGGACAAACTAGGGCATACCATGTGGAAGTTGACTCAGATTGAATAGACCAATCATAGTGTGACACATGTTCGTTCGTACAACACAACTGGTAGCTAAGTTGATATTGACGGGGCAGTCCGGTCATCACTGACTTGTTTTCATCATCCAATCCAGTGTTGAAATGTGGAACCTCCTCGGCATGCCATGTGTCCCTTTCCTCCATTCGCGTCGACGTCAGTGAGCAATCAACAAGTTAGTTTTTGTTTACCAAAATATTTTAACGGGCTCGAACCCGTGACCCATCACATAGCAGTCGGATGGTATACCGTTGCACTCGCCGCTAACCGTTCAACCGTTAAAGACAGAGGCTTTGTTTTCTTTCAAATTTTGGCAGAGTTTGGGATTAAGCATGGCCAGCAGGGTTGGAACCTCTGACCCCCGGGTTGGTAAAATGACTGTATACTGATAGGCCACCGATGTGTATTCGGTTATATATAGGGTCTGTTTTGTTTTGTTGTATTAATTGGCTTGAGCCTTATCCAAATGGGTTATTTTTGTTGTTAACCACCTAACCATTTAAACTAAAGGGGTCTAAAGGACAAATGAGCCTATATACGAGTTGTTGAAGGGAGGCTAGACATTTAATATTTTTGTTAAGCCTAATTAGGCATATTTTATGTATAAAAAAGGGGAAATGTAATCTCTTAGGAGTGAAGTGGTGAAGTAGAGAAACAGGTGAGATGACAGAGGGATCCTAAGGAGATATTTGAGCCATTTTTTTATGTTGGAGTATTGTTATGTTGCCAAAGTACTAGAAGAAATGGTCTTGGTGCATTTGCAATTTCTATTTTGGAGATTAATCAGATCAGTCTCACTCTATTGGAGCAGACCTGGAGACGTAGTCACATTTGTGGCAAACTCCGTTATCAGATTGTTTGCACTCTCTCTCTTCTTTTTTCTCAATTTTGTTTTTCACCTTAAGTTTTTAATGCATAATTTCAATAATGTATGTATGAATTGTATTTCCATTAAGTTGTTGTAATTAAGCATTCAAATACGCAATTAGTCTAGATCCTAATCAAATCATTGCATCTAACCCACAAACTTATTTCATTTCCTACATATCCTCATGAGAGATAAACATGCATGCAAGTAACCACAATGCATAGATCAAATAGACAAGCCACAAGATAAGAAAAGATAGACCCTGGGAAAAACCTAGCCTCAAAATGCATCCATACTCCATCATATTATTTAGCAATAAAGAAATAAAAGAGTTACAATGAATACCACTAAAGCATCAAGCCTCTCAATGCATCCTCATGTGTCCAAGAATGAATCCACACGTCTCATGCCATGCTTCACATATGTACTCCTCAAAAAGACTCAATAATGGCATCCCACTCACACAACCAACCTTAACCACTAAACATGTGTTTGCTTTTATAGACTTGAGCTCACACAAATATAACCACATGGTAAGATAAAACCATGTGCCACAAAACCATGTGAACATTAAAACCACTAATCCCTTATTTAATATTGGGTACTAAGTTTTCACTTTATTTAATATTTTCCCTAGTATTAAATTATTATCACATATCTCTCACACATTAAATAATAACACAATATTACACTACAACATAAAGTGGTCCCCAAATAATTACCTAGTGTGAATAACCACACCACCTAGGTGCATCACAACTAAATAATTATTTAATTACAACAATAATAAATAATTTTATGCAATGGTGTACAACACCATATCCCAACACTTGGCTACTGCAAGCAATCTATACAATAATTCCAGCTCTATACTATACTCCCCTATCCCTTTTCCAAAATACTGGGGTTTAGATTTATTTTTCAAAGCCTTTCAATATCGGCTGGGGCACTTGATATCGGTATATGCATGGTTTTCACCAAGTCCCCAAGATGTCCAAACTACCTTATGATATCTTCTTTCTACTTTTTTATTGTGAAGAATCTATTGTGTAGGTCTTTGATGGCAGTCCAAGTTTTGTGATCTCTATCATGTGCTAGGTCATAGGCACTGGAGGAATTGGTTATTTGAGACTCAATTGATTCCATTAGGTCCTTAATTCCTTGAGTGTCATCTGACCACATCATGCAGTACAAAAACAAAGCCTTCACCTAATCTTCACATTCTTGGACATCCTTTAGAAATTTCTCAACTTTACTATGTGTTGACACACATCTCTTTATTATCTCCAACAACCTCTTCTCTCCAAACCTTATTGCAACTTCATTTTCAGCCCATCCTTTCAAACCGGAGGCCTAATCCTTAAGATAATCTACCAATAACTTAATATTTTCAATAGAAGATAAATAATTATCAATGGAAGAACTAGGGGTTCCATCCTACAAGTTTCTTACTACTTCATTTATCAACTCAGTTCCCTTATGGTGGGTTTCAATGATTTTCTTCCTTCCTATAGTATTAAAACATCTCCAAGCTCCAACTTTTGAATAGGTGAGATCTTCTCCAAATATACACTTCCTTGATGCATAGTTAGTTGTAACAACTAAGGAGGTATAACTGGTTGAAATCTTATTTTCCTTGACAAAAGAACCTTAAGAGGATTATTAGAGGAGGATTCTCTAGATGGCTTGGGTAAGTCCATGGTATTTTGTACTTCTTCTTCATTCTTTCTCTCCTTAGAGTCTTCTACATTATTTGATTTTTCTTCTCCACTAGAGGCTTAATCCTTTTGTTCATTATCATCCTCCTTCTTACCATCATCTTTCTTATCATCCTTATATTTCTCTCCTTTCTCTTCTGCATCGTCCTCATTTTGATTTTCTTCATTATCTTTTCCTGCATCCTCATCAAGATTGTTAGTGTTGTCCTCAATGCCATCTGCATTAGTCTTTTCTTTTTCTCATTTTCCATCATCACCAGTGGGGTAATTAGTGTCTTCTGAAGGAATAGATATCTATGAGGTAGCATTTGTTTCATTAACCAGTAGTGTGGAGGACACACAATTCTCTTTATCATGAGTCACTGAGGTATCAACCATTGGTATTTCCTCTCTAGTATGGTCATCTTCACCTTTCTCTTCCATTACCTCTTCAATTACATGCATGGTTGAATCAAGAGGAAGATTTTCCTCTACATTAATAACCTTTTCCTCAGTTTTTTCTTTTTCTTTGGTATTTCCAGATGTGGAAGCAGTTAGCATACTAAATTTTTTAGCAATATCTTTAACCTTCTCTTTTGTTTCCTACTTCAACTTTTTACTTGATCTTTTTCTTTTCCCATAAGGATTGTAACTCGTTGTTTAAATTTGAATTGCTTAATGCATACTTTGACCAATGTAGCTTATTATCTTCAAATAAGGAGGGGCTAGTTTTCTCCAAGGCATCAATTCTAATTTTTTCTTTTGCTTTAATGGCCTCATGCCTTCTTTCTAATAATGCAACCCAAATAATTCTAGGAACCTTTTTCTTAACATTTATCATATCAACTTCTAAAACAATGATATATTTGATAATGAATTCAGTATTTGATGAGGGCTTGTAGAGACCTCATAGATCTTATAAATTTAATGCTTGATACTTTATATTTAGCTAAAAATTGATAATGTTATCTTTTATATACTTCATTTATGAACTTAATTATGTATATAGATTTATAATTTGAATGCTTTTATATAAATGCTTATTTTCATTGAATAAGTGATTAAGCATTTAATGTTGTGATTGTTTCATTATTATGTATATTTAACCCATGACTGGAAGAGCATTTATTGATTAGATGAAGCATTAACTATTTTTCTATTCAAATGAGATTGGAAGCTAACCTATCATGACTCAGAAGCTTTGACCAAGTAACTTGTCAGCTAAACAATAGTTCTAGCCAAACATGCATTCCACCTTTGTAGTTCTTCTCGACATCAACTAAAGATGATTTTGATATTTTCATGATTATTCTTCCTGCACTCCAGAATGTCTTTAATAATCCAAAGTTAGCTTGATTTCCTTCTTTCCCCCCACTTTTCAAATAAGAGAGGATATATATACAATCTCAAGTTAGTTAGGTAGTAGAATGTATTAGTTTTTGATTTCAAGTAAATTATGTTTCTCAGTTTTTTGCTAAATATTTTACACTTCTCCCCTCTTTGGGAAAATTCAATGGAAATAAAAATAAGTTGATCCATTTCTATTTTTAGATCCCTCCAGAGGCAGAGCAGGGCCCGCTTTTGAAGGAAGGTGATCTTGTTAGTTAATATTTCATCTTCATTCTTGTTTTAAGTTGGAATTCATATAATGTCATAGTAAATATTGAATCTAGGACTACATTATTATAATATTTGATTCCATCATTGTGTTGATTAATTAGAATTATTTCTGCTTTAATTTAGTTTCTAGTTAATTTGATTGAAGATAAAATAGTTAATTTATAATTAATAAACAATTATGTTCTTAGTGGAATATGCAAAGAGAAGAGATTATTACTTGTCAGATTGGATGTATGAGGAATTGAATAATTTTCTTTTCAACTAGGAATAAGCAAATAATTAAGTAAAGGTTAGATTCTCATTTTTCTACAACTTAGATTAATTTAATCATCCATTCCTAATGATCTTATTCAACTTGGAATATGACTTACTCTACACATTTTCTATTCTAAAATGAGTTTTTTTCATTTGAAACCTTTTAGAATAAGGTTAAGTAATAAATAAGTTAGAAGAATAGTATAGAGCCACTACCGATAAGGAACAACTCCAAACTTCTCCTAAAAAAGTGGACCAAACACCAAACCTCCCCAAAAACCAATCCAACTCTTACCAAAGATAGCTTTATACACCCTTGGGTTGACAATTAAAGATTAAATGATTAGGAAATTGTGACAGAAATGACCCCTATCCATTAATAATTGTATTCCTATCAATTTCATCAACTTTTTCATACAAATCTGGTGTAGCTTCTAGCATATTATCATAATGCAACATATTGTTAACTAGAACATCCAATTCCATAGAATTGTGTGCCCTTATTGGAGGAGACTTACTCTTCCTCTTCTACTCTAATGGGCTTTCCACTTTCTTCTTTCATTTCTCCTTCTTTTCATGAATATGTATAGTAAAGGCTTTCGTTTCCTTTTTAGTTTCTTCTACCTTTGATGTATACACTATATCAACCTTTAATTTCTTAGCTTCAGTACTTGCTTCTTGTGAAGCATCCTCACCACTCTCAATAGCACTGTTTCTTTTCTTCTTTTCAATTTTTTTTCATGCTCTAATCCTATCTCAATTTCTTCTTCAACAACTATGCTCAGGTTCTTTTCTCTGAAAGCTTTTGATTTCTTTCTCCATGAGGTGGAGGTAGCAGGGATTTCTACTAGAGTCACATTCTTTCTTTTACTTGTTCTTGTGCTCTATTCAATTGGAGTGGTAATTTACTCAATCATAGGAGCATTGAGCTCCAACTTCTTTCCTTTACCAATAGTGGTAGTCACTCCAGAGGACTTACATAGTGTAGAAGTAGGAGTGGAAGTTGTTCTTCTAGATCTCCTAGGTCTGGAGGAATCACCTGCAACATTGGAACATTGGATTCTCTTGCTCTAGCCTCCCTAATTTTCTCATATGTGTATCCTTCACTTATTTCCCATTCCTCAACTATTTTCCTTTCTTTTCTCTTAGTCTCAGGTTTCTTCAATTCAATGTGCACCTCTAATGATTTTTCTTCATATATCCCATACCTTTTCTATGAGGGGTCCTTAGGAATTTTAAGCAATATGTCCACATATCCATTAACTTCATCTTCAAAACTTCATAGCCAAGAGGCATAATCCATACCATCCTTGGTTCAACTACATCAATAATAAATTCATCATATGTAACAAGAAAGGTTATATCCTTTGCATATTTGTCCACAAGTTTTTAGGGAATTCTCTTCTTTTCATGCAACTTATTTTGAAAGATTGTAAATAATGTATTCAAGGCATTGTCTTGAACCTCTATGCTACCTAATTTGTGCATATATTCTATAATTTTATGTACCAAAAGTCTTCCCTTATCCCATATGGAATCCTTTCTTCTGGGAAGCTCTCTTGAGAAGTAAAAAAATAATCAAACTAGTAGAGTACCAAAATTAAATGCATAATTCTTCTCCCTTGTCATTTTCAAATTCTCAAGAATTTGTTTCTAGAGAAACTCAAAAAAACAGAACTCCTTTCCATTTACCACCATTTTGTGTGCAATGTTGATAGTTGTAGTTGAAACTATTTTTTCTCTGTTTGTAAAATAGATCTTATGACCTATCATCATGGAGGCATATCTCATAGCAGGGTTCCAAATAGGTCTAGTTGTTAAAGCTATTTTATCATAGGTGGCACTGATAAGTTCCATAACATCCTCACTCTTAATAGACTTAAGTACTGATACACATCTAGTATCACACAACCCTCTAACATCCTTAATTACATCCTTGGTTATAAGTCTAGGAATATAAGTCCATAGAAACTTGTCATGTAATTTTCTTAGTGCTAACCTCAATATTTTTTCATCACAACTAAAATTAGAGAACCAATTCCAAACATCTAGCTTCTTCCGCACTAGGTTAATATATTATGGTTTCACAAGGTGATCATCTCTAGTGAGCTCATTGGTCCATAGTTCTATGAATTTTAGGTGATCATATTCTTCCAACTTTCCATGTATGTATTCTCTAGTATCTTCTATAGGAAAAATCCTAAATGAAATGCTTGAGAAAGCGTTGACAAGGTCATTCTCAAACTCTTCATTGGATATCTCTTGAATTTCAGTCTAGGCCTCTCATTGATGTGAACAGTAGTTGGGGTAGCCATTGTAACCTTAATTCGAGCTCAAGGGTGATCCCACAATATTGGTGTACAATTTTTGGCCAAATTGGACATGAACTGAATTTTTTTAACTAAATCTTCACTTTCGACCTATAGCTGCTAAACCATGAGGAATTTGAAGATGATGTAAACTACTAATTTGTGACACTTTTTCTGTAGATTCTAAATATATATTTTAAAAGATTTTGGAATCAAATTTTATTTCTTTTTCCATCTCTTTCAAAAACTAGTTTTTAACAGTAAACACCATTTTTAAAGAGTGATGTTCACCATAAACAACATAAATTTTTTTCTATGAAGGATAAAATTCCTTCTTTTTTTTAATTTAGCTTTGTAACTATGATATCTAGCATGTTCATTTGGTTTCATAGTGTTTTATTGAATATTTTTTCTTAATTAAGTTTTGAATTGAAACCAATTACAATTTAGACATAGGTGAACCATATACAACATAAATTTCTTTGTTGTATCAAAATGCAATTTTATTTTTTACTAGATCAAGGACATCAATACCTAGTACAAACATATTTTTAGATTTTTTTTTTATGATCTACTATTTTTCCACATGTGTATAACAAAGAGATTGATTTTTGGTGAAAAACCTATGTTTAATTAAACAAAAAAACCATAATAAAACAAAAAAAATATTAATATTATATTCAATGGATAGCTCGTTCTGAGGACTACCATCATCAAGTTGGGTCTGTGAATTTTCCTCCATTTTCATCATCAACCTGAGCTTTGAAAGGAAAAATTTTGTAGAAATTTGGTAGAAGAGGGGGAGAAGGGCAAAAAATGGGGGTTTTCTTGAACCCCCTTCAAGCAAACCCCCCTTGACCCTTTCGAGCAAAGGGGGTTCACTCGAAGGGGGTTCGAGCGAACCCCCCTTTTTTTAAGCTTTCCCTTTGATTTCATTTTAAAAAAAGTGCAAAAAATGATCACATCACAAAAAGGGAGTTGACTCAAAGGGGGGTTGGAGTGAACACCCCCTTCGTGCGAACCCCCAAAAACTTGAAATTTTCTTCATGGGATCATTTTTACAATTTTCCTTCCTTAACAAAATTGTAAACCATTATTGTGGGATCACCCTCAAATACTTAAGAAAATAACTCTACTTTAAACCCACAAAGCACAGTAAGTCATAAATACCTTTTTATGCGCACAACAAGATCTAGGGTTTGAGTACTCTGCACCGATTCACTTTGAATCACCTTCAAATCTCCTTCAACTCACTTTACTCTCTTCAAATACACAAATGCGATTGAAATTGACTAGGTATCTTACTTTAAATATTTTTTATTTTCCCTAATTTCACATTAAATGCTTCAAATTCTATAAAGCTAATAAACCTTTTACTAATAAATTGTAAACCCTAAAAAACTCTACATTTCTTTAGATTTGTACATTTTTTTACTATTTCTTCTTCAAAATATTAAGCATATCATTTTATACCACATATATTTGTGTCACTCCTTGACACCTCATATTTTTAGGGGTTGTTTGATTTTTCTGTTATTTCTCCCCCCATGCCAATGCCTAGGTTTAATTTTCAAGAGAGTTATCTACACCAGAGGAAGGTACAAATTCATTTGTAGTTCTTTATTCTTCTTTTTTCTCAAGCTCCTCTTTCTTTCTCCAAATATTTTCCATTTTGTTCTTTACTTTAGTTGGAATGATCTTTTTAACTTGTTCATTTCTCTTTACCAGAGTAGACTACCTTCCATTCTTACTTTTGCAAAAAATTTAAATGTGTCTAGTTTTGTTGCAACTGTAGCACACAAAATTTTTCTGACCAAACTGAACTCTATTTAATCTAAATCTGTGCTCATTATCTTTGTGTCCAAATACATTCCATGTATACCAATAACCATTGAACCATTCTACCACATTATATCTATTCATCATTTGATTTTTGTACTTAATAGCTCTATGCCAAATTTCTTACATGAAAAACATTGTTTGATAAAGGATGGAGCATTTTGATTCATTTTGCTTCTACATTCCATTACTCTATGTCTAAATTTATTGCAAAAATAACAAATACTATTAAAATATATGTACCTTTGAGCATTTGGTTGTTTGGTAGGTGGTCTTCTAGCTTTGCTTCTTTGATTTTGAAATATTTCATTGTTCTTCTAGCCTTCAACTTTTTCTGGTTCATTGATCTTATTTGCATTAGATGTCTGATCCTTTGAGCTTTCTCTTATTTCAACTCCCAAACTACCTTTATCTTTAGATACTTTCTACCATGCAACTAGTTCATCAAGCATTGTAGAACTTATTTTGAATTTGTTCTCATGAATTCTTGATTTTTCCAAATTTGATCTCTGATTTACCACTTCTTGTTCAAGTCTTGTGCATTCATCGTTCTTTCTTTTTACCATTGCATTAAGAAATTCCTCAATTCTTTTCTTTTCTTCCACTTGCACTTTTAATCTGGTGGCATCTTCATTTTCTTGCCTCAATTGTTCATTAACTTCCTTATGTCTTTCTCTGAATTTATTAATTTTTTCTCTCAATTTTTTGATGCATTCATTTGGTTCCTTGAAATTTTCCTTCAGATCTTTATTTTTTGCCATCAACTCTGTCAAGACATTCAAGATAAACTTTTAGTTCTTTTTTGTCAATCATGCAACCACTTTCAATAGTAGGATTTGGGAACTCTTTATTAGCCATGCGTTCAATCTCCAATATATTCCTCAAGTTGTTAGGCTTCTTAGAAGGAATTAGACTCTAATATCAATTGTTGAACACTCAAAATACCGAGAGGGGGGTGAATCAACATTCCATTAAACCATTTGATCATAATCCATCCAATTAACAAAAAACATCGAGGAAAAATAATGAATGAAAGCATGAAACAATCAAAAGATCACATAACACTTGAACACCAATATTTTTACATGGAAAACCCAAAAAGGGAAAAACCACAATGAGGATTAGCTCATAATATATTATAACTAGTTATATGATATTACAGAAAGGCTCATTTTTAGGTGGACTTACTATCAAGTGAACTCACTATCCATAGAAAGAAAGAAGAAGATAGAATGGCCACATAGCCAAAATGTGAATTGATACAAAATGCACCTTCCTTATGCTAAATCTAGTTCCTATAAATATCAATATATTGACTTTATGCACATCACTAGATACAAAATGAAAAACACTGCTCTACTTTACATTCCCTCAATATTCACAACCTATCTGCTACTATCTAGATTGTGTACATATAAAATTCACATACTCGCATATCACATCATAGTCTACAACCTCAAAAATATCTTTCATATATACCCAATTCATCTGCATGCATCAATCAGGTCAACCTAATTAGATGTATCCCTTAATTAAATCAAAATTACCTTGTCAGCTCCACACTTGAACCAAAACATCTTTGTGCATAAACCATTGTGTGCAATACTTGGTTTAGGTCGGCATGGACCTAAAATAGATCTCACTAACATCTACATTACATATTTAATTAGGTCACAAAAAACACCAAGCATTAGGTCAACTAGGAATTGTTGAACATTTAGAATACTAAGAGGGGGGGTGAATAAGTATTCTATAACTCTTTGAACACATCAACTTCAATCATCAAACTATATTAACTGAAATAAGAAATGAAAATATTAATCATCCACAAATCCACAAAAAAAATGAACACACATGAAAACCAATATTTTTACGTGGAAAACCCAAAATGGGAAAAACCACGGTGAGGATTAGCTCACAATATTTTATATCTAGATATATTATATTAGAGGGGATCACTGCTAGGACACACTGTCCTTATAAGGCTTACAACCAAAGTTAAGTACAATACAAAAATGTGGCTCACTACCAAAGGATGAACTGATGTAAAGTGCACCTTTCTTGTGTTATATTTTAGTTCCTTTGAAGCTCTGAATATGAAGTATTGCTCTGCTTAGAAGTTGCACAACAACTCTGCTCTGATTCTGAATTTCTACCACTTAGTTTGCATGCTCACATCATACAACACCACTCACATTTGATATGTCAATTATTCTCACATATACACTAATTCTCTCTCTAATTTCAATTCTAAAATATCTCATGTATACCCAAATACATACACACACATCAATTAGGCTGGCCTAATTAGATGCAAACAAAAAAATCCAAAAGAGCTTTTGTTGGCACCACACAAGATTCAAAAGAATATTTTTGCTCAACAAAAACGTCTAATAATAAATTTCAAGTTAGTATGGACCCAAGATAGATCCAACTAATATCTAGAATGTATACTTAATCTTCTCAACACATATCATGCATAAGGTCAGCCAAGAATATGACCTAATCATAAAACTTCCAATTATACGCACGCTTCCCAACATACACACCTTCCAGATTTGATATTTCTTCAGTTTCTCATTTTTCTAACATCAAAAAGGATACCTCTAGAACTAAATCATCAAAACATCCTTCTCAAGAAAATGTGGAATCTCCCACACTAGTATACTTATCAAGGAGATGATAGTAATATACAGAGTTGAACTCTGTCATTGATATCTTCTAGTATTCTTCACAAAACTTCTCGAGATATTGAATATAGTTGTATGAATTAGTCATCATAATATGATTGCAAGCACAATGTTATACATGTTCATGTGGTAAAGTGCGAACACAAAAAATTGATGCACTAAACCACAACACCATCAATACAGAACACTTAGACAAGTTTCTGATAGATCAACTTTTCGGTATAGTTAGTGTTGGAGTAAATGGGCTTTTACCATTTACCCGCTTAAGCTTACTTAGGTAGAATAGTTTAATTAATTAGTCTAGGTAGTTTTGTTTCCTATATTGGGAATTTTTACACCCATTACCTTTTTTTTCCTTTAAAGGGTTGTACCAATATGTATTTTTAGCATCTCAATTTATTCACTCTTTCTTGGTGAAATAGTTATGCTTCTGTCATACATTGTGAAGGATCTTTTGTTGTAGATGGTGCTCCTAGGAGGTGGGTGACTCCAACATGGTATCAGATCCAATCATTCTACTCTCCTTCCCTTGAGAGTTTTCATCTAAGTGTTCAGCTCATTTATTTTATTTTTTTGGCATTTAATTTTTTTTCAAATTTCAAAATTGCCTTATTTTCCTTATTTCCAATTACTTTGATTTCTTGTTGTCAGAAAATATCCTGGAGTGATTGAGGCATGATTTTTAGTTTTTGAGAAGGCACAATTTATCTTTATGACTCACGTTTTTGTGAGAAGAGGCATTTTTTGAAGGTGTAGTCCGATTTCCTTTCTGGAGGCTCAGTTCTTCATAAGGAGGAATTTTTTAATTTTGAGACCCATTTTTTTCATGACTAGCATTGGTTTTAGTTTAAAGGAAGGAAAAGTGTCTCTTTTTTTGCTAAAGAGAGCTTGAATTCATTTTTTGGTGGCACAGTTAAGAGGGGGTGCTTAATCAGCTTGAAATCTACGAGGAGGCTCTTGATGCCTGTCGTAGATTCATTTTACAGAACTTTTTTGTGCTATACACTATCCACAATTTGGTGTTTCTACCAATAAAATCCCAAAATCATTCCTAGTGGTTGCAAATTTCCTCTGACACAATTTACAATTGTAGTTGAGGTTGTATTTTTAGCCTTTTTTTGGCCGCTACTTATTGATGGGGATTCGTGGAAAGTAAAGAATCACTATCATCTTCCTTATGCTATATTTTGTGAGGATTGGAGGCATTACTATTGAGGACTAGTGTGAAGACTGGTGATTCCCACATTTTCTTTTTTGTAGCCTACAAATTTCCATGGAACAATTTGTTTCTACCACAATAGAGTGGAGGCATCTAGTTTGGCTTTCTTTGGTCATACATTTTAATCAAAATTTATACATTTATGAATTTTGCAACTAAATATTTAGGTTTTTCAAGCATTTGAAGAGTGTGTGGGCCCAAGTTTCCTTTTGAAGCTATGTTTGTGGGAAAATTTATCCCACATTGGTAGAATGGCATAAATTTTTTCTATTTAAATAACATTGAAGTACCTTTCATTAGTGTGAGAAAGTTTCATAGGAGGTTATCTTTCTTGATGGAGTTTTCTTGGTTTCAACACGGAGATCAGGCAATGGGATGTATCATTTTTTGCACCAAATCAGGTTTAATTCTTTTTTGGAAGTTTTTGAAAGCACTATCTTTGAATTTTTTTAAAGAATTGTTAAGTTATAATGGTTTTTTTGGACAAAGGGAATTTTAGGCAATGGATTGATGTTTTTCTCACCCATCTTAGTGAGGAGAATCTATTGCCATACTTGTATAATGAAGTTCTTGTTCCAGACACACGTAGTAGGTATACGATTTGGAAAGGATTTAGGGCTAGAGTCTATGGAGTTATTTTTTAGCATATCAATGACGAGGACCTTTTGGATTCACTTTGTTATTTTGAGATCCCTTATGCTCTTTGGACTCACCTTCAAAAATCATATGGATATTTTGATACTCTACTATCTCTCGATGACCTTCCTTCCAATACTAGTGTGTCTCTTTATTCTCCAGAGAAGATAAACCATGCTTGTGATCCTTTGGAGGTTTTTGAGACTTCAAATGAGGTTGTGGTTGCTTTAGAGGATCCTCATTCTTTGTCAAAGATAGTTGATCCAACTTCATTGAGTACTTCCATCATTCTTGAGCAATAGGATTATGATTTTCTTCTTGATTGGGATTCCTATTTGTTACGGGAATTTTTCCCTGTAAAGATAAAAATACATTGCAATAAAATAAAGTAAATTAATTAGAAAAGATTATTGTTGTGAAAGGGTGTGGCTTTTGTAACCACCCTTTGGAATATTTTATAATCATGTAAATTAGGTGAAATGGGGACAGAGAGAGAGAGAAAAAAAGAGGAAAGCAAAGAAAAGTGAACCCAAAATTTGGAAGGCACATGAGAGTGAAGGTTTAGGTCTTAGCTGGCTGGCATTTAAAAATTTGGAGAAGGGGCACACAACATGTGTCCAACTCGGGGTACAATGTACACTTGGGAGTGTCATGGCCAGGGCCGTGTTTATGTCATAAAGACAGGTTGGTTCTATGCAAGAATCGGTTCCTCTGGGGGTGTTTGTGCCAAGAAAAGCCAGGGGCCTATAACTTCATCTCTATGTGCAAGATTGTTGTTTCTAGAACTATTAAAGATATGTATCATTTTCATTGCAACATGATTTAGTTATTCTCTATGTTAGTTTATTTTCTATTGTGAATATAAAATATTTCCTTATTTTATTTTGTACATTATTGTTCAAATTTTTAATTATTTATGTTCCTTTTATTCATAAACGTTTCAATTAATATATTTATTTTTCTAATTAAACAAATTGCTACATTTATTTCATTTTTCACTACTCAAAATAACTAGATTACATTTATTTTACTATATGGGAAATAGTTAGGTTTACATTTATTTTACTATTTGGGAAATAGTTGGGTTTCACTATTTGTCATACATTGGGTCCTTGTTTATGGAGTCTCACATTTCAGATTTGTAGGACGAATTTGAGGGGTTATTTCTCCACTTTGATGATAGTTATTGCACAAGTTTTTTCAAACCATCTCTTTCTTTAGATATTGTTCAACATTAGTTTTTAGTTGTACCTTATTTTTCACCTTCTATTGTGATTGGGCATGTTCCTGATTGGTTTGTGGCATCTTTTACCAAGGTCTTGGTGACACATGAGCAAATCTCAGAGACATCATGGGTATGTGCAAGATCATGATGGGCCAAAAAGTGGTGATATGATGGGTATGTGTAGGGTATGTGGCTGACAACTTTTTTTTTGCCAAAATTGATGAAACGAAAAGGGTTTTTAAAGGAGATTCTCAACTTTCCACCAATATAAATTATGCTTTACTTTGAATTTAATAAATAATTATTATTCATTTTTTATTTGAATTACGACTAAAGTCTGATTGATAAGCTGATTGAAAAAAATCTATAGCTTTCAAACGATATCACATTTTTTGAATCTAAAACATGCATCACATTCTATGCTTCGCATACTATAGGATTAGAAAATAAAAAAATGAATTTCATGAATTTTTTATCAAGTTAAGGTGGTCAACATACGAGTTTTTATATTTTTTAAAATTTTAATAAAAAATTCATAACTAATCATTTAATTGGAAAAAAATTACAAAAAAATATGCATCACATATGGACATGAGTCTACTTATATCTAAAATCTTGTAATTTTTTTTTATCATTTTATTATGGCTAGGGTGGTTAGACAGACACCTACTTCTTATTTTTTCCTTGAAATTTAAATACTATTGCATTGAAATTTCAAATTTTCACCAAATAGAATTTTCTTTTTTTTTCAATAAACCTAGTAGTTTAGAAACTACATTCAATTTTCTATAGATTATATTCTTACATATTTTTGAAATAGTATAGATAACTTATTCAAATTTTTATGTCAAGTTGCCTAACTCTGATTTTTCTAAAAAATTTGCCACTTAAGGGCCTATTTTTCCCATTATGATCCTACACATACCCTCATCATACATCTTCATGCTTCTTTCTTTCAATTCCTATCTAGAATGGGAAGCATACCTACATTTTTATTTGGATTTGTTTCTTCCAAAAGGGAGACAAATTGTTTGTCGACATTAGATCATGTTTTGTCTTCAAACACTTACCATTTTTCCAGGTGATTACACATTGTGGGGGGGATACATAGTCTCTCTCTTTCCATATTATGGAGTGGCCATTGATTGTATATGCATTATTTATGTAGTTCTTCAGGGGTGTGATTGATTCCTCCATCCATGCATCATTTTTGTTTTTCATTTCTCTCTTTTGGAGAGGGGTTTTTTCCCACAGGGTTTTTCTCCTTTTCTTTGATTGTGAGAGATTGCATTGTAAATGGGTACCTAACATGGTTGTGTAGTTGGGACCCATATTGCATCTTCATTTTTTCATAATGATTCTCTCTAAGTTTCACTTAAGGGGGAGGTAGAATAGTTTAATTAATTATTCTGGGTAGTTTTGTTTCTTGTATCAAGAATTTTTATACTTGTTACCTTTTTTTTCCTTTAAAAGGGTATAACAATATGTATTTTTAGCATCTCATTTTTCACTCTCTTCTGTTGAAATAGATTTTTCTTCTCTCGTACATTGTGAAGAATTTTCTATTGTAGATGGTGCTCCTAGGAGGTGGTTGACACAAATAGTTACTATTGTACAAATGACACCAAAATGCTTCCCCACAATGTTGACATCAATGAAAATACTAGGACAGCCAAATCAACTAATGTATGCACACTTCATGCTCATGTTGCCAAGTTGCATCAACAATGACAGACTTCCAAACTTCCAACAATCTCCCTCTTTGTCATTGATGGCAACATGCATATCAAAAACATTTTTCATACCATGAATCAAAACTTATTTCCTAACCTCAACTCCCCCTTTCAAAATTAGCCTTGACTTTCCAAAAAAAAGGGTTTTCCAAACATCCAAAGATGTAAAATGTTTACATTTTCACTATTTCTCACATTATCTCTTCATTATCTACCTCTCCCCCTTTTACATCAGTGGCAACGGTCATGCAAGGGTCTGATATATGTATGTATGCATCAACAAAATGATAATTGATAAAAAAATATTGGAACATATTAACCTAAAGATGAAGATGCCTTGAGATTCTTTAGAGTATCCTGCCAAGTAGATTTTCCTTCTTCCCACGAACCTTTTGCATATACAAGATTTTTTCCCTTACATTTTCCAAACTATAAACATCTACTTGAGTGCTCAACCGGATTTCATTCCAACTCATTTCATTATTTGTATTTAATGTACAATTAGACCAATTTAGACAAAAATATATATTTTTTGTTCTTCTCCTTCACAATCTTGAACATCCTTCAATTCCTTCAAGACTCAGTGGTTTACATCTACACATTTATTTCTGATGCCTTCTATATTTTCCTTTGTAGTTCTTACTTCTGACTCATTTCATGTTTGATCTTTTAATTTGGATATGTACACTTTCAATGAATCAACCATACTCTTGAGATTTTCCAAAGTGGACACTAATGCATTAATACTTGCACTGATAATTACCTCTTGTAAATATTTAATTATTTCATCCAAGTCTTGTATGCTTGCACTTTCATGCTCATGTTGTGTTACATAAAATTGACTTCCTTCTTGTTTTCTAACCTCTTGCTTGATAGTAACACTTTTTCTTTTCTTTCTTGTTCTTCTTGTACTACGAGAGGATTCTATCATAGACATGGTCTTTCTTCTAAACTAGTTTTGTTTGGGTCCTTTGGGCTTCCTAGAAGCACATCTACATAATAATGAACTTCCTTCACAATTACTTCATAATCTAACTCAAAAATTCACACAAGTCGGGGCTTAACTAATTCCTATTATGTGGTCTCAAAACACGCCCCAAGGTTGAAAGACTTGAGGAACCAAGTGAAAAATAACTCTTATGGAAAGAGATAGCAAATTGAAAGATCACCAGAAGTGAAAAGAAAAGAGAAATCTATAAGAAAAGAGTACTTCATAATGTAAGTGTTTTGGATACTAGGAACCGGGAACCAAAAATGTTTGGAAAGGAAAAATGCAATGTGAGTTAGAATGGAAGGCTCTAGTCAGATGTTTGTACTCCAGTAAAATGGAATCTGGTAAGATGGAAGCCTGGGAGAACCAAAGTCTGGGAAAGTTCATGGGTAAAGATGAATACCGAGTATCGGGTACTAGGTTGCAATGTGAAATAATTTTTTTTAAAGTTTTGAAGTCATCTAATGATTCTTGTAATCTGGTATATATGTGAGGATATATGATATGCTAGAAAGCATGTTATCTATGACATTTTTGTACTAACATTTGAATAATGGTATTATTTACATGAGATGCTATAAATGTTTTCTTTCTTTAAAAAGGGATTTAATGTGTGGAATTTGTGATTGTAGGAGATATAGATTGTGATGCAAAGTTCAGGTATGGACGGTCAGGAAAATTGTATTTGCGAACATATTTGATGATGTTACCAAGTTCACTAATGCACTTTAAAAGCTCATACTAGAATAGAGTTTGTTGCAAAGATTTGCTAGATACTGTATGCTGCACTGTTTAAAAATGCATACAAAACCTACTTGATGTCCAGAAATAAAACCCCTCTCTTTAAAATCTCACACCATTTTATATGTAGTTGTGAAGAAATTTGGTGAAGTATAAAGCAGTTTGCTCTATTTTAATTAATTCTTTGGGGCATGCATGGAGAATAACCAGGAGAAATTTTTAATTTTCAATATTTTATGCTTTAGTTTAGAGTAGATGTTTAAATTCTTGAAAATGTTCCAAAATTAAGTGAATAGATGGAATTTTATTGAAAATATTTTGATTTGTATGAAATTTTTGAATGCTTAATGCTAAATCTACTTAAGTGATAGCAAAGAATTTGTGATATTCATGAAATATTATTGCAAATATTTCAATTTCATGATACTTGTCTTTATGATCCAATCAGAAACTCAATGCCTAAAATATATCACTTTAAACAATAGTAGTCCCTTTGAGATTAACAACAATATCACATCATAACCGAGAGCGACCCTAATGCAATCATGACTTGGTTATCAAAGACTTGGGATTGAACTGAAGCCAATCTTTTCTTGTTAAAGCAGAATCCCCTTTTAGATTGTCTTTGTTCCATATATTTTAAGAAGGATAGGGGTAGGTGCATGGAGATGGGCATCCAATTTTTGGCCACTTTTAATTTTTTGTTTGAAAAGTCATAACATGAGTGCATTATAATGCGAGCACATTATAACATGCTCGTGTTATGAAATTTTAAAAGAAAAAATAAAAGTGAAACACATTCATTCTTGCATTTTGACTATGTTTTTTATTGTGCCCACAACCAAAACCCCCATTTTTTGTGCTCACATTCTAGGAGGTATTTTGCAAAAATATTCATCAACGATTTCTATTTCATTGCAAGGATGGTGCCACAACAACAAGGAGGTGTGAGAGGTAAGGATTATTTTCTTTTTGTTTTGAATTTGTTAGTTTTAGGTTGTGTTTGATTTTTTTTTTTTGAATTTGTAAGAGATGTAAATCAACCTACAAACCCTCAAAATCCTCAACAAGAAGAGCTACCAAATCCTCAACAAAAAATTAACCACAACGAAAACCTCCTCCACCAATCACTTAACACCCTTTTGGCACTCAACAAAATTTAATGAGTGAAATTGAGAACAACAAAAAAAAAAATTGAGGATTTAATTAGTAGGTTGAGTGATCCAAATGGTTCAACTACAAAAAGAATGACCCTAGCAAGTTCATTGAAAGATATGTTAAAAATGTAGATTTAATTAGCAAACAAATAACTGGATGGCAAGATAGGAGGCAGGTGGCTAGGGCTTATATCACGGATAAACTATCATATAAAGATGTAAAGGATTTAAAAATTACAAAAGGTGATTTGTGCTCATTATTCACTGACCCACGCAAAAATCAAAATATTACCCTCAATGCAAAGAGGTTTCCTATTCATTGGTGCCACCACCAATAGATTAGGAACTATTTTTATGATAGGTGGTACATGGCCTTTGATTACCCACTGTTCAACAATTGTGAACTCCTGTAGTATTTCCTTAGGAAACTATACAGTGAGTTCATATTAAACAAAATCCCAAATTATTTTGAGATGAGGGACTTTCAAGGGAGAGGTGGGGGGTTGGCTCAGGATAGACCCAGTGCACAACTAGATCCTACGCAGCAAGGGAGACAAACTCTTGCTAGGCCGCCTTGTGAGCATGTTGTTATGCCTTCTGTCGTGAAGGAGAGTGTCGATGTAGAGACATTGTAGGTGATTAACACTTTGACCCAAAGTGTCATCCATCTATTGGATGTTGTGGATGTTTTTTTGATATGTGGTTGTCATTGATGTCAACACTATTAGCATTTGGTATATCAGTTGATGTATATGTCGAGGATATTGAGAAAATTGTAAGAGAAAGTGTTCTAGGTTCCTAGTGGAACTATACAAGTCATGAATGTGTCATGTTTTATACGTAGAAGATCAGTTGGTGTGGATTAAAAGGTTTATTGTTGAGTACATATAGATCATCTACCAGAAGTTTTAGAGGTCCACGTGAAGTTTTGAGTGTGTTGTGGTCTGACAATGTTTTTGTGGTCTCTGTCAGTGTTCTTGAATGAAGATTGTGTGCTTCTGTTATTCTCACTTGTTGTGGATATTTCTCTATTGTTTCTTAGTGCTCTCAGATGTCCCTAGATCATTATCTATCTTTTTGGTATGTCCACATTGATCGATGAGCTTGTGATTGAAGATATTTTCTTGTGCATGTTCATTTTTTCATGTTCCTAGCCAACATGTTGGTGGTAGCATGTTGTGGATCTTTGTGGTGAAAGTAACTAAAGTATTTTTGTGTTGGAGATGTTAATTTGGGTCTCCACTATGTTGTGGCCGACCTTGAGGGATTCACATTAGAAGTTTATTTGTAAATTTGGGCTAACATTACAAATATGTTCTATTTTCTTGGTCAACTAAGTTGTGATGAAATCTCATGTAGCGGATATATAAGTGTGATTGTTTCATCAGTGAAAGTGGTGCTTTGTGTGCTCCTATGTGTGTATGTGTAAATATCATTCGATTGTAGATCAGAGTGTGAAGAATATTGTGTGAAGTGTGAAGAAGTGTTGAGCTTAATTGGAACTATAATCAGGCTTGTGCAAAAGCTATTTTCTTAGTTCATACCCTTTGAATTTTTAATCCTATTTTATTGGGTAGTGAGCCCCTTTTGTATTTGAGTAGTGATCTCTAGGTAGTGTGCCTGAATGCATGTTCATTCCCCTTATTATTTCTCATTATACTTTTAATAGAGTATAATCTTGTGGACTAACATCCACCGTAGTTTTTCCCCTAACAAGTTTTCCACATAAAAAATCTTGGTGTTCTTTGTCTCTTTGATGTGTTAATTGCTTATTCATTAGATATGAGATTAAAGTTAAGATAAGTTGGAAAAGATTAAATTTTTGTAACAACTGATTCACCCCCCCTCTCAGTTGTTTGTCCTTTTTTTTCCAACAATTGGTATTAGAGCAAGTTCCTCTGAAGAAGTCTAAAATCTTGAGGTGATCTGAGATGTCAACATCCAAGAAGGACAGTCTGAGATTTCATGGAACTAACTATTCATTGTGGAAAGTTAGGATGCAATGTCACTTAAGGTTTATTGGTGAAGCTTTCTGGAATATTACAAGAGATCCATATACTATTCCTTAGAATGGTCCCTCAACTCCTGATGAGATCAAAGATGTTGAAACTAACATTAGGGATATTGAAGCTTTGATGAGTGATTTGATAGATTCGGAGATGGCTAATGTGATGGGTCTAAAAATAGCTCATAAGATTTGGATGAAACTAAAAACTTTGTATGAAGGAGATGCATAGGTCAAGATGGCTAAGCGATAGATCTTGAAAGGAAATTATGAGAATTTGAAGATGGGTGAAGATGAAAATATCACTTCTTTTATGCAGAGAGTAAATGAAATAGTGATGGGTATTAAATGTATCTGTGGTTTTGTGTATGAGGATGAAATTATGGCTAAAGTACATAGATCCTTTCCTCCCTCCTACAAAATGAAGGTTCATGTTATTGAAGAGTTCATATCAGTAAACAAGATGACTAGAGACATGTTGATTGGGAAGCTTGCTACTTTTGAAATAAGTGAATTTGGTGAATCTACACCGAAGACTAAATATGCATTAAAGGCTACTGTATCTGGAAGTAATAGACAAATATATAGTCCAAGAGAGAGTTCTAGAAAGATATCCAAGTATGATGAAGAACTAAAACATCTTGAAGATAAAGAAAGAGAGGTAGAAGAATTGGAAGCACTGATTGCAAAGCAAGAAGGGAGAGGAAAAGGTAAGTATGAAGATGTATTGCCTATTAAATGTTTTTCATGTAGTAAAATAGATCATTTTGCATCAAGATGTCCTAAAAGAGTTCTTAGATCTAAGCCTAAAAAGTTTAGATTCCAAAGGAGATGCTACTTTTCTGAAGAAGCGGTGACTGATGATGAATCTGATAAAGATAATGGAAATGAAGATGAATGGGCTTTCATTGCTACCATTGAAGATAATCCTGTGGCTACCAAATATACTAAAGATGAAAAACCTCTTGCAGCCCAAGTTGAAGGAAAAGATGAGTGGGTCATTGATAGTGGATGCCCACATCATATGACCGGTGATAAAATAAAATTTGTGAGTCTAGAGAAGTATGACGGTGGGGTTGTAAGATTTGGAGATAACAATGCTAGTGTGATTCGTGGCAGAGGATCTATTTTCCTTGGTGGTAAAGATAACACTGATGATGTCCTCTATGTTGAAGGCCTATAGCACAACTTGTTGACTGTTGGATAGATGGTTTACAAGGGATATGATCTTTAGTTCAAAGATGGAAGATGCAAGATACGTGGAAGTTTTGGGAATAAGATTGCAAGAGGAAAACAAACAAAAGATAATATTTTTCATCTGAATATTGCTAGTGGAAGTTGTTTAATTGCTCAAGTAGATGAAATCTAGTTGTGGCATAGGAGGCTGTGTCATGTAAAATTTGAAACATTATCAAGATAAGTTATACTCAAGTAGTAAGAGATCTTCATAGGTTAGTGAAGCTTGCTAATATAATCTGCAAGGAATGTCAGATGGGTAAACAAACTAGAGTCTCATTCCAGAGAAAACATTTTCATTTGAATAATTTGATGGAGCTACTACATAATGACCTTTGTGGTCCCTCCAGAGTCAAAATTATTCATGGAGAAAGTTATTTTATGTTGGTTATTGATGATTACTCTAGAATGATTTGGGTTTCCTTTTTAAGAGAAAAATGTGAAGCATTGGAGAATTTCAAAAGTTTCAAGTCTATGGTAGAAAATGAGAAAGGTCTGAAAATCAAGTGCCTGAGATCTGATAGAGGTGGTGAGTTCATTTCCAAGGAGTTCAACTCTTATTGTGAAGAGCATGGAATTAAAAGACAGTTATTTTCTCCCCAAACCCCTCAATAGAATGGAGTTGTAGAGAGAAAGAATAGAACAATTCTGGATGCTTCCAAAACAATGATGATGGAAGGAAATGTGTCTCAGATATATTGGAGTGAAGTAGTAAGCATTGTTGTGTATACTTTAAATCGAGTAAATGTCAATGGTAATTCTCGTAAGACTCCTTATAAGTTATGGTTTGGTCATAAGCCTACTATTAAGTATTTTAAGATATTTGGAAGCAAGTGTTATATCAGGAGAGATGATGATATAGGAGAATTTGATGCAAGAAGTGATGAAGGAATCTTCCTAGGTTACTCCACTAAAAGAAAGGCCTATCAATGCTATAACAAAAGATTGAGAAAGATGGTTGAGAGTGCAAATGTCAGAGTACATGAGGACTCTATCAAATCATCCATACATTGTAGTTATGATTCAAATGAGGATATTACAAGCCAAGGGAAGGATACTTAGACACAAAATCTAATTCAGATTATTCCATATCTTCTGGTGAAGCAACCTCAATTTGTTCTGGTAAATCAAGTCAGTCAGGAGGCACAGACAAGTGCAAGTGTATAAGAAATATCAAAAGATTCAGAAGCTCAAGAATTTCCCAAAACTCCAAGGTATGTAAAGCTGAATCATTTTGGAAATAAAATCATAGGAGATAAGAGTAAAGGAGTGCAAACTAGAAGAAAAATTGTAGAAGAATATTGTCTGATCTCTAAGATTGAACCCAAAAATGTCACTGAAGCCTATCAAGATGAACATTCGTTGGAAGATATGGAGAAAGAGCTAACTGAGATTGAAAAGAATGACACATGGCTATTGGTTCTGAGGCCTAAAGATAAAAATGTGATTGGTACTTAATGGGTATTTAGAAACAAGTTGAATGAAGAAGGTGAAGTGGTCTGGAATAAAGAAAGACTAGTATGTAAAGGGTATTCTCAAATGGAAGGTGTTGATTTTGAAGAAACCTTTTCCCCTGTCACTAGGATTGAAGTTGTTAGACTATTTCTTGCTTGTGTTGCACACAAGAACTATAAAGTCTATCAAATGGATGTAAAGTCTATATTTCTGAATGGAGAACTGTTGAAGAAGTTTGGAATGGGTTACTCCAAACCTATTGGCACCCCCATGGTGACCAGATGTAAGTTGACATAGAATGATGACTCTTCTAAGACAAATCAAACTAGATATAGGTCAATGATTGGTGGATTACTCTACTTGACTCAGACTAGACCAGACATTATGAATGTTGTATGTATGGTTGCTAGATTTCAGGCTGATCCAAATGAATCACATGTAACTGTTGTCAAGAGAATTTTCAGATATCTAAAAGGAATGGTTGACTTTGGACTTTGGTATCCAAAGGATGATGATCTCACTTTGTGTGCATATACTAATGTGGATTGGGATGGTGATATAGATGATAGGAAAAGTACTCTTGGTGGTGCTTTCTTCCTAGGGAAGAAGCTGGTATCTTGGTTAAGTAAAAAGAAAAACTCAATTTCTCTATCTACTGCTGAAGTAGAATACATTGTTGTTGCCAATAATTGTACTCAAGTGATATGGATGAAACAGATGCTAAGAGATATCAAGGTGATATATGAAAATCATATTTCCAAATATTGTGACAACTCAAGTGCAATAAATATCTCAAGGAATCTGGTGCTACACTCTAAGACTAAACATATATCAATCAAGTTTCATTTCTTGAGAGAGAAAGTGAATGAGAAAGAAGTCAGACTAGAGTATGTGCCTACCAAAGAAAAAATTGCATTTATATTACTAAGCCATTGTTGAAGGATACTTTTGAGTGTCTTAGAGGAATGCTAGGGGTAATTACTCCTCCTAATAAGAACTAAAAGATGCATTTTCTTGCATCAATCTGTGAACTTCATTGCTATATTCTAATTTGGATTGATGTTTCTATGGCTGCTACTTAGGGAGATTAGTTATATGTGTAGATATGTGGTTCAGAGCATGTTTATGGAAAGTTCATTGTTTCCTTTTCCATTGATGTCAAAGGGGGAGAAGTGTAATGTGAAAAATCATTTCAAGAGAACTGCAGAAGAAGTCAATGTGTTGGATTGATGGTTTTTTCACATCATGTGTTGGCATCAATGCCAAAGGGGGAGATTGTTGGATGTTATGGATGTGTTTTTGATATGTGGTTCTCATTGATGTCAACACTATTAGCATTTTGTATATTAGTTATTGTATATGTTGAGGATATTGAGAAAATTGGAAGAGAAAGTGTTCTAGGTTCCTAGTGGAACTGTGCAGGTCATGAAGGTGTCATGTTCTATACATTGAAGATTAGTTGTTGTGGATTAAAAGGTTTATTGTTGAGTATATCTAGATCATCTATCGGAAGTTTCAGAGGTCCACATGAAGTTTTGAGTGTGTTGTGGTCTAACAGTGTTTTTGTGGTCTTTGTCAATGTTCCTGAATGAAGATTGTGTGATTATGTTAATCTCAGTTGTTGCAAATGTTTCTCTATTGTTTCTTGGTGCTCTCAGATGTCTCTAGATCATTCTCTATCTTTTTGGCACATCCACATTGATTGATGAGCTTGTGATTGAAGATCTTTTCTTGCGCATGTTTGGTTTTTCATGTTCTTGGTTGACATGTTTGTGGTAGTGTGTTGTGGATCTTCATGGTGAAAGTAACTAAAGTATTTTTGTGTTGGAGATATTAATTTGGGTCTCCACTATGTTGTGGCCAACCTTGGTGGATTCACATTAAAATTTTATTTGTAAATTTGGGCCGACATTGCAAATATGTTCTATTTTCTTGGCTAACTAAGTTGTGATGAAATCTCATGTAGCAGATATATAAGTGTGATTATTTCATCAGTGAAAGTGGTGCTTTGTGTGCTCGTGTTTGTGTATGTACGAATATCATTTGATTGCAGAGTAGAGTATGAAGAAGATTATGCGAAGTGTGAAGAAGTGTTGAGCTTAATTGGAACTATAATCAGGCTTGTGCTGAAGCTATTTTCTCATTTCATACCCTCTAGATTTTTAATCCTATTATGTTGGGAAATGAACCCCTTTTGTATTTGAGTAATGAGCTCTAGGTGGTGTGCCTAAATGCATGTGCATTCCCCTTATTATTTCTCATTATACTTTTAGCAGAGTATAATCTTGTGGACTAACATCTGCCATGGTTTTTCCCCTAACAAGGTTTTCACATAAAAAATCTTGGTGTTCTTTTTCTCTTTGATGTGTTATTTTTTTATTTATCAGATCTGAGACTAAAGTTAAAATAAGTTAAAAAATATTAAATTTTTGTAACAACTGATTCAACCCCCCCTTATTTTTTTTTCTTTGTTTTTCCAATGCCATCATACTATCCCTATTCTACAGTTCCATCCAGGGGAGTCTTCGAGTGGTGGCCTTCAAACCCATGTGTGTCAATCTTGCGGGGTGAATTGTTCATATGACCCCACCGACACTCAGGAGGTTTCTACATAGGATTCGTCTATAGCTATGGAGATGGAAAGGGTTTTAGCATATGGATTTGGAAGATTGTTTTGGTTTCTAGTGTTGTCATTGATGGCAACTGGAGTCAGTAGTGTGGTCCACAGTATAGGAGTAGCTCATACCGGAAGGAAAAGTAGAAGACTGTAGTCTACCGAAAAAAAGCATGAAGAACAGAGCATCTGATTGATAAGTTGGTATAAATACTTCATCGGATCATTATTTTGTTGTGTGGATCCCCAGGTAAGCTTGTCAAGCATGTATGTTACCTTATTGGTAAGTTTTATGGTGTTGCAGAAATTGGTGTATGAGTTAAGAGATTCGATAGAATGATTTATTGTTTATTTTCTCATTATGGCTGATCTGTTATGTATGGCGTGTCCTGGATGTATGAGGAATAGTTGTTTAACTATTTCCTAATTTTGGAATTTTGAATTGGGTACCTACTATATTCTAGCCGACTTGTGTGGGTACACATTAATTCTAATTGGTGATTAAAGCCGACATGTGGAAGAATATTATATTTTGTTTGAAGCTAACATATAGTAATAAAATCTTGTTAGCGGATATATATGTGAGATCAAAAAATTATTTTTGGTGTGTGGTGTGTGGATCAAGAAGTGAGAAGGTGTGTAAGTAAAAAAGTACAGAGCAACAGTATGAGGTAATATCAAAAGATTTGTTGAAGTGAATTTTGGTTGTGTAGCAAAAGGGTTTTTATGTAGGAAAGTAGAGCATAGCAGAAGTGTGAATAGGACAAGAGGTCCAAAATCTATTTTATGTGCCTCATTGGAACTAAATCCAAGAATTTGTAGATGCTATATTCTCAGTTCAACATTTTGTTGTAATCTCAAATATTTTGTAAGGTAGTGAGCCTTCCCTATTTTGAGCAATGAGCTCTAGGCAATGTGCTTGAATGCAAGTGCATTCCCTTTTGATCATACTTTTAATAGAGTATACTTTTTCAATTAATCTCCACCTTTGTTTTTACCCTAACAGGGTTTCCATGTAAAAATTTTGGTGTTATGGTGTTCACATTGTCTCTTTAATGATTTTGCATTTTTCCTTTTGTTTATATGTTGTGAATGCTATTAAAGGTTAAATATTGTTGTTGATAGTTTAAGATCTAATTTGAAATTCAAATATTGTGGAACACTGATTTTCCCCCCTCTCAGTGTTCCTAGTATCCAATAGAGGGCAACTGACATTTTGCATGAGGCCTATGACATTGATACTCAGGTAAAAGTTAGCATGTTCATTGAATTTAATTTATTAAATTTTGATTTTGAAATGCAAGATTAACTAATTTAGTTTTATGATTTTAATAAAATTGTAGGGTCACAGTGTTGAGACTGGATATACTAGCCTAAACCTAATTATTTCTACTGTACACCTATTGGTGGGTTATGTAACTAGTAAACAATTATAAATTTATTACATGTTAATAACATTGTTTTATGAATGGTACTTTAATATGTGATTTTGGATGTTGAACATGCTAATATTGGAGGTTTTGAGGGAACACCTCCTAGTGCCAGTAGATTTACTCAAACCTACACATAGGTAATAGAATAAAGATTTTAACTAATGAATTTTACTTAATATATTTGTGTAGTTTATATTCATATCATTGATTACATTTCATTGCACATCATTCAAACTCAAAGCATTACTTCACATTCCATAACTAATAACTAGATGTTGATAGATGACAAAATTTCAACTACAATATAGTGTTTAGAAATTCAACATAAGTAGTGATGCATTTACTTCACATAGCATAAGTAATAAGTCTAGGAGCAGCTTTCAATTGTATTTTCTTGTCATGGCATTCCATGAGACCACTTTTTACTACTCAACATATTTTCAAACAATTCAGTGCCTTGTCTATGCTATGGATGCTTGGAAGGAATATATGAAAGAATAATAGTAAGCAATAGCATAGACAAGGCAATGACTTTTTTGAAAAAATTCCTCAAAGAAATGTGGTCTTATGGTGATGTCCATCACCATGAGACACAATTTCTTTGAGGCACTTTTTCAAACAACTCACCGCCTTTTCTATGCTACCACATTTTCCATACATGTCTACCAAAGCATTTTATCAAATAGTTCATTTCCTCACTGCTATGGCTAAAAGCTTAAAAAAGGTGCTTTCCAAAAAACTGATGCAATGGAGGGTAGTCAAATAACTTAACTTCATCATTCAAAAGGATTCAATCCACTTTGCAAGTCAAAAACTCAATTCTCTCTTTGTTTTCAAACTTCTAACTAGTCTTCCTACTAGGTCAGCCAACCCACTTTTCCTGTCAAAACTTTCTGTTAGCTCTCAAAAACGTAGGCTGAATGCCTCAAGAGGCTGCCAATCCCTTGATATGTTTTAGGGTAATAGACAAGGTCAAGAGAACTCAACCTTCTACTCTTTAGGTGCTGCAAACCTTGGGGGGGTGTACCTTTCTGAGTGGTGCAGGCTTAACTTGTGATTATCTTCTTAAAACAATTTGTTCACAATGGCAATGGGAAGTGAACAAATGAAATCCAACTTGAATATAGTAACAATATTCTAATCTAAATCCTAAAATGAATGCTTGATTAACAGATGTAAAGAAAACTGAATAAGTTCAAATGGTGAAGTGCAGAGACTAGTGCCTTGTTGGGTATGCGGAGTCAAATGAGATCAAAATGAGCAACACACTCTGGAGAAGACACAAATTATCTGGCATACATTTTGTTTACAACTTTTATAAACATGCAAGAATGTGATTACTAAGCTCTACTTGAATAATCCAATTGAATATCTCTGATTACTGTGATTAACTAAAAGGATTTAGTCTTTACTTGAAAGAACCAATCCATCGATCACACAAGTATAGCAAATGTGCATTGATAAATTGAATACAAACTTGTCATATCAATTTAAACAATCAGAAAGAATCCAACTTGGAGACAACTTAGCAATTCTCTTATTAAATTCAACAGATAACTGATACTAGAGATGTGCAGCAACATCAATTAACATTCATAAATACCTCCATTTTAGAACATGCATCATAGCCTCTGATTTGATAAATTTACTATTCTGTATCCATACAATTTTCCTACTGTATCAAATAACTGATAACAGGTCCCTTTTACAATTACAAAGATGCCAATTTATACACCAGCATGAGAAAATAAAACATATTGAAATATCATGTCGGCCCTCCACAAGATTCAGGCTCCAATTGAGCTAGCCCGCAACAGTCATCAAAAGTATACATGTCGTCCACAACTTTCAAATTTCTAATTTTATTCGCCAATGAACCAATCACCAGGACAACATAGAAGGTATGTCGAAGGCAACTGTATCATCAATCGTTAATCATCTTGGATTCCTGTGTTCCTCGTGCTATTCGCTTTTGCTGTAACAAACTATTTGCTATGCTAAAGACAATAAGTATCCATTTGTCTTCATTATGTTTCGGTATAGCCCTATTATATCGGGGAGATGTCATACAGATAACAAAATGTTATATCGAAATGTAATTCTTCACATGCTTTCATTCGTTGAGATGCAAGATATCTCTCACCGATGAGTGTTCATCATGTATATCGCTGTAGCTTCCAACCGTCGAGGAGACCTCTTGTAGAATCTTCGTGTCACACTGAAAAACCTTGTAGTCACTCCCATTTGCCAAGACCATTAGATTTTCTCACTGAAGAGAATACTCATTGAGCTGTCAGCAAGACAAAACAATGTCGGGGGGACCTCATATAGAATGCACCATGCTTTATCGAAAGTCACCCCGAGATAACTTTTGATCGCCAAGAGAAAACCAAACCTACACTGAAAGCCACACAAAGAAATCCACATGTAAGGTCGGCGAGACCGAAGGTCACTCACCAAGACCTTACAATGAAAGCAATATCTCCCACCGAAAGTCATTCATTATACTTGTCGGCAAGAACCAACCCTTTCGCTATGACCTCCTGCCGCAAACACATGCCTTTACCGATGAACCACCACAAGCATAGTTGGGGAGACATACAGAATTTGGTGAGATACTATATCGATAGCTAAAACATACGCCAATAGAAGTCTCCACATGTCGGTTGCCAAGACAAAAGATAATCGCCAAGACATGATGCCGATACCGCCAAGTCTGGTCGAAGAGAATCCATAATGCATTTGTCGGCAAGACCCAAAAATCTTGCTATGACCATATGTCGATGCCGCAACTCCTACCAAATGGTGCCTGTAAGTGAAAACCAATCGCCATGACAAATAATAAGTCTTGCCGATAGGCAACATAGACTTACGTTAGCAAAAAACATACAATGGGTAGGGGAGATAGAGGTATTCTCACGCCGATATGAACCAGAATGTAAAATATGTATGACCCAACAAATTCAATGGGACAATATGGAAAAATATGGGGTGAAATATACATATAGGAGGACCAAATCTAGAAATTTATGAGTGAAAACATATGTAAAAACATCAAATTTTTTCAGTCCCAACAGCGGCTCTGTCTAGGGATGAATGATAGTGAGATTATTGCAAGGATCCAGAATCTTTGGGTGAGCAGACCAGACACAAAATGATGAGCCAGCGAGTAGAATGGAAATGGAAATGAAGCATGAAGGAATGAATGCAAAAAGAATGCAAGATAGAAGTGAAATGGATGCAAAATGAAAGTGAACTACAACCCTAAACTACTATGCATGGAAAATAATTTTAAAGAGGACAAGCAAGAGTTTTCCATGCACCGGCAACGCTTAATCCTCTATGCTTTGGTTTCACCTATTCTGAGCTGTTACAATCTAAAACTCAAACCAAGATTTCCCCTGTCAAACACCTGGTTTTGTATCAAGTTCATCAAATTCTTCTTGAAGATACTCGTGCAATCTTTCCTATCATAGTCATTGCAAGTTCTTAGAGTATCATCATGCTCGATTTGGCCCAAAATCCCTACATCATCCTGTAATTCAAATTCTTCAACATCTTGGGATAAACCCCTGTTATTACCAACATACGAAATATACATATATTCAATGCAAAATTCCTCATTATCTTTCTCACTGTTGTGTATTGTAAAACACCCATTCAGCTACATTGAAAATTCATCATCAGAGTACCTCTCTTGAGAATCAAAAAATTCTTTTAGACCAACATTGTTTGAAACATACAAATCTAAAACCTTTTGCACCTCTTTGATACCCCCATGACTCAAATCTTCAATATTAAGCATATATAAACCAATCAAATCTGGAACACTATCATCCTTGGTATGCAGACAAATGTCTTCTCCACATGAATTAGAAATTTCAAAATCACATACCTCTTCTTGAATGGACACAGGCTTTTGATCAACACCAAAAGTCTCACCATCATACCAAGAAATGCACTGGGTGTCATAAAAATCTTTACACAAAGATCTCTCACTGTCAAAACAAATGCAGGTTGGACATGAAACCTTAGAATCACCTTCATGTGTATACCTCTGATATTCAAGAGTTAGCAAATCTGAAATTTGCTCACTGCTAAGCAAACAAGTTTCTACATTCTCATCACTACAGTTGTACTCATCACTTTTGTCATCATCAAAAATAGGTCCAGGATCATCATAGAATGAGAAAAAATAAATATTACCAGCATAGTCATTTGTTCTGTAATTTGACACATCACTTTGTTTATCTGAACATATCTTTTCCTCATCATCAAATGCATCTTCAAAGCTTTTAATTGTAGTAGGAGGTATTATATACTCATTATCAAATAAACACACATTTTCCATTACATCTTCCTCTTGATCATCACAAGAATCACAAGAATCACCTTGTTGCAGATCAAAATCCACAAATTCATCTTCACAATCTGAATACTCATTTGATCCCTCATAACACACACTGCTCTTCCTGTCACAATCAGTTATGCAAGAGAAATATCTTGTAATTTCATCTTCATTATGCAAGCCATCACAGGAATCATCTTGACTTGCACATGTTTCATCTTCCTCAGGATGTATTGTTTGATCAACTCCTCTATCTTCATCTTCATATTTTTTCCTATCTACAATATCAGCCCATTCAACTAGTTGATCTAAATAAATTGGTATGTATGATTCAGGCCAATATATTGGGTTTGGCTCATACACTTTCATGAACTGTAGAATGATGTCAGACCTACTAGGTGGGAATTTAATAGGTATTTTCTTACAAATATCAGTCATTATGCAGAGCAAAGAGTACCCAGATTCTCCTCTATATCTTCTTATACCAAGAAAGTCATCTAAAATATTTTTGAAGTATTCATCATCTTTAGATTGTTGGTTTTGATACATACCTTGTTGCAAATTTTGACTGTCATCTTCAAGTGGGATAGAATTATGCTGCATATGACATTGATCACATTGGCATTGCACTTGACACTGATCACATTGGCATTGCACTTGACACTGATCACATTGGCATTCTTGATAACTTGCCAATCCTTGTCCAGGAGGGACTGGATAAACACTTACTTGCTTTGATGGTTGTGGAGGATAAGTGCTCTGCTATGCATGATATGTATCGTCTTCATTATAGAAATTTCCATTTGTAATATCGGGTGCTCAAGGGGCCCAACACCTTCCCACACTTGTGTATTCATCTTCATTGCAGAATTCTCTTAATTGTAACGGTTGCTGGTCCAATTGTATCCTTTTCCTTTGCCATTCTTCTATTTCCTTTCTCTGAGACTCATACGGTGCTTTAACCTCTTCATGAGTTAAATATTCATAATCAACTTGAGGAGTATCATGATCAATAGGTCCACCCTGATTATCCTCCATTTTCATATCATTGTGTGTCCATCTACTGCTGCTAGTAGGAGCTCCAATAGGAACTCCCCTGTATTGAGATCCTCTTCCATACATACTTGAACAAATGCAATGTTTCTTTCAGAGTCACCACCTACTTTTCCAAAAGTAGGAAAATTATTATTTTTGATCTTTTCCCCAGCGGAATCACTCTTTCTGAATGTTCTCAAATTACAACTTTTCCTCCAATGACTCTATAATGTGGTCTTCAACCGAATTTTCTGATGTAATCCCCAGTAGAGTCACCAATTTGTTAGCTCTCAAAAATGTAGGTTGAATGCCTCAAGAGGCTGCTAATCCCTTGATACGTTTTAGGGTAATAGACAAGGTCAAGAGAACTCAACCTTCTACTCTTTAGGTGCTACAAACCTGGGCGGGTGTACCTTTCTGAGTGGTACAGGCTTAACTTGTGATTATCTTCTTAAAACAATTTGTTCACAATGGCAATGGGAAGTGAACAAATGAAATCCAACTTGAAAATAGTAACAATATTCTAATCTGAATCCTAAAATGAATGCTTGATTAACAGATGTAAAGAAAACTGAATAAGTTCAAATGGTGAAGTGCAAAGACTAGTGCCTTGTTGGGTATGCGGAGTCAAATGAGATCAAAATGAGCAACACACTCTAGAGAAGACACAAATTATCTTGCATGCATTTTGTTTGCAACTTGTATAAACATGCAAGAATGTGATTACTAAGCTCTACTTGAATAATCCAATTCAATCTCTCTTATTACTATGATTAACTAAAAGGATTTAGTCTTTACTTGAAAGAACCAATCGATCGATCACACAAGTACAAAAAATGTGCATTGATAAATTGAATACAAATTTTTCATATCAATTTAAACAATCAGAAAGAATCCAACTTGGAGACAACTTAGCAATTCTCTTATTAAATTCAATAGATAAATGATACCAGAGATGTGCAGCAACATCAATTGACATTCATAAATACCTCCATTTTAGAACATGCATCATAGCCTCTAATTTGATAAATTTACTATTCCGTATCCATACAATTTTCCTACTGTATCAAATAACTGATAACGGGTCCCTTTTACAATTACAAAGATGCCAATTTATACACCAGCATGAGAAAATAAAACATATTGAAATATCATGTCAGCCCTCCACAAGATTTGGGCTCCAATCAAGCTAGCCCGCAATGGTCATCAAAAGTATACATGTCGTCCACAGCTTTCAAATTTTTGTTTTTATTCGCCAGTGAACTAGTTGCCAGGACAACACAGAAGGTATGTCGAAGGCAACTATATCATCAATCGTTAATCATCCCACATTCCTATGTTCCTCATGCTATTCACTTTCACCGTAACAAACTATTTGCTACGTCGAAGACAATAAGTATCCATTTGTCTTCATTATGTTTCGGTATAGCCTTGTGATATCAGGGAGATGTCATATAGATAACAAAACGTTATATCGAAATGTAATTCTTCACATGCTTTCATTCGCTGAGATGCCAGATATCTCTCACCAATGAGTGTTCATCATGTATATTGTTGTAGCTTCTAACCGTCGAGGAGACCTCTTGTAGAATCTTCGTGTCACACCAAAAAACCTTGTAGTCACTCCCATTCGCCAAGACCATTAGATTTTCTCACTGAAGAGAATACTCATCGAGCTGTCAGCAAGACAAAACAATGTCGGGGGGACTTCATATAGAATACACCATGCTTTATCGAAAGTCACCCCGAGATAACTTTTCATTGCCAGGAGAAAACCACACCTACACCGAAAGCCACATGAAGAAATCCACATGTAAGGTCAGCGAGACTGAAGGTCACTCGCCAAGACCTTACAACGAAAGCAATATCTCCCACTGAAAGTCATTCGTTATACTTTTTGGCAAGACCTGACCCTTTCGCTATGACCTCCTACCTCAAACACATGCCTTTGTCGATGAACCACCACAAGCATAGTTGGGGAGACATACATAATTTGGTGAGATACTACCTCGATAGCTAAAAGATACGCCGATAGAAGTCTCCACATGCCGGTCGCCAAGACAAAAGATAATTGCCAAGACATGATGTCGATATCGCCAAGTCTGGCCGAAGAGAATCCATAATGCATTTGTCGGCAAGACCCAAAAAACTTGCTATGACCATATGTCGATGCCGCAACTCCTGCCGAACGGTGCCTGTAAGAGAAAACCAATTGCCATGACAAATAATAAGTCTTGCCGATAGGCAACATAGACTTACGTTAGCCAAAAACATACAATGGGTCGGGGAGACAGAGGTATTCTCACGCCGATATGAACCAAAATGTAAAATATGCATGACCCAACAAATTCAATGGGACAATATGGCAAAATATGGGTGAAATATGCATACGGTAGGACCAAATCTGGAAATTTATGAGTGAAAACATATGTAAAAACATCAGATTTTTTCAGTCCCAAGACTTTCAATTTCTCAAACAACCTTGTTGAAAAATCCCCAAATCAGGCACCCATCATGGCCTACTTTCACATATCAAAAACTCAATACCAACTCCTTTGGATCAATTATATTTTCTTAGTTTTCTCCTTCAATCTCTCCAACAACAACTTACATGGATGGATCATATCATTTTTAAACATTTCCCAACCTTTCCAACTTCCTACAATGACTCAATAACCTCTACAACTACTTTTACCCTTGGCATTCCATTCCTTTACACCTTTTTTACATTTTTACAACATTTGAAATTGACAACTTTGTCAATATTTTGCAAATTTGCACTTTATACCTAAATTAACTAACTAAGACTATTAAAACCTCCAAAATGGATATTTAAGCCTTATTACATCATCAAAACACCTTAACCAATTCAAAATCCTAAATTTTCCTCATGGAGGCATGTTCTTGCAAAGGTGCACCTGAATGACAAACTATGGATGCTTGGAAAAAATCTGTCAAAGCATAATAGTAAGCAAAATCATAGATAAGGCAGTTAGTAGTTTGAAAAAATTCCTCAAAGAAAAGCGGTCTCATGTTGATGGAATGGAATTCCATCACCATGAGATTGCATTTCTTGGAGGCATTTCTTCAAATAGATCACCACCTTTTCTATGATACCACATTTTCCATACATGTGTACCAAAGCATTTTATCAAACTACTCACTTCCTTGTTGCTATGGCTAAAAGCCTAAAATAGGTGCTTTCCAACAAACTATGGACGCTTGGAAAAATATCTATCAAAGAATAATAGTAAGCAATAATACCATAGAGAAGGCAGTGAACTTTTTGAAAAAATGCCTGAAAGAAATGCGGTCTTATGGTGATGGAATGTCATGACGTGCATTTGTTTGTAATGGCATTCCATCACCATGAGACCTCATTTCTTTGAGGCAATTTTTCAAATAGTTCATTTCCTTCTCTATGCCACCATAGTTATCATACATGTCTATGAAAACATTTGATCAAATGGTTCATCGGCTTGCTGCTATGGGTAAAATCCTAAAAACACGTCCTTTTAAACAAGATATGTATAGGGAAAATAGTAAGCATGATAATCAGAAATATATAGTTTAATAAGTACTCAAAATTTTGTTCATTATCTCATACATTATAAGTCATGATGTGGATCGCTATTTTAGTTTTTGTGATTGAATAATTTTTTGTTTTATTTTTAGATGTTGCAAGCTAAAACACCTCTAAATGTGACAAGGGAAATGGAGATCGGTGTTTCATTTGCTATATAATCCTCGACGGCTCTGATAGGGTAGGTATGAGGAAAATTACTAAATTTCAATTTACATTTGTTGTTATAGATGTTAGTTAGTGAAAAATAAAACCATTATTGATTCATAGTTTAATTTCTATTAGGATGGTTTATACATGGCTTGAGCATGCCTCATCATGGGCGTGTGAGTATTTCCCTCCTGGAGAGTGATCATGAGATGGTGGTAAGTGATTATTTTGTAGAATATATCATTTTTTATAATGTAATTTCTATATATTAATTTCTTTACTTCTTATTGTAACAGTTAAAACTTCACGATGAACTAAACTCTAGGAGGAGGAGCAAGAGCACTCCTCGAGCGCAACACAAATGAGTGATAGACCTATTGACATCCGATTGACAAGAAAAGGGAAAGAATTTATTTCTAGAGCATGGAGAGCAATGGCTTTTGATTCTAGAGCCCTTTGTTGTATGCCTACATGGTAGTTTTGTACATATTTTGTATTGGATATATTTGACATTGTATGCCTATATGGTATTCTTGTAAGCTTATATGGCTATTTTGTACCTATATTTCATACTTATATCGACATATATTGATTTATGCCTACATGGCTATTTGGTTAATACAAATATTTTTTATCAATGGTGTACATATTTGCATTCTAAATTGATGGTTCAATAGATATGAGTTATGTGTATTCAAGTGTATACTTTACAACTTACATGTATACTTTGTGACTTACATGTGTTCCAATGTATACTTTGTGACTCACATGCTTTCATGTGTATACCTTGTATTCGTGCATATACTTTGTATTAATTTTTGTATACTATGTGTTCATGTGTATACCTCAAGGCTTATGTGTTTTTGAGTACTTGTGCTTCCTTTATTCACATGTACATGCTTGACTTATTCACATGTATACTTATTAATTGGTTAGCTGTAGAATTGATCATTGTTGTCCTTCATGGTTTGTCTTGAATATTAATTGATTGATGGTAAAAAAAATCATCTAAAAGAAAAAAACATGTTTTCAATTAGTATTCCATGAAATGATTCATAAAAAGATTCCAATATATTTAATCCTTTGATTGTAACTCAATTAAGCAAAGAATACATAATCTTCACAAAACTTGCAAAACATAATATATAGAGTAGACGAAGTAGTTAAATTCTTGATGCATTATCATACAAACATTTATCTTCAATAATCTTTAAACATTTTCACAACATAATCTTGATAGTGCAAAATGAATTGTTATGTTCTTGATGTGTCACCATATAAGCACGTCGAAAGATTTATATGTCAAATTTTTGCAATATTATTTCTTGTATACAAAATGGACTCAGGAGAAAGCAAGTTATAATTTATAATACAAATAAGAAATGGACTCAACATTATCCTAGACCCCCGAATAGGTCTATTTAACAAAGAAACATCCTCTCAATCACTCTTCCAATTGCAAAACACCATTGGGCAACATTTACAAGTCAACAAATCCACAAAATCCACAATTTTTAGGGCATGATTGGTCCTCTAACCCCACTATCCTCTAAACCCTCACTTTTCTCAAATTTCACTAGGGTTTATTGAAAACCCCATATCTAGATGTCATACAACCTCAAAATCTCTTCCAACACTTTTCATTCTACCTGCAAAAACTTAATTGACCACCAAATTATGCCACCCCTTGACTTTACCCACTTTTACTCCCTCAAACCTCTCTTTTTCTTTCAAAACCCCTCTTTTCCCAAGTAGGGCATCATGTCATTACATCTTTTGACCTCCCTTGTCCTTGAAAACTATTTGAACACATCAAACTCCACAACCTCACCCTATTTCCAACCTATTCTAACTTATTCTCAAGCAATTTCTTCTGTTCACCTCGTCTAGCCTTGCTTTTAAGGCCTAAATTCTAAATTTTGAATAGAGGCAGTGTTAGTAATCTCTTCCAATGCCTTTACTAATGTTATATTTTTATTCATACTTACACAATTGACTCAAATGACCCAACACTAACTCAAAACTAAAAGCAATATTACCAAATGGCCTATCATGACTTTATTTGACAATATAATGACTAAAACCACTGAACTAGACCTTCTTCATCAAATGGAAGAACAAGGTGCTCTACATCAATGATCATACATTTTTTTGTGTAGAATACTTAGACTTCTCAACCGTCGTGTGTATGTTTCTCTTTTCAATTGTTTTTCATGCCATCATAAGGGATCAAGCTGGTTGAATGTAGCTCAGAGAAATTCTTCCTATTTGGGTGTGAAAGAGGACCATGCCTAGCCTAAACCTACCTATTGGGATGTGTTGGAGTAGTTTGTTTTGTCACACAAATTGCAAAATGAAAGCTGCACCACTTTGTAACTTTGCACTGCTTCCATTTAACACTTTTTCCATCAAGTGAAAACTAGACACCACAAGAAAATGACTTTAAGATTAAAAAAAAAACTAAGAGAGGTTATTGTAGAGAGGCCCAACGTGATCCCATAGGCTCAGATAGAGAGTTTGTAAGTATCACTATTTCTGAGTAATAGCCTGTCAAAGTTTGCTTTTGCATTTTGGAGTCTTAAGGGATCGATCTAGTTGAACGTAGCTCAAAGTGATTTCGCATGTTTGGGTGTGAAAGAGGACCATGCCTAGCATAAACATACCTATTCAGACATGTTGAAATATTCTGTTTGGTCACACGAGTTGCAGAATGAAAGTTGCGCCACTTTGCAACTTTGCACTACTTGCATTTGACACTTTTTTCCATCAAGTGAAAATCCATCACCATGGGAAAACCACTCCAAGATAATAAAAAAATGAGAGAGGTTTTTGTAGAGGGGACCAATGCAATACTGTAGGATTAGAAGAGAAGTTTTGAAGCATCACAATATCCGAGTAACAACTTGTTGAAGTTTGTAGCCATTTTGCACTTTGGACTCTTAAGGGATTGATCCGGTTGAATGTAGCTCAAAGTGATTTTGCATGTTTGGGTGTGAAAGAGGACCATTCCTAGCATAAAAATACCTATTCAAACACATTGAAATAGTTCATTTGGTCACACGAGTTGTAGAATGAATGTTGCACCACTTTGCAACTTTGCACTACTTGCATTTGACACTTTTTCCATCAAGAAAAAATCCGCCACCATGGGAAAACCACTCTAAGATAGAGAAAACTGATAGAGGTTTTTGTAGAGGGGCCCAATGTGATCTTTTAGGATTAGACAAGAATTTTTTAAGCATCACAGTATCCAAGTAACAACATGTTGAAGTTTACAACCATTTTGCACTTTGGACTCTTAAGGGATTGATATGGTTGAACGTATCTCAGAGCGATTCTGCATGTTTGGGTGCAAAAGAGGACTATGTCTATTGTAAAAATACCTATTCATATGTGTTGGAATAGTCCATTTGGTCACACAAGTTGTAGAACAAAAGTTGCACCACTTTGCAACTTTGCACTGCTTGCATTTGACACTTTTTCCATCAAGTGAAAATCCGCTACCATGGGAAAACCACTCCAAGATAGTGAAGACCAAGAGAGATTTTTGTAGAGAGGCACAACATGATCTTGTAGGATTAGACAAAAATTTTCTAAGTGTCATGGTATCTACGTAACAATATGCTGAAGTTTGCAGCCATTTTGCACTTTGGACTTTTAATGGATCAATCCAATTGAATGTAGCTCAAAGCGATTCCGCATGTTTGGGTATGAAAGAGGACCATTCCTAGATTAAACATACATATTTGGATGCATTGGAATAATCCATTTTTTATACAAGTTGTGGAATGAAAGTTTCACCACTTTGCAACTTTGTACTACTTACATTTGACACTTTTCGATGAAGTAAAAATCTGCCACCATAGGAAAACCACTCTGAGATAGCAAAAATTGAGAGAGGTTTTTGTAGAGGGGCCCAACACAATCCTATAAGATTAGAGGAGAATTTTCTAAGTATCATGATATCTTAGTAACAACATGCTAAAGTTTGCAGTCATTTTGTACTTTGGACTCTTAAGGGTTTGATCTGATTGAATGTAGCTCAGAGCGATTCTACATGTTTGGGTGTGAAAGAGGACCATGCCTAGTGTAAACATACCTATTTGTATGTGTTGGAATAATCCGTTTAGTCACATGAGTTGCAAAACAAAAGTTGCACCACTTTGCAACTTTGCACTGCTTGCATTTGACACTTTTTCCATGAAGTGAAAATCTACCACCACGGGAAATTTTTTGTAAGATAGCAAAAACTAAGAGAGGTTTTTGTAGAGGGTCCCAATGCAATACTCTAGGATTAGATAAAAAGTTTCTAAGCATCACGGTATCTAAATAACAACATGCTAAATTTTGCATCCATTTTGCACTTTGGACTCTTAAGGGATTGATCTGGTTGAACGTAGCTTGGAGCGATTCCGCATGTTTGGGTGTGAAAGAGAACCATTCCTATTATAAACATACATATTCGGACATGTTGGAATAGTCTGTTTGGTCACAAAAGTTGTAAAATGAAACCACTTTACAACTTTCAACTGCTTGTGTTTGACAACTTTTTCCCCAAGTGAAAATCTGCCACCATGGGAAAACCACTCTAAAATAGCGAAAACTAAGATAATTTTTTGTAGAGGGGCCCAACGCAATCCCATAGGATTAGACGAGAAGTTTCTAAGCATCACGGTATCTGAGTAACAACATGTTGAAGTTTGCATCATTTTGCAATTTGGACTCTTAAGGGATCGATTAGGTTGAACGTGGGTCAGAGTGATTCCACATCTTTGGGTGTGAAAGAGGACCATTTATAGTGTAAACATACATATTTAGATGCATTGAAATAGTTTTTTTGGTCACATAAGTTGTAAAACAAAAGTTGCACCATTTTGCAACTTTCAACTACTTGCATTTGACAATTTTTTCCTAAAGTGAAAATACACTACCATGGGAAAACCACTCTAAGATAGTGAAAAATGAGAGATTTTTGTAGAGGGGCCCAATGTAATCCCATAGGATCAGACAAGAAGTTTCTAAGCATCACAGTATTTGAGTAACATCATGTTAAAGTTTGCAGTCATTTTGCACTTTGGACTCTTAAGGGATCAATCTGGTTGAACCTAACTTGGAGGGATTCCATGTGTTTGGGTGTAAAAGAGGACCATTCCTAGCATAAAAATACCTAATTATATGCATTGAAATAGTCTATTTGGTCATACGAGTTACAAAATGAAAGTTGCACAATTTTTCAACTTTGCATTGTTTGCATTCGACACTTTTTCCATCAAATAAAAATTGGACACCATAGGAAACCACTCTAAGATAAGAAAAATTGAGAGATTTTATTGTAGAGGGGCCTAACATGATCTCATAGGCTCAAACAAATATTTTGTAAGCACCATGATTTTCGAGTAATACCCAATGAAAGATTGTTTCCCTTTTGCACTTTGGACCCTTAAGGGATTGAGCGACTGAACGTAGCTCAAAGTGATTTCACACATTTGGGTGTGAAAGAGGACCATGCTTAGCATAAATGTACCATGTACTTAGAAGAAGATCAATAAAATTCATTTTTTCCTTGCATTTTTCTATATTTTTACTAGAAATTTGATGTTTCCTTGAATTATATGGTTTTGTACAGGGTGATTGTGTTCTCTTTTTCAATCTCTTTGTGTTCCATAGTCCCAATACATATTTAGAAACCTATTTTGATGTTAAGGTGCTTATTTGGTGAAATGGAATAAGTTTTATGGGGTTTGTGTTGCTGCCCTTATAGATTTTTATGGAAAAGGGCATGAAAAATGAGGTTTCAGCCTAGGGTTTGATAAAATATTACATGTAGAGGTTGGGTGATTGTATTTTGAGTTTGTGTAGGTGATTTTAAGAAGCTCTGAGGTGGTGGCATGTTATGGTAAGGTTTGCAACCATTCCTTTCAATGAACCCTCCTCATACTAGCATAAAATAAGGGTTTTGTGGTTTGGCATGGTGAAGTGAGTTTCTCTTGAGACAAATTGAGGATCTGAGGGTTTGGATACATGAGAATTTCTGCCCCAACAAGTTTTGGGGTTTTTTTAATTTTTAAAGGTATGTTCCTTTGTAAATTAGGCTTAGTTAGCCTAATGAGGATAGCAAAGAAGGTTATTTTTGATGCACATGTTCCAAGACAGTCACTATTGATTTTGAAGTATGTATTGTAACTCAATAATGGCTATCTAAATCAATCATTTTTTTGTGAATTCATTTGAGAAGTTTGTGAGAAAAAGTCTAAAACCAAGGTCTGTTGACCTACTAGACAAGGTAGAGTGAAGGGTTAAAATTGAAGAGATAGAGAGTTATTGGTTGAAACTTTGTTTGAAACTCATTCATTTGAGGTTTTTTGAAGATTAACACCCTATTCTTACATATTCAAATTGAAAAACACCTAATTGCAATCCATTCCATCTATATTAGTTCCAATGTCATCAGAGGGTGATACGTGTGAAGTGGGCTAAGATAACTTGTTAACCATTTGTCAACCCACTTCCCTAACTCATAATAATTTTAGGCTTGCATTATACATGAAGAAAAAAATCATGCCATCTTCCATGTATCAATACTCCATGAACCTGCATTTGAGCTAAGGAAAGTGTGTAGCTCACTCAATCCTGATAGTGTACAACAATCCTCATATGTTGCCATGTTAGTATCATCCATCAACCAAAAATATCTACAAATTGAAGATGTACCTTCATTACCTAGACCCATCAAAGCATTACAGCACTCAATGATTGATCTTACATTTGTCAACTTTACACTGTCTTTATATTTTAACTCTTCTCATGCTAATGCTCTTTTCACACATCCTCCTACACCATCATTCTCCCCCTTTCCATGCTCGGCCTCACAAAAGTTCCACATATGTTGTAAACCTATAATGACATGCATCTTGCTCAACTATTAGAACATGTGTGAGTTCTTGAACTATGTTGCATAGTTATCTGACCATATTATATGTGGACTGTATGCTATGTGCCTCTGAGCCAAATCATTGTGGAACATCTAGAAGCAACCTTGCATGAAATATGGAGAATGTTTGTGATCATCACTAATATAAAAGTGGCACTCCCTCAATACCTTTATTTGGTCCTTTGTACTATCAACTACATGAATGAATGCTATTTGCACAAATATTGAAACCTATGTGGAGTTGTAATACTATGACTGCACCTCACATTGTGCTTGTAGAGTGTAGTTCTCTACAAATCCAACCACTGATACTACGCTGCCAATTGGAAAGGTATCCTTGCATATCTTGAATTGCATGTGTAGCCATCGAGCTCTTTGGGTATGCCTTGCATACTCATACATTATATTGTCATGAAACATGGACATAAACTGATACACTAGAATCTTCTAAATAACCAAATCACACCTTTTTGCTTGAGACCCATCTTTTGTAGCGTATTCCACTATTTTATACTTCTTGAACTCTACTAGTTTTTGTCCCACCTTATCTGTTCTTTCCATATGTTGACATACTAGCATACACTAGAAGCCACTACAACACTTGCATGAACCATCCAAGCATGTTTTCCTATAGAATATTTGGCCATCCTTTATTTCACATAAAAAAAATTATAAGAACTCTCTTGAATATTTTGGTGGGCTTCTATGCCACAATCCTACAAAACATTGTTAGTATGAAAATCACAACATATAGAATGATGTGATAAACATCATAATGGTCAGAGAATTCAATATGTAGTCTACAACAACAATTAGTGTGTGTGTGATTTATCTTGACATAAAAAAAGGTTTAAGCATTTCAAAAAATATTTGAAAAATACTAATTTGAGGATAATCCATTTGAAATTTATGAAAAAAATTAGGTTTTAGTCATATCCAAAAAATGCTTTGGATGTGGCTCACTGTTTCAACTACTAATTCTCCTTCTTACCACATCCCTTTGATTCAGAGATGGCCTTGTGTTATTCTTCCAATACTCTTCAATTAGTGTTTTCAATGCTTCAACAACTTTGTTATCTTTTTGTGGTAATCTCCCCTATAATGCCCATAATTCATTTGAATTGATGCCCTCAATTCTTTGTCACCTTTGACTGGATTTTTATAAAAAATTTCTACTAATTCTCATTCATTCACTCAACTTTCTAATGAGATGATCTCTCTTTGTTTCACTTCTTACCAAATTCGATGTAATGACACATCGTGTGACATTACTATCCTTTGAGCATGAGGTCTTACCCACACTCTCATATGCATCCATTAGATTCTTCACAATTGTTTTTTCACTCGATACATTCAATGTTCTCAACCCAAGAGTCTTCATGATGTCTTTATACTTTAGAACCCACATCATTTCAATAAATAGTTGACATCTTGTTTTCTCATTTATCCTTTCAAAGTATAATTTCCAAATCTTATCAGCATATCTTCTACAAGTGTGTGTTGGAATATTACCTTCCATGTGCTGTAAAATATCTTCATCAATATTAATCAAATACTTTGGCTTTCCACACAAAATTCTAGGTGGTGTTCTCGTAGGTGCATACATCTCAACATTAGGAATTTTATCAATATTTAATTGAGGTGGGCTAGATTGAGTACCTTCAATCGATGGTGGAGTAGAAGACATACCTTGAGGTTCTCATGGGGATGATGGCATACCTTTGTCAAATCTGACTGATGATGTACTCTCAACTTGAGATGCGTTGGATGGTGTCCAACCATATTCACTTGTGATAGATGGTGTCCCTCCATATTCACTTGTGGTAGTTGGTGTCCCTCCATATTCACTTGGGCTTAATGGTGTCCCTTCGTGTTCACTTTCCATAGAGGGTGTGTCTCCAACTATGGTATCTAAATCTATCTTACCATGATTCTTTCACATTGTCTTTTCACGATATTCCCTCAACCATTCTCTCTCCTTTTCTTTGAAGGTTTCATACTCTTCGTCTGTTATTTTATTCCTTCTTCATTTCATCAGCATGGCAGATAATTTTACCTGTAGCATCGTAATGAGATGAATATTGGTTCCTAAAATATTTATCCATTCAAATAAACGAAATATGTCATTCAAGGGTTCATAAAAAATACTTACAATCATATTGTACAAGACTATTTCTAGCATAGACAAAGGTGGTGCAGGGGCATGCCATGATTACAAGATAGGCAAAATTACATTGTTTTCCTTTTGTAAATGGGGTGCTAAAGAAGGGTTTTGATGAAATGTTGAAGGAAAATTCCATGTAATGGTTGTTTGAGTTTGTGAAATGCATTTTTGAAGTGTTGTTGGTATTGGTGAAGTCCGGTAAGCTCGGTTGTCAAGACTTTCAATAAACCCTAGGTTATTTGCATGAAAGTTGAAGGTTTGGTGGTACAACATTTTAGAGGTCAAGGATCTAAGAAATAATGGTTGAATTTTTTGTTTTGTAACACAATTAGTGACTATTAGTTGAGATTTTGTGAAAACAAAGTGTTTTGAAGGTACCTCCTTTATAAAAGAGAGCTATTTGGTGGACTAGAAGGTAGGGCAGTCTATTGGTTTTCAATATTGTTGCAAAGAAAACTCTTGAAACCTTTTGGTATGTTGTGTTAGGATTTTAAGTGTGTATCAGATGATTTTTATTAGGTCTTTGTATGGCCTTATCTAAGAGATATTGAGAAAAAATAGTGTTGGAGGGCTACAAGCCTTTAGGTGTGTGTTTGGGATAATTTGAGTGTATAGTGTTTAAGGGGTTAGTTTGTTGTTTTAGTCTAATCATTTTGAGTTGGTTAGGGTCTTCACCACCTAGGTTGCTATCACGCTACCCCTACCTTCTCAACCCTACCGCATTGGCAAGCCATTGGAGCATTGGAAAGTTAGCTCACTCACTAGCTTGCCAATGCAGTAGGGTTGAGAAGGTAGGGGCAACATATGCCTCATAGAAATGGGGTTCCATGGTGATGTACCCTCATTTCTATGAGGCATACTCTACCCCTACCTTCTCAACCCTACCACATTGGTAAGCTAGTGAGTGAGCTAGCTTTCCAATGCTCCACTATCTTGCCAATGCAGTAGGGTTGAGAAGGTAGGGGTAGCATATGCCTCATAGAAATGGGGTGCCATGGTGATATTTCTATGAGAAGGTATGGGTAGTGTATGCCTCATAGAAATGGTGTGCCATGGTGATGTTCTATGAGAAGGTAGGGGTAGAGTATGCCTCATAGAAATGAGGTGTACATCACTGTGGTACCCCATTTCTATGAGGCACATGCAGCCCCTACCTTCTCATAGAAATATCACCGTGGCACCCCATTTCTATGAGGCATACACTGCCCCTACCTTCTCAACCCTACTGCATTGGAAAGCTAGCTCACTCACTAGCTTGCCAATGCAGTAGAGTTGAGAAGGTATGGGCATCATATGCCTCATATAAATGGGGTGTCACAAAGATATAATCACCATGACACCCCATTTCTATGAGGCATACACTGCCCCTACCATGCCAACCATTTTTTATACCGACCTAAATACATATTTTTAAGGTTTGAAAGTCATTTAAAATGGTGTATTGATCCATTCCTCTCATTGTGGATACTCAAACTTGAGGAATGGGTCTGAAACATCACTAAAAAGGTGTGGGAATGTTGAGTGTGTATAGGGGAGGTCAAGAGTTGAGTTCAGAATGAAGCCCTAGCATAAAATATGGTGTTTTCCATGTGAATTTGAGAGGTTTTGACATGCTAAAGTGAGTATTGTGTTAGGGAAGCATTGTTTATTGTTGAATTGAGTTTTTGCATGACATTTTAGACCTATTTGAGGTGGTGGCATGTTTTGATAAGGTTGGGAAGTGTGTTTTCCAGTAAGCCTTAGGCTATTTGGCTTAAAAAGATGGTTTTTGGTTTTGGCATCTTGGTGGATGAATTTATAAGAAATAATTGTGAATTCTTTGGTTTGAATACATATAAATTGGTTCCCACATGTTTTTTGGAGGTTTTGGACAAGTTTCAAGATAAGTTTCTTTGCTAAAGTGTCATAATTTGAGGCCTAATTGGCATAGAAAGCCTGATTTGAGAAAGTTGTTACAAAGTAACCAATAGTGGATTGTTGGCATGTGATCATGTACCCTGAAGGGTCCTTGAAATGGTTCAATTCTTGATCTAAAATAATCTTATTGAGAAGAAATACCCGATTGAATGAGTTGGCAATGATACAAGGAAGAGTGTTGATTTGGTGAAAAGTGAAGAGTTTTGAGAATTGTGACTTGTGAATTATTGTTGTTGGTTGATTTTTTGTGTTTAGTTGTGTTGCAGGACCTCCCCTAGTTGCATCACAATTCAAATTCTTTTTCCATGCTTCCATTTTTAGTCATGATTGCAAGATAGGCTGCACCTTTCCCCATGTTGCTAACTTAGCCTTCAATAAAGAGTCTTCTAATATTGGAGAGAAGGGTTAGAAACCCTTGTAGGTAGACTAATCAAGAAAAAAATTAAAATATATTACAAATAAAATTGATGAGGTAGGTTTAGTGATGAGGTAAATTTAGAAATAGAGATGAAAACCAAAATAGTTTCTAAGATCTATCAATGTGGGAGCAGTATATTCCATTTTTTTAGAGAGATGTATGCAAAATTTGGTAGCATAGACAAGTAAATGAGCTACTTGGTATAATTGTTTGAAAAAATATCTCAATGAAAGCTTCACAGAGTGGTATGCATGTCCATAATAAAGGATTGAGAAATGATGTTTTATTTTACTTCCTTAAAACATGTCATATATATGTGTATACAAAATGTGGAAGCATACACAAGGTAAGTCAATTGTTAAATAACAAAAATCCTCAAAGAGATGTAGTTTAAAAATGTAATTGGAAAGTGTATAGAATTGTGTAATTTGAAATGTGCATTGACAACCTAAGGTTATAATGACAGAAAAACAATGATCAATATAAAATATGCAAAATAACAAAAATGAAAGCAAGTCATAATAGACTGAAAGAAAATGTGTAAAGACTTCACATACCTAAAAAACCAAAGTTTAAAATGGAGGAGTTCAACCCAATTATGTAGCCTTAACTTCTTCTTTCTTCAAAATCCTCAATAATTTGACTTTTTCAAAAGCTTGTTCTCCTCCAAACTTCAATTGTATATCAGTTTTCAATGGAATTCAAACTTTAATTGATATTATATGTCTTTCAACATGAAAATAATGCTATTTCATGCAAAGGTGGTAGAAAGATCATGAAAATGGTGATGGAATGTGAAAAACATGCATGCACACTTCACAACATCATCAAAAAGCTACTTTTTATCAGATCACATGCAAAACCAAGAGAATATGCAGAATGTGGGCCTTGAGATCACGGGTATATTGAGTTTTTTTACCATTTTTAGTGCAACACAAAACAAGCTCGTGTTATAAAACAAGCATGTTATTCCTTCCTAAAATGGCCATATCTCTACTTCTTCAAAATGTGCTCGCATTAGGAGAAAGTTGGTTTTCTAATAGATTTATTTTATCTCTTTGTATATACCCTATATACCCTAATTATATATCCCTTCCCTCTACCCTTATACCCTAATTCTATCTCTCTCCCCTCTAACCTCTACCATTAACCCTTATACCCTCTATCCTCTACCATCAATCTCTCTCCCACTCCCTCCCTCTCTCTCTTGAGTCTCTCCCTCATCTCTCAACCCCTATACCCTCTCCCTCTCTTAACTCCCTATCTCTCACCACTCACGATTGGATGATGATGATGATGATGATGATGATGACGATTACTGATGCTGATGATGCCTGATCTTGACGGACTTTGATTTTGACTGAGATTTTGATCTTGATTTTGATCGAGTTTTTGACCCTGATGCGCGGATGATGATTGATTTTATTTTGATTTGAGCGATTATTTGTTTTGATTTCGGACTTCTGATTTTGATCTGATTTTTGACTTTAAGCGTTTGATTTTGTCTCGACGGATCTTATCGCTTTTGGATTTGATTTGAATCCTGATTTGACCGGACCTGATGCTCTTTTTCATTCGGATTTTGACCGGATTCCTGATTTGCCTCGATTTTCCTTTGTCTTTTTCCTGATTGATGATTGATTTTGATTTCGATTTGAGGGGATTTCCGGATCTCTTTGATGACCCCGGAATTTTGATTTGATTTCGGGATGACTTCTGGATTGACGATGACCCTTGATGCAAAGATTTATGATGATGATGATTTTGATCTGATCTGATGATTGATTTGACGTTGACTTTGATTTTGATCTGGATTTTGATCTTTCGATTTTGTTTTTATTTTTTCGTGATTTATTTCCCTGACGCTCTTTCTTTTCGGATTTGAATCCCTCGAGGGGATTTTGATCCCGGAACTCTGGATTTCCGATCTTTTCGACCTACTGATTACTGATATTCTTTCCTCGATTTTTCCTTTTGTTCTGATTTTTCCTTTTTTGATCCTTGATGTTCTTTTATGATGATTTGATTTTGGACTTGATGACCTGGATCGATTTGATTTTTTATTTTACGGACTTTGATCGATTTCCGATTGACTTTGAGCCGGATCTGGACTGATTTGATTGACGATGACGACATTTTGATGATGCGCTGATGCGATTTCTGATTTGATTGATGGATTTGATCTGACTTTGACGGATGATGATGCAGATGCTTTTGATTTTGATGGACTGACGGACTGGATCTGGATTTGATTTGATTTTGATTTGACGGATCTCTGATCGATCTGATTTTTGATTTCGATGTTTGATGCGCGATCTGATGCGGATTGGTCGATTGATTTGATTTTGATTTGTCGCCGATGCGCGGATGCGGATGATTGATGATTGATTTCGATCTGATTGATTTTGATCTGCAAGACGCGGATCTCTGATGCAGATCTTTTGATGATTGATTTTTGATTTGATGGATCCTGGATGATCTTGATTTGACGGACTTTGATCTGATGATTGATGATGCAAGCGGATCGAGTTTTGACGGATTATTTTATTTTATCGCGACGACGGGATTTGATCTTTGATTTGATTTCATTTTGAAAAGCCGATTTAACTGGATGATTGATTGATTGTCGGATTTGATTGATTGACTTTGCCTGATTTACGGATTGATCCCGGATTTCGATGATTGACGGATTTGCCGACTTTGAGATCGGTGATCGACGGATTCCCGGACAACGTCTGACGATCTGATCTGATCTGACGGATGGAGGCGTTCGATCTTTGATCGACCGCAAAAAGCCTGATTTCGGAATTTATTTTGATCTCGACTTTCGACTTTTTATGATTTCTTGTTTTGAATTTGGATGAGGACGCGATTTTTGATTTTTGATTTCGATTTCTTTTCGATTTTGATTCTCTGATTTGATTTGATTTTTCGATTTTTGACCTCTGAGATTTTCGATTCGAGGACTTTGACCCGATCTTTTCGACGGGATTTCCGGATACTTTTAATTTTCATTTCTTTTAATTCTTGATTTTCACTTTAATTTTCAATTTTAAATTAAATTTTAGTTTTATTCCTACTTTTAGTTTTACTTTAACACCCTTTAACTTTTATCTTTACCCTTTACCTTAAATTTTAAACGACACCATTTATAGACTTTTAATTTTTATTGACTCTCAACTTAATTATTATTCAATTCATACTTTCAAATTTATACTTTATAAATTTCTACTTTAAGTTTAAATTTTAATCTTTAAATTTATAAATTTCTTTTACTTCATATTTTGAATTTATTATTTTCAATATTTACTTTTAATTCTTTTAACAACCTTAATCCCGAATCCATTTTGAACGATTAATCCTGATCCTTCTGGACGACTTTGACTCCGGATTTCGACCCCTTTGATACTTTCGATCGAGATTACCGATTCCTTTCCCTTTCTTCGGTTTTCGACGATCTTGATCGACTTTCGAATTTCTCCGACGACCATCTCCATTTTACCTTCGACATTCTTTCGACGATCTTTATTCTCCTCCTCGGACTTCTCCTCGACTTTCGATCTTCCGCATCTTCTTGTTCTTCGAAACTCTACTGAACGATTTGATTGATTGATTTAAAAAGTTTTGTTTTTCCTGAGGATCTCGCAAAAGCGGATGATTTCGATTGATCTTGATGATGATTGATTTTGATTTCTGAAACGCGAGGATCTTTGATGATCTTGATCGAAAAAAGATTTTGAAAAAAAAAAAAGATTTTGATTTCGGATCTCGCCTGATTTGATGGAACGGATTTCGATCCTGCTTGATGATGATTTTGAAAGCTGGATCCGGATTGATTTTGTTTGATCTTTGACGCGCCTGATTTTGATTTTTTATCCATCCCACGCAACCTACATAAGTCCCTCTTACTCCAACCCCTTCTCTCCCACTCCTCTCTTAAAGTCTCACTTCCACCCCCACTCTCTCTCTCTCTCTCCCGCTCCCCATCCCTCTCTGTCTCCCACCCTACCTAGACAACTCTAGATCTCTCTCTCTCTCTCTTAAAATTCTCTCTCCCTCTAAAGAAATACATAAATACATACATACAAGCATAATAAATATGTACATACAATCCTAAATACATACAAGCATACATGTACATGCACATATATACAATCTTACATACAAGTAGGAATACATAAAATATACATGCATTGATACATACAAGCATACATACATACATACATACATACATGCATGGCATACAAGCATACATGTGCATACAAACATACAAATATATAAACATACATTCAATATGCATTTAACATAAAGTAAGACATAATGTGAGTGGATTATACTACACTCACATTATGTCTTGCTAGACATGCTCCCCACAAACAAAGAAAACCATGTCAAAACTGACATATAACGTGAGCGCGTTATAACGCACTTGTGTTATATCTTGCTTTGGGAATCCCCAAGCCATGGGATTGTTATTTCCTTGGAATACCAACCTAAAGGCTTGGAGGGCATTCCCAACAACCAGAGATGTGTTTTTGCATTTCTAAAATATTTCACATAATTCGGTTCATGCTCACTATCACGATTGCACGTGGTTCAATATCAAACAAATCAAGCATTTGGATAATGTTAGGTTCTCTCTTAGCTATCCAATGATGTATTTTTTTCACTTTCTAACAATGTTAAGCCATTCATCCATAATTTCTTTTGTTTGTATGTCTCTTTTTTGGAAAAAAGTAGTGTTTGGTGTTTTTTTCATTATAAATTAAATGTTCATCAAAATTTCAAATAAATTACAATTTTAGAAACTAGACTCCTTTTGACAATTTTTTATTTTATTTTTAAAATTCAATTAGTTTCCGAAATTTCTAGGGGTAGCACAGCCAAAATTCTATTTTTTAGAAAGTGTCCACTTCAAAAATTAGTAAAAAATAAAATATTCATTAAAAAATTATCAGAAAAATCATGCATCAGCTACATACTATTAGCTAACTTCTGACCGTAGCAATTTTAAAAATACTAAAAAAAGTTCACCATACGAGGGTCGTACAAGAGTTGCTATGTTATGTTTTTCTAACAAAAAAACACCAATTTGTGTATGTCCCTCATTTGAACCTCTTAATCTCAACCATTTTAAAAATAAATTAGTAGTTTAGAAAGTAGACTTGGAGCACTTGAATCCTTCTTTTTGTTCCATCTCAAAATTTTGAGTGTAAGTATCCTCAATTTCATGCCCAAGGTCAGTATTTCTTGATTTCAGAAAAAAAAAAAGTGGCCACTTAAGCCCCCTTTTTGGGAACCATCTTGGTGTACTTACCCATAGGCTCTTTGTGATTTGTCTATGAAGAATTTATTCACCCTCTTTGCTACGAGTAAAATAATTTTCAACAAGAACTGGCGCTAGAAGGAGGGCCACCTTTGAATATTTTAGGCCTTATTATTTTGAATTGGAGGGAAAAACTTTGAATTATTAGTCCTAAGTTTGGTGAGAAGCTTGTAAAGTGAAATTGAGTGCAAGCTATCTTTTCTATATGGAAGTTGAAAAACTTTGAAAACATTTTAATGAGAGATTATATCCTTTGAGTTTATTCAATTTTGGTAGGGTCATCAAGTGTAGAATTCATGATACAACTCATCACGGTGAACTCAAGTGTGAATTTATTTTAACTAGGGTAAGTTTGCCCATAAGTAAAGTAATTTTGTTAACAGAAGAAGTTCTAACTACTAAAAGAAAGGAATTTTTAACGAGAAAAACATTTAACCCTAGTGGACTTGGAAATATTAAAAAACTAATTGATACATCAAAATAGTTGGAAAACTACAACTATTATAAATAAAATCCTAATGTTTTGCAAGAAAATAGGTGAGAATGTCAAGATTCAGAGGCTTTGCATTAGAAACAAGGAAACAGTATCGATGAATCATCATTCTCCTTATACGTGAAAAATGCAAGCAATGAAAAGAAGTGAGAAATTTGAGTGGGAAATGCGTGTATTTTGTTCCAAGTTGAAAATTCACAAGTTATGAAAGGAAATTTTCCTTATTTTATTCAACATATAGAGTATCAATTTTTTACTTTTTCTCTCTCTGATAACAATACAAATAGTGATATATCTTGGTCTAACAAAATGAAAAGTGAAGACAAGACTAAAGACATGAAGATTTTTAGAGGAGAAAATAGAGAAATGGACATAGTCGTTCATGAAAATGGACCAGGGTTGGAGGAAGGTAGAGTATGGTCACGTCAGATGAAATGTGTGCAATCAATCTTTAATGAGGTAATTTTCATACATATGAGCCAAGTCATTAGTAAGTACGCATTTGAATTTACGATTATTAAATGCAAAAAAATTAAGATAATTCATTGTTATAGTGGAACATTGGAAATTTTGTTAAAAGAATTCAAAGATAAACCTATTGTAATTCATACCAAAATTGTGAAAGAAATAGTCACAAAAATTGAAATAAAATATTTTATTAGGGTTAATCTTTTGTTATGTTAGAGTTAGGGTAGTTAGGGTTATTTTTATTTTTGTAGGGTTCTATTTTGTTTTGTTTTCTTTCTTCATTTTTATTCTTTTATTTTTCCTTGCATCTACATTAGAAAATTTTGCTTAAACCTATCTTACACATGAGAGTTAATTCAAACATTTGTAAAATTGAACTATGAAATGTAAAATGATAAAACCATGCATAGTAAAAGACACTTTAAGATGTACTAAAATTTCATATATATATATATGTGTGTGTGTGTGTGTGTGTGTGTATCACATATATACATGAGATATCAAAAATTATTGTTTCAAAAGATCAAAAAATTCAAAAAAGAGTGAGAAAAGTTGCAAACGATAGTAGACATTCATTCAATGTGGGACGCCTCTTCTATTATGGCTAAATACCCTATATAGGTGAGTTCCCAGTGAATTTCAAAGTCACGAATATGGAAATCAGTAAGGAAATGCTAGAGTGGAACCACTTCCCCATGTTCCAGGAATCGAGGAATACCATCCATGGAGGGAATCCCAATGGTTAGGTGTGCAACAAATAAAATAGTATCCAAATTCTCTAGATATTTAGGCTTCACTATAAAATTGGTGGTCAGGCAGACATATTCAATAGGTATCCCAATATTCAGAAGCAATGCTACAAAATGAGAAGCCACATCAGAATGGAAGCAAAATTAGCGGTTGGATTCAACATAATTTTCCTCAAGGACTAAGCACAAATTTGGCACAGTGAAATTGGAAGTCCAAATGAAGAAAAAAATTCAATCCTTTGTGGTATGATGCTCCCTAAGAAAAAATTTTGGCAGCGAGAGCAGCTTAAGAAAATTAGAGTATCCATGGCCAAGAAGCAAATGAGAATGCACAAAACAAAATTATAGAAATAATACAAGAAAGCTAGAAAGAAAAAGTGTGAAGAATTCAAGAAGAAATGTAGAATTTATAGAGAGTCATGAAGAAGTTGTGGTACATAGTTTCCTTAAGTGAATTCTTGGAAACTGTAAGCAAGATGGTAGCTGGATAATTATCTTCAGAGAGGAAGGTTAAATAAAATTAAATCTTCGCACATAGTTGGTGATAAATTGCTTCAAATTTGAATAGTACGAATATTGTGAATTAAGAAAGTTGAAGATTTCAAAGTTAATAGTGGTCATTTCATTTTTTTTAAGATCTATATTAATTATGAAGGTGCTTATGTGTGTAGAACAGAAAGGAAAATGAAGCCTACAAGGTAGTGCATGTCATCACCCAGGTAAGTTGAGGAAATTATACATGCAAAATAAGGCATGTGAATTTAATGAAGAATAATGTGATAGTGTTTCAAGGTAATCATGACATTTCCAATCCATTAATGAAGTGCAGTGTCGTCAAATTGGAATTTTTAGCATAATTTTTACTAGTTGCCATAAAATTTAATCGAAAGGGAAATAACTAATGTTTCTAAATTTAAATTTAAATTTGGTGATTGAACTGTTTGTTGTCAAATTTTAATTTATGCATATGTTCTAACATATAGTGAGTTACAGTTACCTAGGATTTGGCATAAAGTAGTGAAATTTAGCTAGAAACACACACTTATAGGAAATTATTAAATGAGTTTTTGGGAACTAGTGAATTGATGAAGGGATTTGCATTGAATGAAAAATAAAAAAGTAACCTTTTCTACCACTATAATTCCCAACCTAATAGTTGGGCTTCATTTCTTGCAAGTTGATAAAAAAGCTATCATTGAAATATGAAAACAGAAAATGAGCTATCATTGCTATATCTAAAAAAAATAAAAATCAACTCTTTAGGCTATCTAAATAACTCTACCAGGGCTATAGATGCCTAGCTGGTAGAATTATGAAGATAACCTTGTCAGGGCTATGGATGCTTGATTGGCGGAAATGCTCTATCCCCGGTTGGATTTGGAGGATTACTATAACATGTAGTTCAATGTTAATGAACTAATTCTTTTCACTAAGTTCCAAAAACTGGAATTAATCAGAGCACACACAGATGTTTCCAGTGGAGTTTTACTATTTTATGTCATAATCTAGGTAAAGGTAAAAGCTATTGTTTTAAAATATGTATAAATTATAATTTACAACTAGTGATTTAATTTCAAATTTGGTTTAAATTTGGTTTTATTGGTTGCAAGTTGTTGTGTGGTCTCACAACACGCCCCAAGACTAAAATACTTGGGGACCCAAGTGAAAAAATAACTCTTATGGCAGAAGCTAGAAAATTGAAAGATCACTGAAAGTGAAAAGCAAAGAGAAATCTGTAAGCAAAGAGTACTTCATGATGTAAGTGTTTCAGGTACTAGGAACTAGGAACCAAAAACATTTGGAAAGGAAAAAGGCAATGTGAGTTACAATGGAAGGCTCTAGTCTGATGTTTGTACTCCATTAAAATGGAGTCCAATAAAATGGATTTTGGTAAGATGGAAGTTCGGTAGAACCGAAGTCTAGGAAATTTCATGGGTAAAGCTGAATACCAGGTACTGGGTACTGAATTGCAATGTGAAATGAAAATTTTAAAAGTTTTGAAGTCATCTAATGATTCTGGTAATTCAATATATATGTGAGGATTTATGATATGCTAGAAAGCATGTTATTTATGATATTTTTTTACTAACATTTGAATAATGGTTTTATTTACAAGATATGCTATAAATGTTTTCTTTCTTTAAAAAGGGATTTAATGTGCAGAATTTTTGATTGCAGGAGATATAGATTATGACACAAAGTTCGAGTATGGAAGGCTAGGAAAATTGTATTTGCGAACAAATCTAATGATGTTACCAAGTTCAATGATGCACTTTAAAAGCTCATGTTGGAATATATTTTGTTGCAAAGATCTGTTAGATACCAAAATCCTAGGACTCTAGAGTTCAAGCATATAGTAGAGAAGTGTACTTATTTTGGGAGTGGTTCATTTCTAGAATGTTCAAATCGAGGAGGAACCTAAGATATAGGAATAATACTTCCACCTAATTACTTTGATTTTTTGGGAAGTTCCTATATTTTTGTTTGAGTAGATTTGTTTGGGTCAAAGAAAGAACCCTGATGATTAAATATTAAGACACGAAGAGCTTCAACGTGTAATTGGAGTTTACTTCTATTAACTTTGATTGTGATTCTTTTATGAGTCACTATATTCCACATGCCTTGATGTGATTGGTCCCTTGGATTTCCTCTCATGTATTTGTCTTATCCTATCTAAGCCTTGTGTTCTATAAAAGGCCAAAGGATACCCCTTTTTTTATTTTAAGTTTAGAATTTGTGGATGTTAGAAGAGCTAAAACTTCTTTGATTTTTGTTCGTTTTTCCTATTTTTTGAATCATTTTGGCATAAAAATTTGTATGTACATATACATTGATTAATATTAGATCCAATTAGATAGCTACCTATCTCATGAATCTTTTGTAGCTGGTTTTGTTAGTTCAGCCAAAGAAGACTATATGTTGGGCCATTTAAGGGTGCATACAGAACCTACTCGGTGTCCAAAAATAAAATCCCTCTCTTTAAAATCTCACACCATTTTACATGTAGTTGTGAAGCAATCTCGTGAATTATAAAGTGGTTTTCTCTATTTTAATTGATTCTTTGGGGCATGCATGGAGAATAACCAACAAATTTTTTTAATTTTCAATATTTTTATGCTTTATTTTAGAGTAGATGTTTAAATTATTGAAAATTTTCCAAAATTAAGTGAATAGATGTAATTTTATTGAAAATATTTCAATTTGTATGAAATTTTGGAATGCTTAATGCTAAATCTACTTAAGTGATAGAAATGAATTTGTGATATTCATGAAATATTATTGCAAATATTTTGATCTCATGATACTTGTCTTTATGATCCAATCGGAAACTCAATGCCTAAAATATATCATTTCAAATAACTATAGTCCCTTTGAGATTAACATCAATATCACATCATACCTGAGAGTGACCCTAGTGAAATCATGACCTAGTTATCAAAGACTTGGGATTGAACTGAAGCCAATATTTTCCTATTAAAGTAGAATCCCCTTTTAGATTGTATTTATTCCATATCTTTCAAGAAGGATAGGCTCTTTGGGGTTTGTCTATGAAGAATTTATTCACCCTGTTTTCTACGACTAAAATCATCATCAATAGGAACTAGAACTAGAAGGAGGGGCACCTTTCAATATTTTAGGCCTTATTCTTTTGAATTGGAGGGAAATACTTCGAATTATTAGTCATGAGTTTTGTGAGAAGCTTGTAAAGTGAAATTAAGTGCAAGCTAGCTTTTTAGTATGGAAGTTAAAAAAATTTAGAAATTTTTTAACTAGAAATTATATCCTTTTAGTTTATTCACTTTTGGTAGGGTCACCGAGTGTAGAATTCATGATACAACTGATCATGGTGAACTCAAGTGTGATTTTTTTTAACTAGGGTAAATTTGGCCATAAGTAAAGTAATTTCATTAACATAAAAAGTTCTAACTACTAAAAGAAACGAATTGTTAGTGAGAAAAACATTTAATCCTAGTGGAATTGGAAATATTGAAAGCCTAATTGATACATCGAAACAATTGGAAAACTACAACTATTATAAAGAAAATCTTAACTTTTAACAGGAAAATAGGTGAGAATGTTTAAATTCAGAGGTATTGCATCAAAAATGAGGAAATGATATCGATGAATCATCATTCTCCTTATATGTGGAAAATGCGAGCAACTAAAAGGAGTGGGAAAATTGGGCAGGAAATGCGTGTATTTTGTTCCAAGTTGAAAATTCACAAGTTATAAAAGGAAAATTTCCTTATTTTATTCAAGATATAGAGTATCAAACTTTTACTTTTTCTCTCTTTGATAACAATATAAATAGTGATATATCTTGGTCTAACAAAATGCAAAGTGAAGACAAGACCAAAGACATGAAGAGTTTGAGAGGAGGAGAAAGCAGAGAAATGGACATAGCCATTCATGGAAATGGACTAGGGCTAGAGGAAGGTAGAGTATGGTCACATTAGATGAAATGTGTGCAATTGATCTTTAATGAGGTCATTTTCATACATATGAGCCAAGTCATTGGTAAGTACACTTTTGAATTTACAATTATTAAATGTAGAAAATTTAAGATAATTCATTGTTATAGTAGAACATTGGAAAAAATTTTAAAATAATTCAAAGATAAAACTGTTGTAATTTGTACCAAAATTGCAAAATAAATAGTTACATAAATTGAAATAAGTTGTTTTATTAGGGTTAATCTTTTGTTATGTTAGAGTTAGGGTAGTTAGGGTTAGTTTGTTTTTTGTAGGGTTTTGTATTATTTTATTTTCTTTATTCATTTTTGTTCTTTTCTTTTGTTTGGCCTCTTCATTAGCAAATTCTACTTAAACCTATCTTACACATGAGATTTAATTCAAACATTTGTAAAATTTCAAATTCTTCATCAGGTGATTTCAAAATAACTCGCAAAGATCATAGTTCGTACCATTCTCAATCATGTCAAATGCAATACGAGTTGCAACAATAGATATTGTATAGCCATAGTTAGGTAAGAAAATTTTATGTCCAATAAGCATTGTGGCATACCAAATAGATGGATTTTTAATTGTACTCAGGATCAGTTCCTTTCCTTGAAGAGTTGCACTAGACTTTTCAATTAATTCTTGGTCATCAACAAACTTCCACTTTGGAACTGGTCTGGAGGACCACAAGCTAGTCACATCCCTTATTGCTTGTCTGGTTATCGAGTGTGCACATCAATCCAAATAGATTCATCACGAATCCTACTCAATAAAATTTGAATGTACTTCTTATCAAATTCAAACAATGGAAATTTCTACCATATGTCCAATTTCTTTTTAACTAGGGTTTTGTATGCATCATAATTTTCTTCCTATTTTCTTGTCCATAAAATACTCAATTGAACAGGGGACATTTCTTCTATTTTCCAATATATGTATCCATAAAAATCCTTAGTGGGAAAAAATCTAAGGGGAGTGCCTAAAAATGAGCCTGCTGAGTCTTCCGATAGGTTTTTCAAAGAATACCTCTTCAATTTAATTTGTGGTCTATCTGAGACATTTACTACCATTGATTCACTTTAATCCTACATTCTATTACTTTATTTACATATTTATTGCATGAAAAAAAAATACCATTGAAAGATGGGTACCTTTGAGCATTTGGTTGTTTAACAGGAAGTCTTCAGCATTGCTTCTTTGATTTCTAAATTGTCTCTTATTGCTTTGAGTCTTCTTTTGATTGTCAACCTTGATAGATGTGTTATTTTCCTTTGGACTTTGTCCTTCTTCAAGTCTTAAACCACCTTTTTCCTTAGATTGCTTCTATATTGCAAGTAGTTCATCAAGCATTGTAGTACTTGTTTTGAATTTCTGCTCATGTATCCTTGTCTTTTCTAGATCAGATCTAGAATTCACCACTACTTGTTCAAGTCTAGAGCATTCTTTAGTCATTTTTTGAACCACTGTATTCAGACATTCCTCAATCCTCTTCTTTTCTTACACTTGTACTTTTAGTTTGATGATCTCTTCATTTGCTTGCTTCAACTATATATTGATTTCCCTATTTCTTTCTCTGAATTTTTTGATTTTTTATCTCAATTTCTTGATGCATTCATTTGCTTCTCTTAGGCTTTTTCATTCAAAAAAAAATTCTTGGTTTCAACTCTATCAAGATCTTCAAGAGAACCCTTAAGTTCTTCTTTGTTAAACATGCAATCATCTTCTACATATTCAATTGTAGAAATTTCTTATGGAGGAACTATAATGGCAAAAAAAGGCCCCCCTTAACATGGCCTTGAATTAGTCTTGTAAAATTTCTAACATATTCACATTAGATCTTGGGTAGGTGATCCCACAAAACTAGTTTACAATTAGTTTGAGGAAGGAAAAATTTATTTTTCAGAGGGAAAACCCATTAAGGAGTTTGCTAGAGGGGGGGAGGTGTTCACTAGAACCCCCTTTTTTTCCCCTTCTCCCCCTCTTCTACCAAATTTCTACATTTTTTTTTCCTTTCAAAGCTTGTTTTGAGGATGAAAATGGAGGAAACTTCACAAACCCAACTAGATGATGGTAGTCCTTAGAATGGGCTATCCATCAAATATAATTTTAATATATTTTGGTTTTATTATGTGTTTTTTATAGTTTAATTAAACATAGGTTTTTCACTGAAAATCAAGCTCTCTATTTTGCACATGTACAAGAATAGTTGATTTTAAAAAAAAAAAAAATTATGTTCAAGCTAGATATTGATGTCCTTCATCCAATAAAAAAGAAGAATGAATTTTGATACATACAAAAATGTTATGTTGTTTATGGTCCCCTTATGTCTAAATTATAATTGGTTTGACTTCAAAACTTGAATAAGAAAAAAATATTGAATAAAACACTATGAAACCAAATGAGTGTGCTAGATATTGTAGTTACAAAGCTAAATTTGAGAAAAATAGAATTTTACCCTCCATAGAAAAAAAATATGTTGATTACGATGAGCATCACTATTTAAAAATGGTGTTTATTGCTAAAAACAAGTTTTCAAAGGAGATGGAAAAAGAAATGCAATCTGATTCAATTTTTTTTTAAAATATATTTAGAATCTATAGACAAAATGTCAAAAATCACTAGTTAGTTTGTATCATCTTCAAATTCCTTATGGTTTAGTAGCGATAGGTGCCCAAAAGTGAAGATTTAGTTAAAAAAATTTGTTCAATGTCCAATTTGGTCAAAAATTGTAAACCAGTATTGTGGGATCAGCCGAGCCCTTGTGAACTAATGAATTTAAATGGTACCTTGCTTAAGTGTTGTGAAGTGTTGTAACACACTTTCACAATTTTCTAAGGTTTTATTAATTAACTAAACCTAATAAACCTCTTTTTAATCAAAATGTACCAAGTAATCATGCCTTATCTAAGGCATTGTAAAGTGTTGTTACACACTTTCATGCTTTTCTAGGGTTTTACTTAATAATTGGGATTCTTTATGCTTTAATCGGCCTTATTTTGCATCCATAAGCCTCATTTAATACATATTTTTGAGCATAATCTTGACACAAATCAATATTCAATCATAATTCAAGTGTTTTTAGGTTAAATAGCCCAGATTTAGTGATCTGGGAGTTATTTGCCACCTTGGGTGAATGAGTCCCACCTAGGTTTTTGGGTCTTGATCCTGGTTTCACACCTTTCTAAGAATTTTTGAAATTTTTCCCTTAAATTATGTCTAATGGGACTCATTTGCCACCTTGGGAAAATGAGTTTCGTGTGGCTAAAAATCATAATTAATTCAAATTTTTGGTGGGATTTTATCCTCCTAGATCTAATGTCGGCTTGCAGTGTTGTAATTTCAATCATTCTTGCATAATTAAGTATAAATACAAGTTTCTTTCACTCATTTTACACCTAGCAAGTTGAATGAGCATCCTTATATCAAAGTTGAGCTCACAAGTGCATTAAAGTGTTTACATTCAAGAGCATTCAAGAGGATTCAAGGGAAGATTCTTCATGTCATTTTTTGTAGCAATTCAAGATCCATTATCATGTCAATATTATCAAGCATCAAGCATGTTATTGAGCTAGTCTTGTGATGTTGCATTCAAGATCCAAGGTCAAGCATAGTTTTACACTTATCTCAACATCTAGATCTACATCCTTCATCACCATTTCAAACTAGATGTTGATTTGTATTATAAGAAACCATTCAAGGTATCATTGCTCATGTCTCATGTCATATGTTGCATGTTTCATGTTCATATTTCATTATTTCATCATTTGGTTTAATTACCTAAAAGTGGTTTGACCAAGACAAACCCTATTCACTAACAATAAACAAGTTTTTCTCCTCTTTACGTGTGTGGTTGAAAATATAGGTTTGTTAAAGCTCGAAGATCACTTGAAAATTAGCTTACAAGCTTGAAGGAAGTTTTTGGAGTTTTCTTCTCATTTGCAAGGTTGTAATCTTCACTAAAAGGTCACCTATAGCCTTGAAATTAGAGTTTCATATCTAGAAATGAAGAGGAATAGAAAGATAAGACATTGAAGACTAGATTAAGACTTTGAAGCTCTAGAAAACCCTAGCTGGACTCATTCACCAATTTTGGTGAATGAGTCCTTGTTTAGGTCATTTTTCATATTTTGGCATTTTTAGATACCCTTTTTCCATAAACTTGTTCCTCTACAAAAACCTTGATCTAGGACTGATTTTCCCAAAATGGTGAATGATTCCTAGTAGGCTTAAATTTCAAGTTATTCAACATTTTAGGCTTCCATTCAAGCTCTCTCAGGTTTTGAGGCGCTCCTCTATACTTTTCTAGTTTTCTATTCTTATTTATTTGCATTTATAGTTAATTTAGTGAGGTTTTATGCATCATTTAGTTCAATCATTAGATCTTGCATTTCATACATTTTTCCAAGCCCTAGCTTGGTGGTGAACCCCTCATTAGTTTACAATCAACCCCTAAGACAACTCTATTGCAATATCTCTTTCTCCTTTGCATTGAGATATCTAGGGCCTCCTTCAATGAAACTTCAAGGGAAATAGGTCTAGGTCCCTAAACACCCTAGTTTGTGTTCCACCTCCCGAAAGGTGGAACACCTATTTTCATTATTACATTTTAGTGAACCTACATTTAGAACATTTCATTTTCTGATTTGGTGTGCATCATCATCCTAGATCTTACTTGCATTAACATTGCATTAAGGTTTGCACTAGTTAATTTGCATCTATAGTTTCTAATTTTGCATTAGTGAAAGTGCATATAGGTTGCATTTTTGCATCTCAAATCATTGAAAATCATATAAAATATTCATTTAAATTTAGTTTATAGATCATACAATATAAAAAGCATAAAAATTAATTGAAATTTTTTCAAAATTTTGAAAAAAAACCCATTGGGACTCATACGCTCCTTTGGGTGAATTAGTCCTAGTACAAATTTTAAACTGCCTTTAATAGTATTAAAAACCTCATTTATGTGCTTCCTAATCTTGTTGGTAACATATACTATAATTTTGGAAAGTTTCAGGAACATTTATTTTATGCATCTAGGTCAAAAACATCAATTTAGGGTAGTCATTTTTGAAATCATTTCAATTACAAGCATCATTAGATCTAAAAATGCTCACATTTCTGAAACTTTGCATAATATGGATAAAAGTGTTAAAAAAGTGCAAGACAACTAAGAGGGGAGGTAAATCAGTTGTCACTCAAATTCAAACTTAAAAATTTATCACTTATCAAATCTTCAACCACACTATTTTGTTATTAAATATGAGCATGAAACACAAATAGAAAAAAGTAAATCAACATAATGAACACTAGATTTTTACGTGGAAAACCCAATAAGGGAAAAACCATAGTGAGGGTTAACTCACAATATAAATATTATAACCTGAATACAAAGGCTCGCTTCCAAGGGCTCACTACCCGAAAGAGGAATCATTGTCTAAGTACAAAGGCTTGCTACCTAAAAAGGACTCACTGTCCAATAGGGAGGCTCACTGCCTATAGATACAAAAGAGAAAAAAATATCCACCACAAAAATTAAAGCACATTCGTAGGATTAAAAAAAATTCAATTCACTTCCTTTAGCACATTGAACAACTGCTCTCACAACTCACTCACACACACTTTTGCTCTTATGATTTGTGGCACACTTCCATCACTTTGCATCACACCCTTTTCCAATTCTTCACAAATCGCCTTTCTTCTATACCATTCTCAAACTTAGAAAAATTTACCAAGGTCATTGAAAATACATCATTTCATAAATTCAAAATAGGTCAGAAACTCTAAATTCCCATGGTGGAAAGGAATAAGAGTGGACCAATAAAAACATAAAAATAATATTTTTGAATCTTCTACATGCTTCCTCTTTTAAGTTTTATTCTTCAAATGAAGTGTAAACACTAGTTTGGTCAAACCTAATGAAAATACAAATTATCAATGATACACATGCTTCCCAACAAGAATATGACATGTAGATAATGCAACACACTTCATTATGCACAAGAATGCATCTCAGAATCTTACAGATACATCCACAGCAAAAACAATAAGCTTCAAACACTGAACTCTTTTCACCAGACAATCCAAATTATGTAGACACACACAGAAACACTAAAACATGATTTCTGGATCACCAAATTCCAAACCTCTTCGCTAGAGCATAGGAAAGGCCTTTACAAGACATCTCCCAAATCTGCATGATGTGAAACAAAATAGTGGAGAAATGCGGAGCAAACATATTTCTCCTAGTCCATAGAACACTAAAACTACCGGTGGACACAACTTCTACATACCATCTCACTAGAAATTGAAACTTAGACCGCATCATCATCAGATCATTATCAACAAGCCTTCAGATCTACATAGGCATAGGATCAACATAGGAGAAATACGGAGCACATACCAGAGCACACACTGAACACTTCCAACTCTTTGAATTCTTTTCTTCATTAATTTTCTCAAAAGCACTTAGAAACTCATCAAACCAACATATTTGCAACACCATAAATATAGCTCCATGTACTCACAACATCTCAACCATACATGTACAATCTGCATCATACTAAACAGTGTTGACATCAATGAAAATATTAATGACAACACCACCAAACTAGCTCATAACTGCAACAAAAATTTCTTTTCATTTTTGCGTATACAATTTTTACATTCATTAAACTTTTCATAAGTTTGATAAAAGTGATTTTCATTCTTGGATATACATTGTTTGTATTCTTAAATTTTTGCATACAATGGATAAAATTGCTTTTTGTCTTTAGATATACATTGTTTACATTCTTGAAGCATTGCTTAAGATGGTTAGAAGTGCTTTTATTTTTTATTCAAACAATGCTAATACCTTACCTTTCTAGGCATGCTAATAAAAATTTCATATCCCCTCCCTATGAGAATGTTTTAGTGAAATAGAATACAACCTTGGACAATCCTAATGATCATATTCATTCTTCTCCTAATATCTCTCTTGTTGGAAAAGAAGATATTTTGGTGTTAGAAGAACCAATGAATGAGATTTTTGAGAATCCTAGTTGTTTCTCTCCTTTTACCTCTCTTAGTAGACAATACATTGATGAACAAGAGGACATACCAATAGATAATCGTGATGATCACATAACACAACAAGAGACCATTGAAACTTCAACTAGTCTACATTCATCTCCCAACATCTTCCCCTCTTGTGATAATGTTTTAGAGGATGAAAATGTAAGGAAGATATATGTTGGTGTTGGATGATAAAAAATTTAATATCCATGACAACCCTCTTTATGTTTCTTCCCCTACCTATCATATTTTGGAAAACATTATGGGACAAAGGAGTGAAAATTTGGACAATCTTGACAATCACATTTGTTCTTCTCCTCATATCTCTCCTATTTGTGAAGAAGATACTTTGATGTTAGAAAAAACAATCAATGAAAGTCATGAGATTCTTAATTTCCCCTCTTCCCCTAGGGAAAACATTATTGAACAAGAAAACACCATCATTGATAAGCAAGAAAATTTAACCATTGATCATTCCTCTACTTGTGATGAAGTCATTTTGGAAGAATTGATCCTTCAATGTCAAGAAATTTGGTTTGTAGTTCTCCTATAAAATCTCCTCCTAGGGAGGATATCATGGTGCTAGAAAATGAAAATAATAATGATGTGACTTCCTTGAATTATGGTGAAATGATGATACTAGATTTCCTTTTATTAGAAATACATCAAACCAAGACGACTGAGGTTATCAATGCATAAGTGTCCATTAGATCCCCCTCGATTTATGGACCTCCTACATACCCCATGGGACATCCTAAGAATCCTCTAATCCTTTACCCACCTTCACACACACCTCAAACTTAAAATAAACCCGAACTTATACTCTACCCACCTAAGAATAATGTGTCACAGCAATCGAGTCATAATACCATTGCTCATACATATGACACTAGAAAAAATCCACAACCAAGACAAACACCTTCAACATCCCTACCATTTCCTAACCCTATCTTACCAATTCCTCCTCAATTTCCTTCAAAAAGTGGAAATGAGTACAATCTTCTTGAACAACTAGAGAATACTCTTGCTAAGATATCATTGTGAGACCTTTTTCAAGCATCCCCTCATTATCATAACATGATTCGAAATTCTTTACAACAAGTTCCTATCCATTCTAGTGCACAACCAAGTGACATAGCAGCCATGATCCAATGAATAAACACTGACATTGTTTTCCACCAAAGTGAACTCCCCCTTTGGAAGTGCAAAAAAAAAAATGAAGCTTTCATAATAATAGCTAAATATAGTAGAACAAGGATAAAACAAACCCTAGTCGACAATGGATCTATTTTTAATGTGTGTAGTGTAAACCTTTTGGATAGGCTTGGTGTGGATAAATCAAAAATTCAACCTAAATCTTTATTTATTAAAGGATTTGACAATGTAGGATAACTACCACTTGATGTGATCACTTTTCCTGTTACAGCTAGAAAGGCCACATTAGAAACACCAATCCATGTTATGCCTCATGATCTTTCATACAATCTTCTTTTAGGTAGACCATGGATTCATGCAATGATTGAGGTGCTTTCTACCCTTCATCGTAAAATGAAATACATCTACAACAACAAAGTGTACATAATCAAAGTTGACCCTAACCCAAATAGTTGTTTAAACATTGAGAAACATAAGGAGAATCCTTTGAAAAAATTAACACCAACTACACAAGTAGAACCCATGCAAGAACAAAAAGGTAAACCTTTCAAAATGAAATGGCTAGTCAGTTTGGGATCATTAAATTTTGAACCAACATTCATGGGAGAATACAAGATCATAAAAAAAGAGTCTGAAAAGGGAAGTGAAAAAGTGGTAATGTCAACATAAAATTTGGAAGACACTTTGAAAGCATCCATCTCAACCACTTTAGAAGAAAAGACAACATACATAACAAACTTTGACAAAACTAACTATCAACAAGCATTGAATCCTAAAGAAATGAAAAATATTTATTGAAGAGGTTATGAACTTATGAAACAACTTGGTTATAGTGGAAAAGATGTGGTGTTAGAGAATAAGGTATCTATGTTCCTATAGAGCCTCACATGTGAGAAAATAATAATGGTCTTGGTTATTGTCCCTCGAAAGAAACAAACAAGCCTTCACTTGATATTAACACTATTACAAAATATTCCTCTAAGCTTAATTTAACCATAGTGCATCCTGAGTTGATAGACACTAATGCTCTTGTTTTTTATCCTTTGCAACAACTGAAACAAACAAAGAAATCTTCACTCAATGTCAATATCATCATGCACAACACTACTAATTTGAATTTGTCATATTTTACACCCTCATGTAAAGGAGAGAACAAAATATCACAATCTAAAGAGTCTTGCATAAGTATGACACATTGTACTAAGAAAGAGACATATGTGTTGCAAAACAAAGCAACATATTCTACTTTGGATCAAGAAGGTATCTTGTCGAGACTCCTCCAAGATCATTTGATATCCCTCCCTCCAAGAACACAAAAGAAAATTTACTACAAGAATTCATTTTTTGCATATCATAGAGTTCATGGTCATGCTACTAATGAATGTAAGGCTTTAAGTAATCAAATTAAACATCTTAAGGATCGTGGTGCTCTTCCTTGTGTTGAAGCACCTAGTTCCTCTAATTGATACTTATTTTAATCCTATTCGGCTCACCCTTGTCCTACACTAAGTGGAGACAAGGAGTTAGTTAGCCTTGTCCTCGTATGTCACTTGTCATTGTCTCTTTTGGCTAGTTGACCACCTTACATGTATATAAGAGCAAGATTGTGATTTGGATGAAATTCCTTAAGTTAACTCACATCTGACATACTTATTCATGATGTAGTTCTATTTGGAAACATATGACTTGGCATAGGGCTTTCTGAATAAGCTCTCATGTCTTCTTCTACATTTTAAATCACTTTCTCACAACAATGGTGTTAACAACCGCTTTAAAGTGGGGGCAGGCATTGACACTCATGTTTCATGATTCAATTTTCTTTCTTCTTGTGATGTGTCCTTTTCTTGGTGGTGTCATTGGGCTCGATTTCCTCTAAGAGTGTGATATTTCTTTGACTTTTCCTCTCTTGGAGACATTAGGCACATTGTTCCCTAAGAAGAGACCTTGCACGAATTAAACAAAATCCCTTTGAAAATTCCTTACACTATTTATTATATGGACATCTTGCATAAAAAACTTTGCATGCTTGTAGAACCATCTTGTTTGTTCATGAGTTTGAAGCATACGTAGTTTTGCTTGCCTCATGAAGATTGAAGTTCATTGTCTGTTAATGAGCTCTAAGCATACAAAGTTTTGCTTGTCTCATGAAGCTTGAAGATCATTTTTGTGTGGTGCCTTATCAAAGTTATCAGGAGGTATAACTTTGGTATGATTGGACGAGAAGTCGATTCGAGGCATGACTTTCCCTTAGCCACACATGTGTGTGTGTGAGAGTGCATATTGGCCATGAGTGTATGTGTCCCACCTTCTTGGATTTCTCACCCAATAGATAGCTTGAAGTTTCGGTGCCCTAGAGTGAGTATGGATTTCTTGGACAAACAACCTAGATCTGATCCACATCATGATGGACAAATAGTCAAAGCTTGATTCACCCCTTTCTTTTTTATTTTTTTTATTTTATTTGTCTTTGGTAGTGTATGCTTGTACCTTGTTGTGGCTCTTTATATCATTTGAATGTGTGTTCTTTTGTGCCTATGTTGGTTTTCCATAGGTCCTTGGTCTTGGGGGCTTGTGCAACCCTCTTGATCATGGTCTTCCTATCTTACTAGCATTGGTGCATTTGGTCTACTTTAGTGTGAGTTGGAAGCAAGTTCCTCCTCTCACTAAAGTGGGGGCTAGATGTAATGACAAAAAAAGGTCCCTCCTAACATGGCCTTGATTTATTGTTGTAATATGTATAACATATTCACATTAAGTCTTGGGCCCTTGTGAACTAATGAATTTATATGGTACCTTACTAAAGTGTTGTGAAGTTTTGTAACACACTTTCACACTTTTCTAGGGTTTTATTAATTAACTAAACATAATAAACCTCTTTTTAATCAAAATGTACCTTAATCATGCCTTATCTAAGGTGTTGTAAAGTGTTGTAATACACTTTCACACTTTTCTAGGGTTTTATTTAATAATTGAGCTTCTTTATGCTTTAATTGACCTTATTTTGCATCTATAAGCCTCACTTAATACATATTTTCAAGGATAATCCCAACACAAATCAATATCCAATCATAATTTAGGTGTTTTCATGTTGAATGGCCTAGATTTAGTGATCTAGGACTCATTCGCCACCTTAGGTGAACAAGTCCCACCCAGGTTTTTGGGTCCTAATCCTGGTTTCACACATTTCTAAGCATTTTTGAAAAAGGTCCCATAAATTATGCCTAATAGGACTCATTCGCCACCTTGAGTGAATGAGTCTCGTGTGGCCCAAAATAAAAATTAATTCATGTTTTTGGTGGGATTTTATCCTCCTAGATCTAATATCAACTTGCAGTGTTGTAATTTTAGGAATTCTTACATAATTAAGTATAAATACAAGTTTCTTTCACTGTTTTTATACCTAGCAAGTTGAATGAGCATCCTTATATCAAAGTTGAGTTCACAAGTGCATTCAAGTATTTACAATAACATTCAAGAGAATTCAAGGGAAGATTCTTCATCATTTGTTGCAGAAATTCAAGATCCGTTATCATGTCAAGATTATCAAGCATCAAGAACATTATTGATCTAGTGTTGTGATGTTGCATTCAAGATCCAAGGTCAAGCATTGTTCTACACTTATCTCAATATATAGATCTACATCCTTCATGGCCATTTCATGCTAGATTGTTGATTTATATTATAAGGAATCATTCAAGGTATCATTGCTCCTGTTTCATGTCCTATGTTGCATTTTTCATGTTCATCTTTCATTATTTCATAATTTGGTTTAATTACCTAAAATGGGTTTGACCAAGGAAAACCCCTATTCACTAATAATCAACAAGTTTTTCTCCTCTTTAGATGTGTGGTTGTAGATCTAGGTGTCTTGGGGTTTGAATATCACTTGAAGATTAGGTTACAATCTTGAAGGAAGTTTTTGGAGTTTTCCTCTCATTTGCAAGGTTGTAATCTTCACTAAAAAGTCACCTACAACCTCAAAATCAGAGTTTCAAATCTAGAAACAAAGAGGAACAAAAAGAGTAGACATTTAAGACCGAATTCAGAATTTCAAGACCCAAAAAACTTGAATTTGACTCATTCACCAATATTGGCAAATGATTCCTAGTTTAGGTCATTTTTCATATTTTGGCATTTTCAGATACCCTTTTTCTAGAAACTTGTTCCTATGCAAAAATCCTAATCTAGGACTAATTCTTCTAGAATGGTGAATGAGTCTTGGTAGGCCTAAATTTCAATTTATTCAACATTTTAGGATGCCATTTAAGCTCTCTTAGGTTTCTAGGTGCTCCTCTATACTTTTCCAGATTATTGTTCTAATTTATTTGCATTTAAAGTTCATTTAGTGAGGTTTTATGCATCATTGAGTTCAATCATTAGATCTTGCATTTCATACATTTTTCCAAGCCCTAGCTTGGTGGTGAACCCCTCATTAGTTTACAATCAGCCCCTAGGACATCCCTATTGCAAGATCTCTTTCTCCTTTGCATTGAGATCTCTAGGGTTATCCTTGAATGTGGAGCATAGAAAGCTTGTTTCCCTAGGTCCTAAACCCTAGTGGAGACAATTTTCTATCTTATAGGAACAAGACACATCTTGTCTACTAGGTGTGTAAACTTGCAAGATCTTCCTCAAGTTGTTGGGATTCTCTGAAGGACTAGGCTCTGATATCAATTGTTGAACATTCAAAACACTAAGAGGCGAGGCGAGGGTGAATCATTATTCTATAGCTTTTTGAACACAACAAATTCAATCACCAAACTATATTAACTGAAATAAGAAATGAAAGCATGAATCATCCAAAAATCCACAAAACACATGAACAAGATTTTTATATGGAAAACTCCAAATGGTAAAAACCATAGTGAGGATTAGCTCACAATATATTATATCTGTATATAGTATATTACAGGGGCTCACTGCCAAGACACGCTGTCCTTATAAGGATCACAACCAAAGTTAAATACAATACAAAAACATGCCTCACTTCCAAAGGATGAACTAATGCAAAGTGCACCTTTCTTGTGCTTTGAATATGAAGTACTTCTCTACTTAGCAGTCGCACAACTCTGCTCTGTTTTTAAATTTCTACCACTTAGTTCACATGTTCACATCATACAACACCACTCGCATTTGATATGTCATTTATGCTCGCATATTCATGTATTCTCTCTCTGCTTTCAATTCCAAAATATCTCATATATATATACCCAAATACATCCACACACATCAATAGGTTGACCTAATTAGATGTAAAAAAGCACTTCAAAATAGTTTCGTTCAACACCACACAAGATTCAAAAACATCTTTTCTCTCAAGAAATATGTTTAATACTCAATTTGAAGTCGACATGGACCCAAGATAGATCCAACTAATATCTGTAATGTATATTTAATTTTCTCAACACATATCATGCATAAGGTTAGTTAGGAATAGGACCTAATAAAAAAAAATTCAATTACACACACGCTTCCCAATATACACACCTTCCAGATTCAATATTTCTTTAGTTTCTCATTTCTTCGACATAAGATAGGCTACCTTTAGAACCACATCATCAAAAAATCCTTCTCAAGAAAATATGGAATCTCCCATGCTGGTATACTGTTCAGGGAGATGATAGTAGTATATAGAGTTGAACTCTGTCATTGATATCTTCTAGTATTCTTCACAAAAATTCTTGAGATCTTGAATATAGTTGTATGAATCAGTCATATGGTTACAAGCGCAGAGTTACACCTCTTTATGTGTTAAAGTGCAGAACCAAAAACTGACACACTAAACCACAACACCATCAGTAGAGAACACTTAGACAAGTTTTTGATAGATCAATTTTCCGATATAGATAGTATTGTACAAATGACACCAAATATGCTTCCCCACAATATTGACATCAATGACAACACTGGGATAGCCAAATCAACTGATGTATGTACACTTCATGCTCATGTTTCCATGTTCCATCAACAATGAAAGACTTCCAAACTTCCAACAAGAATTAGACCTAATCACAAAAATTCTAAACTAATCAACACCAGTGATCAACCTGACCACATAGTCATGCACCATCTAGAATATACAATATGCTGACACCTGTAAGCAATCTCCAAAAATTGTAAAGTCTAATTCTTATCACTAAAGGAGTGTGGACTAGTTTTCACATACCCACTTGCACTGTACATAGCCAAAAATCTATATGTCAAACTACTATCACTTATATCTTTCAAAGTATACATCCAAACTAACTAAAATATTGAACACATATGAAAATTATAGTCAGGAACAACATACTAGCACTGCATAAGTAGATCTTATCATATAAGAGAATGTGGAACAAAATACCAGATCAAGGTATCTCCATTACCAAATCAACTTTGTTCACTACATCAATGTAGATATCAACAACCAATGGGGTAAGTGCACCAAGATGGTTCCCAAAAATGGGGCTTAACTGGTCACTTTTTTTTTTGAAATTAGGAAATACTGATCTTGGATGTGAAATTGAGGATAGTTACACTCAAAATTTGGAGATGAAACAAAAAGAAGGATCGAAGTGCTCTGAGTCTACTTTCTAAACTACTAATTTATTTTGAAAATGGTTGAGATTAAGGGGTTCAAATGAGGGACATACACAATTTGGTTCTATTTCTGTTAGAAAAACATAACATAGAAACTCTTGTATGGCCCTCGTACAATGAATTTTTTTTTAGTATTTTTAAAATCACTACGGTCAAAAGTTAGCTACAATATGTAGTCGATGCACAATTTTTCTGATAATTTTTTAATGAATATTTTATTTTTTACTAATTTTCAAAGTGGACACTTCCTGAAAAATAGAATTTTGGTCATGCTACCCCTAGAAATTTTGGAAACTAATTGAATTTTTTATTATTATTTTTTTTAAATTTTTAGAATGGAGTATAGTTTCTAAAAGTGTAATTTATTTTAAATTTTGATGAACGGTTAATTTATGACCAAAAGAACACCAAACACTACTTTTTGCCAAAAAAGAGACATACAAACAAAAGAAATTATGGATGAAAGGATTAACATTGTCAAAAACTAAAAAAAATTACATCGTTGGATAGCTAAGAGAGAACCTAACATTACCCAGATGTTCAATTTCTTTGATATTGAACCACATGCAATCCTGACAGTCAGCACGAACCCAATTATGTGAAATATTGTAGAATTTTCAAAAACACATCTATGGTCATTGGGAATGCCCTCCAATCCTTTGGGTTGGTATTCCAAGGAAAATACCAATCCCAAGGCTTTGGGATTCCCAAAGCAATATATAATGTATGCACATTATAACGCGCTCGCATTATATCTCAGTTTTTACATGGCTTTTGTGTTTTACGAATGCATTTCCAAAACATGAGTGTGTTAGAACATGCTCGCATTTTGGTCTACATTGAAATTTTTTTCTTCTCTTTTTCTTGTCTATTTCTTCTTGTTATCTTTCAAGGAAACTATATACATGAAATAAGCATTTAAGTATAAGTTGATATTTACATATAGAAATTTACTTTCTTATACTTTAATTTATATTTCATGTATATAGGTAGGATGTTTGAGAGTGGTTTTAGATCTCTAGGAGTTATAATGAAAATTCTAGTTTTTGGAAGATCTTAAAAAATTTAGACTTAGTCAAATTTTAGGAATCAACATGTCAAAATTCAGGAATCAAGAGGTCAAATTTGAGTAGTCAGCAAGTTGTATCATCTTTCTCTCTCACTCTCTCCTTCTCTCTAATCTTTATCTCTCCACTCCCTCTCTCTCTCCCTTCCTCCCTCTCTCCCCTCTCTCTCTCACATACCCCTCTATCTCCTCCCTACATTTGCCTCCCTCCCTCCCCTCTCTACTTCTCTCTATCTCTTCTCT
>VDFB02271358.1:1042417477-1042431295 GCA_007258455.2 Sequoia sempervirens | reverse complement strand
CTCCCTCACCCTCTTTCTCTCTCACTTTCTCCTCTCTATCTCACCATTCTCTCTTCCCTCTCTATAACTCTCTTCTCTATATGTCACCATTATCTCTCTACTTATCTTTATCTCACCTATCCCTCTTTACCTCTCCCTTTCTCCCCTCTCACAAACCCTCCCTCCTTCCCTCTATCTCTATCTCTTTTTATTTCTCTCTATCTCACCTATCCCTCTCTGCCCACATATCCCTCTATCACTCCCTACCACACTCTCTAAATACTACTCTCTATCTAACCTCTCTCTCATCTCCCTCTCTCTCCCTTTGTACCTCTCCCTCCATCTGTCCTTCCTTATCTACTCTTTATCTCTCATGTCTCTCTACCTCTCCTTCCCTCTCTACTTATCTTTATCTCCTCTTTCCCTCCCAACCTCTCTCTCTCTCCCCAATCCCTCCCTCCCCATCTTTATCTCTCCCCCTATGTATAGGTTTGAGGTTATAGGGTTAAGTGTATAGGGAATAGGAATTAGGGTTTAGGATATTAGGTATAAATTTGAGGGTATAGGGTATAGGGATGAGGGATAAGGGTTTAGGGTTTAGGGTTTAAGGTATAAGGTTGAGGGTTGAGGGATAGTGTTTAGGGTTGATGGTAGAAGGTTAAGTGTATAAGGTATATGTATTATGGTTTAGGATATTAGGTATATAGTTGAGGGTATTGGGTTGAGGATATTAGGTTTAGAGTTGATGGTTTAGGGTTTAGGATTTATGTATAAGTTTGAGGGTTGAGGGTTGAGTTATAATGTTTAGGGTTGAGGGTATGAGGTTAAGTGTATAGGGTGTAGGGATTAGGGTATAGGGTATAGGGTTAATGGTATAAGGTATAGGGTTAAGGCTTGAGAGTGTAGGTTTATCGTTTAAGCATAGGTTTGAGGGATAATGTTTAGGGTTTAGGGTATGAGGTTGGGGGTGTAGGGTATAGAGATGAGGGTTGAGGGTGTAGGGTTTAGAATTTAATGTATAGGGTTGAGGGTTGAGGGATAGTGTTTAGGGTTGATAGTATAAGGTTAAGTGTATAGGTTATATGGTTTATGGTTTAGGATATTGGGAATACAGTTGAGGGAATTGGGTTGAGGATATTAGTTTTAGGGTTGATGGTTTAGGGTTTAGGATTTATGTCTAAGTTTGAGGGTTGATGTTTGAGGTATAATGTTCAGGTTTGAGGGTATGAGGTTAAGTGTATAGGGTATAGGGAATAGGGTTTAGGGTGTAGGATTAAGGGTATAAGGTATAGGGTTAAGGCTTGAGAGTGTAGGGTTTTTTGTTTAAGTATAGGGTTGAGGGTATGAGGTTGAGGGTGTAGGGTATAGAGATGAGGGTTGAGGTTGTAGGGTTTAGGGTTTAAGGTATAGGGTTGAGGGTTGAGGGATATTTTTCAAGGTTGAGGGTATAGGGCTAAGTGTATAGGGTATAAGGATTAGGGTTTAGAATATTGGGTATACGATTGAGGGTATTGGGTTTAGGATTGAGGTTTGGGGTTTAGGGTTTAGTGTACAAGGTTGAATGTAGGGTTTAGGGTTTAAGTATAGGGTTGAGGGATGATGTTCAAGTCTTAGGTTATAAATTTGAGGGTATAGGGTATAGGGATGAGGGTTTAAGGTGTAGGGTTTAGGTTTTAAGGTATAGGCTTGAGGGTTGAGGTATAGTGTTCAAGGTTGGGGGTGTAGGGTTAAGTGTATAGGGTATAGGGGTTAGGGTTTAGGATATTGGGTATAGGGTTGAGGGTATTGGGTGTAGGGTTCAAGGTTTAGTGTACAAGGTTTAATGTAGGGTTTAGTGTTTAATTATAGGGTTAAGGGTTTAGAGATAATGTTTAGGGTTTATGGTATAGGGATGAATTTTTAGAGTGTAGGGTTTATGGTTTAATTATCAACCCTCAACCCTATACAATAGAACCTCAACCCTAATCCCTCAACTCTATATCCTCAACCCTCTACCGTCAACCTTAAACCCTCAACCCTCAACCATTAAACCATAAACCCTTAAACTCTCTACCCTATAAATTAAACCCTCAATCCTCAATTCTCAACCCTCAACCCTTAACCCATCAACCCTTAAACCCTCAACCCTCAACCTCTATACCCTATACCCTATACATTGGACTCTCAAGCTAATCCTTCAAACATATACCCTCAAACCTATACCCAAAACCATCTACCCTCAACCCTAAACCCTTAAATCTTTTACCCTCTGTTAGCTCTCAAAAACGCAGGTAAGAATACCTCAAGAGGTTGCCAATCTCTTGGTACGTTTTAGGGTAACCGACAAAGCCAAATGGTTTAAGCTTTCTACTCTTCAGGTGTTGTTGGACCTTAGCGGGTGTACCTATATGAGTTGGGCAGACTTGACTTATGCTTATCTCTTTTACAGTGATTTTCCCACAATGGTAGATTGGGGTGGACAAATAAAACTTGATCTAGTGTAGACTGTGTAAAACTAAAACCTAATATGTTCAATTAACAGATGTAAAAAAGAAATTGAATAAAACCAAATGATGGAAATTTAGAGACTAGTGCCTTATAGGGTATGTGGAGTCAAAAGGAATCTTAAATAGGTACTTCTTTCTGGCAAGTATTCAAGTTGTTCAGCATATAATTTAGTTTATAACTTGTATAAACATGCAGGGTTATGATTACCGAGTTCTTCTTAATGATCCAACTGACATTCTCTAATTACTATGATCAACTTAAAGGATTTAATATTTACTTGAAAGAACCAATAAATTGATCATACAGACACAACAAATGTGCACTAATAAACTGGATATAAACTTATTACACCAATTTAAATAACCAGAAAACACCAACTATGGAGACAACTTCAATAATGCTTTCAATGAACACAATAAACAACTAATACCAAAAATAACTACACCATATTAAATGATTTCCATTGATATCCCCATAATTTAAAACATGCATCATAGTCTCATATTTGTGAAACATGGTATTCTACTGTATCATTTATCCTATCTCCTCTCCTATTCTCTTATTCCTCTATTTCGTTTCTGAAATAGATATTTATACATTGAATACATGAAAGGAAACATCCTTTTAGAAATGTCGTATGTTTACATAACAAATAGATTAAAGGATAATCAAGCTTTGTTTAGCCACAAATGAGTTTTAGAAAGGTGATCCAAATAATCCCAGCACTCTTATGTATCTGCATCTCCAACTGCGTTCCAAATTGTGATCTCCATCTTTATCATCCTTTCATTCTGCTCGCTCACTTCTTATAACATTGTATCCTCCGTAGAAGATATCCTCAGGATTTCATTAAGTATTGATTCACTTTCACCATGCTTTCTACGTTTTGATTTTCCTAGGCTGGGAGATTCCATTTCCTCAAAATGACAGTAATTAAAACTAGAGGAACTAAGGCATGAAAACTTATTGTATCTGCTCGAAGCCTTCAGAATGAAAGAATGCCCTAGTTCCTCATTTGCCTTGCTAATTCCTGTTATCGATTCAACACCAATGCTTTCAATTGAATTCTCCCTGTTATGTTCTGTCACGCCATTAATGTGCCAACTGAAGCACGAGTGAAGTCCTTTTTTGAAATTCACACTGTCGCATCAAATGTCCTATCGGTGAGAAATTTTCAAATCTTGAGTGATAAATTTTTGCAACGTTCATCAAACTCTTTGCCGAAACATCCTGTAGTCTCCCTGAAACCTCAAGGTCTCACCGACTATTAAAACTTGTTGATCACTCAAATGTCCCATAGTCTCACCGAGATTTAGAGTCTCACTAATATTTATCGCTTCAGTCTTACATATCACTATGACAATTTTGAGTCGGGGAGATGTTTTATAGATTACATTGTGTCTTATCGAGATATACCCCATGGTAATTTTTTGGTCACTGAGACATAATCACATTTTCGCCGGACTGATGAAGTAGGTTCTATCGACAAGACTTTGAAAACTTGAAAAGACTCCTACCGATGCCAATTTTCTTTCCGAACTTGTTTTTCCCAACATACTTTGTTCGGTGAGACTCTCCTCGAAGTATTTTATCGGTGTGACTTAAATATTCGGTGGAACTCATGCTAATGACCTTTCTCTCGCTGATGCATATCTTTATCGGGGTGACATTTGAGTCGGTAGGACTAGATGATTTCATCCCAATAATCTTCTGATGGAACCCCTTTGTGTTTTATCAGCAAGACTTGATGCTTTTAGTAAGACCTCACTCCGATGTCTTTTAGTTTGGCCAAAATGTTTCTTTGTGTGCCGGTTGATAAGACATGATGCACTCGGTGAGAGTTTATCCTGATGATAGCTTTCTTTCTGATATGTGCTAGTTGATGAAATATTTTGGTGTAACATTCCTGCACTCTCGCCGATGGACTACAAAAGACATACATTAGTAAGGATGCCATATGGATCGGGGAGACCTTCACCCTCTCTTGTCGATATGGGTAATACAATGAAATGTCTAGAACTAGATGGATTCTAATGGATCATATGAAAAAATATGGGAAAAATGTTATGAAGAGAGAATTTTATGCTTATGGTGAGGATTTATTTTGGAAACTCATGAATACAATCGACTGTAAAATTTTCAAAATTTTACAGTTCTAACAGTGGCTCTGTCTAGGGATGAATGATTGCGAGATCATTACAAGGATCTAGATCTTCTTGGTGAGAAAACCAAACTCAAGATCATGTGGGCATGATGGAATGAATGGAAATGGAAATGAATGTGACCCTACACTACTATACATGGAAATATTTTATTTTAAAAGAAGGAAAACCAGGATTATCCATGTACTAGAAATTTCTATTCCTTTTATTTCCTAGACTACTGTGCATGGAAGATAGAATTTTGAGAGAATTGTTAATAATTTTCCATGCACTGGCAATGCTTAATCCTCTTTATTGCTCAAGAGAATAAATGTTTCAAAAATTTCCCATGCACAGGCAACTCCTGATTTTCACTAGCCATATTTTGTAGTAATATGAATCTTCACCTCTCCTTCCCACAACCACAAAATGTCCCAGCCACAAGACTTCAAATTTCCCATGCTTTCCCTTCTCTTGACACCTTGTGTTCCACATCAGTACCAAATCATCTTCCTCAAATTTTCTATATTTTTCCTTTTTATCAAATAGATACTTCATCTGTGTCTGTAACTTCATGTTTTGGTTTTGAGCTATTCTCCTGATCTCATCAAGTTCAGCTAGCTACTCCATTCTTTCCTCCATAGGTTCTGGAATGTCCAAATCTTCTTGAAGGATAAAGTTATACACTGGTAACAAATTCTACAAAGGCATCCTGGCTTGTGTTCCATACACCAATTCAAATGGGGATTTTCCAATTGCCATTTTTATAGTGATCTTATCAACCCAAACAACCAATCTCAATTTTGAATCCCAGGCCTTCTTGTTCTGACCTAGCATCCTCCTTATAATCTTTAGAAGACTTTTATTGCTAGACTTTGCTTGACCATTAGCTTGTGGATGGTAAGGAGCTACATAAGAAATGGTAATGCCATACGTGCTACAAAATTTTCTGAATTCATTAGATTTGAAACACATCCCATTGTCAATAATTAGTCTTAGTGGTGTACCGAATCTGGTAATAATGTTCTCCATTATAAAATTTGTCACAACTTTACTTGTAGCTTGCTTGATTGGGACTGCTTCTACCCACTTGGTAAAATAATTAGTTGCTACAAGTATCCACTTGTGTCCTCCACTCAATTTTTCTTGTATCTCCCCAATGAAATCAATTCCCCACTAATGAAATGGGGCTTCAGTCTGTAAAGGCCTAAGTGGTAAAGCTCCTTGATACTTCATCTTCCCAAAGAATTTCTGGCAGGCTTCACATCTTCTTACATATGAAAAGGAGTCATTAAAAACTTTTGACCAGTAATATCCTGCCCTGAGAATTTTATGTGCAGTTGTCTTTGTAGATTAATTCCCTCCACAAACCCCTTCATGCATTTCACTCAAGGCATGCTTAGCTTGTGACTCATCCAGACATAACAATAATATCCCATCCATGTTCTTCCAAAACAAATCTCCTTCCATGAACACATACTTGGATGCTTATAACGTCAAAGTTCTTTTCTGGCTATCACTCATTCCTTCTGGACACTTCATATATTTAAGATAATGCATGATGTCTGCATACCAAGGAGTATACTCAATGCTCACAATTGCATTCTCTTCATCTTCTATATTTCAAATTTGATTTGCTTCAATGTTCGATTCTACCATTAACCTAGCCAAACCCTGACCTCTTACAAGTTTAGTGATTTATATCTCCATATCAAATTCTTGGATTTTATTAATCCATCTGCATCTTTTTCCTGTTACTTTAGACTATGTCAAAATGTCTTTAACAGCTGCATGAGGGACATAGGAAATTACCTTGGCTCTAACAAGATATGGTCTGAAAGCCTTTGTAGCTTTTACTAATGCAAAAGCATGTTTTTCCATTATCATACTTCAGTTTTGACCCTTGTAATGACTTGCTGAAAAAGGACACTGGTTGTTCATGACCCTCCTCATTTTTCTGTAACATGGCAGTAGCTATAGTATGTAATGAAGCAAATGAGAATATCTGAAAAGGTTTGGAGAAATCTAGGGATTTAAGGACAGGGGCTTCCTTGATATCCTTTTTAATTGATATAAAAGCATCTAATGCTTCTTCAATCCAATCTATTTTTTGTCCTTTTCTCAACATTTTTGATATTGGCTTAATGATTTTAGCAAAATTTGAAACAAATCTCCTAACAAAGTTGATTTTTCCAAAGAATGACTAGATGGCTTTGATGGTCTTAGGAATTGGAATTTTATCTATAGCTTCAACCCTCTTAGGATCTATTCTAATCCCCTCCTTTGACACAATATGTCCTAAGAGCTTACCCTTTGTGACTACAAAATGACATCTTTTAGGGTTCAAACTAATCCCATATTCTAAATCTTTAATAAATACCTTTTTCCAAATGCTCTACATGATCTTCAGCCTTCTTTGAGTAAGCAGTAAGGTCATCCTAATACACCACCATGATAGCATTAATTAAATATGCAAATGCTACGTCCATAGCCCTTTGGAAGGTTGCCCCTACATTCGTGAGACCAAATGGCATTCTTAGATAAACATATGTCCCCCATGGGGTTGTAAAAGTTGTTTTATACTACTCAGATTCTTTAACTTTAACCTGGTTATAACCTGAAAACCCATCCATCATAGATAACAACTCGCACCCTTTCACCTTATGTAATATAGCCTCCATATTGGGTAGAGGATAATTGTCCTTGAGAGATGCCATATTCAAATTCCTGAAGTCCACACATAATCTGATATCTCTATTCTTCTTCCTCACAGGAACCAAGTTTGAGACCCAAGTTGAGTTCCTGATAGGTTTGATGATGCCACCATCTCTGAGCTTTGCCAATTCTTCCTACATTTTGGGTTCCAATGTTGGATTAATGGGTCTTTGCTTCTGACTAAATGGTTTTGCATCTGGCTTCAATGGTATTTCATGCTGAGAAAAATCTTCCCTATATGCTTTTAAATCTTCATAAGACCAAGCAAAGACATGCTTATATTTTCTCAATAGTGCTATCAATATTCTTCTAATTGTCAGACTTATCTTCTTCCCTATGTACACCTTTCTTGGTGCCATCTCAGTACCCAAGTTAATCTCTTCAATATCCTCCCCTTTGACTAGTGTTTGCTTCATGAGGGACTAATCACTTCCATCATACACCCTCTCCAATGCCACTAACCCTTTAGGAAGCTTATTTGTTTTGAGCTGTAAGATCTCCTTCCCAAATACTGTCTGCTTCCCATCCACTTCTTCAACAAAAGTATTGAAATCTATTTCTTGGGCTTCATATTGATCTATACAGTGAAGAAATTTCAAAAGGTCAGTATCATCATTAAAAACATGCCAACTATATATATTATCAGGCACAACAGACCTTGTTTTGAACTCAATTTATGATACTCCATCCAATGTAATATCATCTCTTTTCAGTGCCACATTTGCTAGAAATTCTGCCATTATGTTTCTTGCCCTATCAATCCACTCAATTGTGTCTCATACAAAATTCTTGTATTGTTTCAGTCTTTTATGTTTTGCTGCATATTTTGACTTAACCTGTGAAACCACTAACTCAGAATCCCCTAGAACAGCCAGCAACTTGATTTTATATTTCACAGCTATATTCAAACCTGTTAATAAAGCTTCATATTCTGCTACACTATTTGTACATTCAAATGTTAATAGAAATGAATACTTAAATGTAACTCCTTCAGGTGAAACAAAAACTATCCCTGCTCCATTACCCTCTTGGTTGCATGCTCCATCAAAGTACATTTTCCATGCACCATTACAATTTTGTGCCACATGCTTTTTAATTGGATCGGCATTAACTAATTTTGGCTGAGCTAGTTTTATCTTAAAACTCCCAAGATCGACATCACAAAAACAATTGATTTGATCTTGTGGTACACAGTCAACAACCTAGTTCATCCTTAGCTCTCTATACAACTTCACCTCTTGACCATCCACTAGAATTGTTGCATAAGACAGATCAAACTGGACATTTCCCAACCATTGTCATCTACTATCTTGATAAAAGCATCCCAAACTGAGGAGGAGTGTCAATTACTATTATATCAATATTATAGGCCACTTGAGGATAAGAATCTAGTTTAACTTCAACATCTTTCATTATACCCACCATAGGAATAGGTCTATTATCCATTGCATAGCACTTCCCTCCATGAGTATTCACCCACATGCCTAGCTATTTCATTACTCCTACTGGCATAATATTTATGGTAGTGCCAAATCTATCATGCAATTCCTCAACAATTTGTTATTTATGAGTAATGTAGTGAAAAAAGGATCAACTTGTGGGGGGTTCAATAATGCATTATTAAGGCACACTTCTGGAATATTCACTTTCTCTTGCTTATTAAGAGTTTTAGTGGCCATCTTACTCTCAAAATTCATATGTTTTTCATTGCCACTTGTTATCAATTGAACTGCATTGTCCCTATATTCCTTAATTTTCATCATCTCAAGTAGTGGAATAGACATTTTTACCTGAGATAAAGCCTGAGTAAAGTCAAAAGAGGAACCCTCCACCTTAATCATTTTCTTCTGTTATGATGTTTCTCCTTTGTTCTCTTCTTTTTCTCTTTTACTTGGTTGATCAGTCTTTTTCATTTCTTTGTGTAATTTCTTTACTTCCTCCTTTTGGATAGGCTTTTGTTCGCTTTTATCATGTTGTTTGTTTTCTGTTTTCTTCAAAACTCCTTGTGTCACCTTTTGATCCTTCATAAAGATTCCTCCAAGGACACCTTCCTTCTCATTCATTGTCCTATTTCTCAACCAGTACTTACTCTTTGCTTCTTCAACTGCAACAATGGTTAATCTATTTATCTCCTCCTCAGTGAGTTTCCTCATATTGCACTGAGTAGGCATCTCATCATAATGTGGTTCTACATAATCATCCTCAGAATAAAAAAGAACCTGTTGTTTAGCCATGTGGACATTGTACCTTTGATTTAAAACACCGTACTCATAACCTTCTTCCTCTGAAGATGAGTACCTCTCCTCAACACGGTGAAAATTATTTGAATTCAAATACACTGTGTGATCTTCTCCACTGTTTCCCATTAACATTCCTTCTTCTTGCATTCTTTGGGCTACAACACAATAATCTGGGGAATGTGGCGTATCACAAATTTCACAAAAATAATTGTTATTCACCATATATGTTCCCTTCTTCCTTAATGGATCAGGAGTCTCTTTATTTCTAGGCCTATCTATTATAGGGCATGTCATGTAACCTAGGCCTTTCATTTATGTATGTGTTCTCCTATTTGTATTGACACTTATTGGTTTGTTGAGGAGCCCTAGGGTTGTCTCTTTTATTGATTATCCCAGCAACCTTCTTGTTGTTTTTGATTGTTAATGCTATCTTTTGGGATTCGGCTAAATCTCTTGGGAACCTATTTCTCAGTTCATACCCTATTTTGGGATCGAAGGCATTCAAGTAAACACTCAATGCTACAGAGTCTGGCAACTGCGATCTAGGAGGTATCTTATTCTGTAATTTATTGAATCTCTGTTTGAAATCATAAATTGAGTCATTCTAACTTTTCTGAATGTGCATTAATTCATGAACAACATCTGGTGCACTTAGATTCCCATATTGCTCGAGAAATCGATCTTGATATTCTTGGAGAGAGTTAACAGAGGTAGTTGGTAGACTATTGAACCAATCCCTAGCTTCTTCAGTAAGTGACATCATGAATAGCCTCATGTGTAAATCTTCATAAGGTACATCCAAATCTTGGATGAAGGCATTGAAACTCCTTAAATGATCTTCAACAGTAATTGCACTACTCCCTATAAACTTAGGCACCAGACTTCTCCAATTGCCATCCATAGGGTAAGGATATAATTGAAACCCTGCCAAATCAAATTGTTTGATCATTGTTGTATACTGATAAGGAGGAGGGTTAGGTGGGTACTGATACTAGTACATTGGATTATTGTATTGTGTATTATGATGTGGCACATAATGTTGACCATGGGTGGTTGTGTATATGTATTTTGTGAGGGGATATGTGGTGGATGGTTTGGTTGTTTGTATTGATTCCCTATCTGATTGTAAGGGGCCTTTGATGAATTAGAAGGCCCTGCACCGTTATTGCCCTGCTTATGAGGTGGTACATATTTTGGGCAACCAGCTGTCTGAGCAATAATTTGGGATTTCTGTAATTTGATGTCTCTCATTGCTTGTATCATTTGGGATTTCTCCTGCTCAACTTTTAGTTCTTCTAGCTCCTTTTTCTGTAACTCAAACTATGCTTTTATTTCTTCATGAGTTAAAGATTCATAATTTTCTTGAGGAATATCATGATCATTGGACTTAATTTGGTTACCTTCCATTCTTTGTTTGCATTCATGTTGATATCTGAGTCCTTCTACTTCAACTCTAGCATCAAACTTTGGTTGCTTCTGGGGATTATAAAAATGGTTTCTTTGTTCCTCTGGGGTACAGGGTTCTGCACTTGAGTTTTCTCTCCATGTGTCATACAAGTCATAAGTTTCACAATGTTGTCTCAGTGTTTTGTCTTTATTTGTTATGCACATATCCTCATTTATCCTTTTACCCTTATCATTCCTATCATCCTTGTGTTTCCACTTACTGCTACGAGAAGGAGCCCCAGTATGACCTCCCCTATATTGAGATCTTCTATCATTCATGTTGAAATGTTTTTATCAGAGTCGCCACTCACTTTCTTAAAATTGAGAAAAGTTTGTTACTTGTTATTCCCAGCAGAGTCTATATGGATTTCTGACTCTATGATTAAGGTACATATTTTGAGTTAATCCCAAGTGGAGTCGCCAATTTTTTAGCTCTCAAAAATGCAGGTAAGAACACCTCAAGAGGTTGCCAATATCTTGGTACATTTTAGGGTAATAGACAAAGCCAAATGGTTTAAGCTTTCTACTCTTTAGGTGCTACTGGACCTTGGTGGGTGTACCTATATGAGTTGGGCAGACTTGACTTATGCTTATCTCTTTTACAATGATTTTCCCATGATGGTAGATAGGGGTGGACAAATAAAACTTGATATGGTGTAGACTGTGTAAAACTAAAACCTAATATGTTCAGTTAATAGATGTAAAAAAGAAATTGAATAAAACCAAATGATGGAAATGTAGAGACAAGTGCCTTATAGGGTATGTGGAGTCAAAAGGAATCTGAAACAGGTACTTCTTTCTTGCAAGTATTCAAGTTGTTCAGCATATAATTTAGTTTATAACTTGTATAAACATGTAGGGTTATGATTACCAAGTTCTTCTTAATGATCCAACTGACATTCTCTAATTACTATGATCAACTTAAAGGATTTAATCTTTACTTGAAAGAACCAATCAATTGATCATACAGACATGGCAAATGTGCGTTGATAAACTGGATATAAACTTGTTACACCAATTTAAATAACCAGAAAACACCAACTATGGAGACAACTTCAGTAATGCTTTCAATGAACACAATAAACAACAGATACTAGAAATAACTGCACCATATTAAATGATTTCCATTGATATCCCCATAATTTAAAACATGCATCATAGTCTCATATTCATGAAACATGGTATTCTACTGTATATTTTATCCTATCTCCTATCCTATTCTCTTATTCCTCTATTTCGTTTCTGAAACAAATATTTATACATCGAATACATGAAAGGATGCATCCTTTCAGAAATGTCGTATGTTTACATAACAAATGGATTAAAGGATAATTAAGCTCTGTTTAGCCACAAATGAGTTTTAGAAAGGTGATCCAAATAATCCTGGCACTCGTACATATCTGCATCTCCAACTGTGTTCCGGATTGTGATCTCCATCTTTATCATCCTCTCATTCTGCTCGCTCACTTCTTCTAACGTTGTATCCTCTGCAGAAGCTATCCTCAGGATTTCATTAAGTATTGATTCACTTTCACCATGCTTTCTACCTTTTGATTTCCCTAAGTTGGGAGATTCCATTTCCTCAAAATGATAGTAATTAAAACTAGAGAACTAAGGCATAAAAACTTACTGTATCTGCTCGAAGCCTTCGGAATGAAAGAATGCCCTTGTTCCTCGTTCGCTTTGCTGATTCCTATTATCAATTCAACACTAATGCTTTCAATTGAATTCTCCTTGTTATGTTCCGTCGCGCCATTAATGTGCTAGCTGAAGCACGAGTGAAGTCCTTTTTTGAAATTCACACTATCGCATCAAATGTCCTGTTGGTGAGAAATTTTCAAATCCTGGGTGATAACTTTTGGCAATGTTCATTAAAATCTTCGCCAAAACATCCTGTAGTCTCCCTAAAACCTCAAGGGCTCACCGACTATTAAAACTTGTTCATCATTGAAATGTCCCACAGTCTTACCGAGATTTAGAGTCTCACCGATAGTTATCACTTCAGTCTTACATATCGCTATGACAATTCTGAGTCGGGGAGATGTTTTATAGATTACATTGTGTCCAATCGAGATATACACCATGGTAATTTTCTGGTCACTAAGACATAATCACATTTTCGTTGAACTGATGAAGTAGGTTCTATCGGCAAGACTTTGAAAACTCAAAAAGACTCCAACTAATGCCAATTGTCTTGCCGAACTTTTTTTTCCCAACATACTCTATTCAGTGAGACTCTCCCCAAAGTATTTTATTGGTGTGACTTTAATATTTGATGGAACTCATGCTGATGAACTTTCTCTCATGATTCATATATTTATCGGTGTGACATTTGAGTCGACAGGACTATATGACCTCATCTCAATAATCTTCTAATGGAACCCCTTTGAGCTTTATCGGCAAGACTTGATGCTTTCGGTAAGACCTCACTCTGATGTCTTTTAGTTTGGCCAAAATGTTTCTTTGTGCACCGGTCGATAAGACATGATGCACTCGGTGAGATTTTATCCTGATGATAGCTTTCTTTCCGATATGTGCTATTTGATGAAATATTTTTGGTGTAACATTCCTGCACTCTCGCCGATGGACTACAAAAGACATACATTAGTAAGGATGCCATATGGATCGGGGAGACCTTCACCCTCTCTTGTTGATATGGGTAATACAATGAAATGTCTAGAACTAGATGGATTCTAATGGATCATATGACAAAATATGGGAAAAATGTTATGAAGAGAGAATTTTATGCTTATGGTGAGGATTTATTTTGGAAACTCATGAATACAATCGACTGTAAAATTTTCAAAATT
>VDFB02271358.1:1042148747-1042413641 GCA_007258455.2 Sequoia sempervirens | reverse complement strand
TAAATCTTTATTTCATGTATATAGTTTCCCTGAAAGATAACAAGAGACAAGAAAAAGAGAAGAAATTTTTTTCAAAGTAGACCAAAACGCAAGCACATTATAACGCACTCACGTTTTGGAAATTTCTTTTTGATTTCAAAAAATGCACATTTTTTTAATTCAAAATGTGAGCATTTTTTGAATTTTAAACCATAACACGAGTGTGTTATAACACGCTCATGTTATGGCTTGGTAATGACCGATCCTAGGCTAGGTCATTACCAAGCCATAATGCAAGTGCATTTTACTATAATGTACTTTTGTTTTTGTTATTTCAGGATTGGAAAAGTAAATTGGCCACAAATTGGCTACCCATCTTCATGCACCTGCCCAATGTTGACATCAATGACAACATATTAAGGGGCTCCCTCTTCATTGTTTCAATAGAAAGGAGATAAGAAGCTATAGAAGAAGAGGCCAAATTGAAGGCATGTGCATTGGAGAAGATAAGTGCTCCTCTTTCCAAGGAAAATAAGGCCACATTGTCCACATTGTTTAATAAGGAACTCAACACAAATCAAAGGGTAACAACCCTTATGGGTAGAGATCAAAATAATCTCGAGAGGCTTAGGAAGGAGAGTGTTGAAAAGGTAGTAGAGCTAGCACAAAAACTAGGAATGAATCCTAAGAATAAGAAAGAAATGCATTTGGAAGAAAATGTTGAAGATGATGTGCAAATGGATGATGCTCTAAATGAGCATGAGGAAAATAAAGGAGATGCACAAGAAAATGTTCCTCCGGAAGTGGAAGATACAACAAAAGAGAATTTTGAGGCTAAGAAGAATGTTGAGAAGAATGTAGCTACCAGAGAATATGCTGCTAAGGAGGATACTCTTAGGGTAAAAGCACAAACCTATGTCACACTTTATAAAGGAATTAGCTAGCAGCAAAAAAAATTTGAACTTCGACCACATAAAAGTGGTCTTTAAGTTTTGAATTTAAAAATGATGTCAACTAATGAAATGTAGAAATATTGATGAAGTTCATTCTTGTAATTTTTTAGACTTTTAAAAAATTGATTTGATTATTTTTTTATCAATTTAAGAGCAGATTTTGGAATGCTGAAAATGTCAAGAAAAAGTTACATTCAATTGACATCAAGAAACAAATAGAAAAAAACTTCATTTTCCCCTAATTTTTTTCTCCAAATAGGTAAATTCAATATCTAATGCATGGATTTTTTTAAAAGAAAATTGATGTATATTTTTCTCGTAATAACATTTTAAAGTCAAACTTGTCAGAATTTGATAGTTTTTATTTGACGTCAACTATTGTCTATTTTTTTAATCATTTTGAAAAAATAAACTATACCCTTTTGAAGAGGAATCTATCCTCTAGTGCACCATATATTTTTAATTTTTTTTTAATATGTTTTACTATTTTTTAAATTTCTAATCAACCTCTTTTTTAACTTTAACAAACTACTTGCATTATAAGTCTGTATAGCTTTTGGATTCGATTGTGTGCAAAGTTTTTAGCATCAATGTTTCGGATCACACTACATGATCCATCATCAGGATGAAAGAGAGCAAGAGAAATGAAAGGATAATTGAAGACTTAGACAAGATAAAAAGAAGAGAGGAGGGGGAAGGTAAGGTTGCACGCAAACCAAGGGCAAGAAAAAAGATGAGGAAGAACAACAAATTAAAGAAAAAGAGAAGACCAATTAAAATATGGGAAGAGAGAAAGAAAGAAACTAAGAAAGATAAAAAATCATAGAATTATGAATAAAATACAAAGAAGCAAGGAAACATCTAAATACAATGAAGAAGGAAAAACTACAGATATATATAAATATATCAGCTTAAAAGGGAAAAAGAGGGATAAAGATAAAAGAGAAAATGAATAAACCCAATGATAAAAATATCAGAGAGAAAATGCAAGATGGAAAAGTTAACAATAAAGGAAGAAAGAAAATTAACAAATGAAAAGAGAAAAGGCAACAAAGAGAAGAAACTAAATAAATCTACAAATAAAAACACTCAAAAAAGAATATATATATATATATATATATATATATATATATATATATATATATATATATAAGGATAAAAAAGAAAAATAAACCAAAGAATATAAAGATATGCAAGGATAAAATTAGACAAGGGAAAAAGAAAAAACCAAAGAATATAAAAGTAATAAAGTCAACTAAAATAAGGGAAGAGAAGTGAAAAAGTGTAAAGAAAGAGGAAAAGAAGTAAAGAACCAAGATAAAATTGATACAAGTTTTAAAAAAATATAAAAGAAACAATGAAAATAAATGAAAAAAAGAAAAAATAAATCTTAAAAGAAAAAAAATAAAAAAATATATATATATATATATATACAAAAAACAAACTTTGCAACAAAAACAATAAAAGAAAAAAGGTAAAGAGTAAAAAGATTAAATAAACCTTAAGGAAGAAAATAAGAAAAGACATAACAATATTGAAAACACAAACAATAAAAGAAAATGGGTAAAGAGAATAAGAATAATGAAACCTTAAGAAGGAAAACATGAAACGAAAAAAGAAGAATAAAAGATAAAGGAAAGGAATAAAAGAAATTAATAATAGATAGATAAAAGAGAAAGAAAAAAACACTCAAAAAATTATATATATATATATACAAGGATAAAAAAGAGCAAGAGAAACCAAAGAATAAATAAATGAAATAACACACAAGAAAATAAGAAAAAACAAAATGAATTTGTAAATCAAAGAGAAAATATAAAGAATAAAATGATTCTTAAAGGAATAAAAAAGATAAGAAAGAATGAAAAAAGGATATAAATGATATAACACACACAAAAATAAGAAAAAAATATAAGAATAAACACAAGAAAAATCATATGAATGTCAACACCAAGAAAGGAAGGAAAACCAAAAGAAATAAATCACAAGAACCTGCAAGAATAAAAACAAAGGAAAAGAGAGAATGAATAGTGAAAAAGGAAAAAAAAAAGAATATATATATATATATAAGGGCCAATAATCTCAATATATATATATACATCAAATAAAGGCATTGATCTCAATGATAATTGAGAAAAAAAAAAACAAAAGAAAAGGAACAAAGAAAGAAAAAACAAAATGAAAACCAAGATGAGAAAAAAGCCAAGGTGCAAAAGAACACAACTATCAAGACAAGCCTAAGGAACAAGATGAAAGAAGGAAGAGGAGGACAAACAAAAGGAGAAAGAGAAAGAGTGAGGAACAAGAGGGATAAAGATAAAATAGAAAATGAAAGAGAAAGAGTGAGGAACAAGATGAAAGGAGGGAGAGGAGGATGAACAAAAGGAGACACCAAAGCACCAGAGGGGAAAGAAAGGATAGAGAGAGAGGAGGATGATGAAGGATGAGAAAGGGGGGATGAAAGAGATAAGAAAAAAGAGGGATGGGGGAAGGAAGGGCACACAAAAAGGCTAGGACTGAACCTCATTGTGAAGGTTAGAAAGTAAGGGTTGCCAAGCATTACTAACACCCCAACCCTCATCATGGTTGAGGTTAGAGGGGTGGTTGCTAATGTGAATGGCTTCCATTAGCTTCCTTTTGAAAAATTTGTCTTCTTTGCACAAGATTTGAGTTTTTTCTAAGCATATGTGGTGCTTAGTTGTAGAAGAGTGGTCCGCAAGTGCTGATTTGATAACTCATTCATGTTTGATGTCCGCACTGTGCTCCTTAATTCTTGTGCAAAAAGAATGACCCGTTTCACCTATATAAGGGATACCACACGAGAAAACAAACTTATATACCCTAGACTCAAGTAATATGTCTCTCGAGTCCTTGAGAGAGGGGAGATGGTGTTTCACTATGGAGAAAGGTTTGAAAGCACAATGAAGTCCTCTCTTCGAAAGGATCTTGGAGATTTTTTGGGAAATACCTTCAATATAAGGAAGCATATCACCAGGGAGGAGATCAGGCTTGGAGGTGGAGGAATTGGAGTGGAACCTCTCCCTAGCATGGTTGAAGGTTCTAGAGATCTGCTTGCTATTGTAACCATTAAGGATGAAGACTTTCTGAAGATGGGCCAACTATTGGTCTAAGTAATCTTCATCACAGATACGAAACACCCTCAAGGCGAGGGTTTTGAGGATACCACTTTTTTGAAAAGGGTGGTGATGAGAAGATGAGTGGAGATAGAGGTTGGTGTGGGTGGCCTTATGGAAAACTCGACGACCTAGGGAGCCATCAGATTTTTTAACAAGCAAGATGTCAAGGAAAGGGAGTTGGCCATTAGATTCAATCTCCTTAGTAAAGGAGATACAATGGGCCAAGTTGTTGAGGTGGGCATGAAATTATTCTAATTGGTTGAACCCATGTGGCCAAAAAACATTAGTGTCATCTACATATCGCTTCCACCATTTTGGCTTGAGGGGGAAGGAGAAGAGGGCTAACTCTTCAAACTGCTCCATGTAGAGGTTAGCAATGACAAGAGAGAGCAGAGAACCCATGGCCACACCATCAACTTGTTCATAAATGACATTTTGGAAAGAGAAGAAGGTGGATTTCAGGCACAACTCTACGAGTGAGGAAATTTCATTATTAGTTTTGTGCCTGATAATCTCAATGGCGTCGGGGATGGGAACCTTGGTGAAGAGAGAAACTACGTCAAAGCTCACTAAGATGTCATTATTTTCCAGGTTGATGTTCTTGATAAAATCAACAAAATGGGGGGAATCTTTAATGTGAGAATTAGAATTACCAACCAAAGGAGCGATTAATTTGGCAAGGAAGGATGCTAATTTGTAAGTGGGAGAGTCTATCGTATCACAAATGGGTCTTAAAGGAATATCCTTTTTGTGAATTTTTCGGACCCCATAGATATGAGGCATCACTTCTTTAGAGGGAAAAAGATATTTTTAGTAGCATCATCAAAGGGCGAGAGGGAAATAGCTTCCTTGACTTTATTAAGAATTTTGAGACAAGGATTGCAAGATAAAATTTTGCAGCTAGAGCAATCAGATAGGAGGTCGAGCATTTTAGAATGGTAATCTTGTTTATTCATGATGACCATGGAATTCCCTTTATCTTCTTTGAAAATGATTAAGTCTTCATTGCACACCAAATTGTTGAATGCAATAAGTTCAGTTTTAGGGATATTGCTCTTGGAAGGTTTGGCATGATGAAGGGTGACAGCACAATCTTGTCTGATTTCTTCAGCAATATTTGAAGGAAGCTCATGTACTATGTTTTCAATTTCAATGAGAAAGTCTATGTGAGGAATAGTACATGGTGAAATGGAAAAGCTAGGACCTCGTTTTAAGAAATTGATAGCAAGAGGGTCTAGGGTGGCACTAGAGAGGTTAACCACCAACTTTGACTCCCAATCTTGAATAACATTAAAATCAAGGGAGTTGTCCCTAAGAGACGTGGAAGAAATCTCACAAGGATGAGAAAGGGAAGACTGACATCAACCATAATTAGACATGACAACATTAATGGTGGGATTGGTACTCGGGGTAAGGTTGGTTGAGCGGGAGAGAGACGAAACAACCTCTAAGGGCGGGATGAATTGAGAGGAAGAACATATTTGGTGTGAGTTGTCAGAAGAATAAGAAATGATTGGTGGAATGGAGGCCTCGGGATCAAACTGATTAGAGCAATTAATGCAAGAGGATGAAGAATTGATTGTCAGAATGGAGGCTACAAGATTAGACCAAGTAGAACAATCAATGTAAGAGGAAGAATTAAAAAAGAGAGGACATGGATCGGCAGAGCACGTACCTGGATTGCCGTTGAGACAAGACGGTGAATTGACAGGGTTCAAAGAGCTGTTGAGCCGAGCATTCTACACTGAGGGACACTCTCCACTATGGTCTGAGTGATACACTAGAGCTTGAGCTACGATCAGACCAACTTTGTTCCTACTAAGTGACTGATCAGAGGAGGAAGAATTCGACAGGGGTGAGTGTAGGAGGCTAGGTAATGGATTGCTAGGAGAGGAAGAACAACATCCTTTGGATGAAGAAGACTTTGGTGACATGGTGACAGGGGGTAAAGCCACTAAGGAGGTCAGAGTGTGAGAGGAAGACAAATGAGAGGATGAAGAAATGATGGGAGAGGGAAGGCACAGGCTAGGAGACGCCAGAAAAGGAAAGCTCAATTGATACAAGGGGGACTGATGATAGAACGAGGGTTGGTTGTTGCGTAAGGATGAGGAAGCCTGCACTAAGATCGGAGGAATAGGATTGGGGTGTGACTTAGAATTAGCAACGAGGGTTGAAAGGGCAGGATGGGCTAGAGCATGAGAGGTAGAATGAGAAGGGGACAAAGGAACAGTTGGTAGGGAAAGGGATGAGCCTAGTGAACACCTACCATACCCGACAAGATCAACTTTCGATTGAGAGCAGGAAGCAGAATGGGTCTGGTGAGGAGAGAAAGACCAGCTCGGATGCCAATGGGAGGAAGAATATTTCTGGAGCAGTGTAGAAAATTTCCTTTGATGCCTGTTTACACATTCTTCTTGATGTCCCAAGGCCCTCATGTGCGAAGAAACGTCTAACCATATCCAAATGTCTAGGTGTAACACATTAGCAAGTTCTAGGTGAAGCAGAAACAACCTTGAGTTCAAATGGTTGATGGATGACCTGGTAGCTTGGATGACTGATCTGAGGAGAGCCAGACTAGTCTGGAAGAAAATGTGTTTAGTGCAGTGGCTCCAAAGATGATGAAAAATTTTGGTGAAGGAAGGGATCAGACTTGAGTCTTTGCATCTTTTTAGGAAGGCTAAGTCTGCAATTTTCTTTGCGAGCTTAATCCTCAGCATCTCTAATTGTTTAACTTTGAAAAAAAATTCTCTCCCATGAAGGGTATCAATTAATGATAATAATTTTCCACAATCCATATCATAATTCTGTATAGCTTCTGGATTCGATTGTGTGCAAAGTTTTTAGCATCAACGTTTCAGATCACACTACATGATCCATCATCGGGATGAAAGAGAGCAAGAGAAATGAAAGGATAATTGTAGACTTAGACAAGATAAAAAGAAGAGAGGAGGGGGAAGGTAAGATTACATGCAGACCAAGGGAAAGAAAAAAATGAGGAAGAACAAAAAATTAGTGAAAAAGAGAAGACCAATTAAAATATGGGAAGAGAGAAAGAAAGAAACTAAGAAAGATGAAAAATCATAGAATTATGAATAAAATACAAAGAAGCAAGGAAACATCTAAATACAATGAAGAAGGAAAAAATGTAGATATATATAAATATATCATCTTAAAAAGGAAAAAGAGGGATAAAGGTAAAAGAGAAAATGAATAAACCCAATGATAAAAATATCAGAGAGAAAGTGCAAGGAGATGGAAAAGTTAACAATAAAGGAAGAAATAAAATTAACAAATGAAAAGAGAAAAGGCAACAAGGAGAAGAAACTAAATAAATCTTAATATAAAAAAAAAATTACACATTTGGATTCATCATGTCGAGCTCTTCAAAAGGGTTTTTTTGAAAAAAAAAAACCATTTTGACTGAAGAAATACTTAGTTGAATTTGAAAGTTTTAGAAAATTCTAAAAAAAGTTGAGTTGGTTGTGAACTAAGATGCCACATAGACAGTTTCGATAGAAAGGGTTTCAACCAAAACCTCACACATAAAATAAGCCACATTTTGATGTGAAAAAAATGGAAAATTTCAAATTTTATGATTTTGGGAAAAAGGCCTTCACCTGAAACTTTGTGTGCCATGTATAGGCTACAAGGTTTCGATCGAAAGGGTTTCAACCAAAACCATTTAGGTCAAAATAGTTTCACTTGGAACTATTTAGCTGGCCAAAAGTGTGACATAGCTTTGTGCTTTTACCCCTTACTCCTCCTCTGGTAACCAATACATAGTTGAGGGAACACAAGAGAAACCAAAGACATTTATCCCTCTAGATAATTGAGAGCAAGTCACAAGTGATGAAGAAAAAGGAAAGGAAGATGAGAAAAAAGGTGAAGAAGCATATGGTGATGCAAGAAAAAAAGTAGAGACACTAGTTAGTACGGGGTGATAGGATAAAGAGAAATATGTAGAGGAAGGTGTCAAGGAAACCTATGAATCCTCTAGAACATCTAGAAATGTACTTCAAAACTTATTAATTATGCAATTGAAATTTCAACCTATTGTATCAGCTCAATTGTCGTAGTTTCCCATGCAAGAAGGAATGTGGATCTAGGAAAATTTTTGCCACTCCACAAGCTTTAGTTGGGAGATGTCTTCCATGCATCTACCCAAAAGGAAATTATTGAAACACATCATAAGAGTGAAGATCTAATTGAGGAGATGGTGAAGACACTACATGAGGCTATACGTGGAACTACAATTGATAATTCATTGTTAGGTATGGAAAATTTTAAATTTTTGATTGATTCTTTCAAAGAATATGTCTTTGGGTTGGAAGATAAATTGAAAGAAGAACTAGAAAAATAAATGGATAATAAGATGAGTGAGAAGAGACTAATTGAAATCATAGAAAAGTGTGCTCAGGAACACAACAAAATTTAGGATAGTCTCAAAGGTGTGCAGGATTGTAAGGCAAAGGAAAAAGCCTTATTTTAGTTTTACGTGAAGTGACCCAAACTCAAAAAGGCATCAAAAGTGAAATGGACTCAATTGAGTCATAGATAGCCAAAGCTTTTGGTGCATATGATCCTACACAAGATCTAAATGGAAGCACAAGGTCAAGGTTGAAGACTTGCATGAGAAATAATTCCAACTGCACGGACTAAAAGAGAAGATAATTATGCAGTTTGGGAACCTTAAGGAGTTGGTGAACTCAAAGTTCATATCAGTTTCCAGTGACCTAAAGAGCACTGATACAGCTACCAAGATTAATTAGGTACCTAGCACTCTGAAAGAAGGAGAAAACTTCCTAATGGAGTTGGAGACCCAATGTAGGATGCTTGGCCTAGCCAAGAAGATCTAGGAAGAGGGAAAACAAGATTGGAAAGCCCATGTTGAGAAGTTCAAAGAGTCAACCTCCTTTAATTGATATTTATTCTTTTTTTTTAATGCATTTTTTAGTTCATTACTTCAAATTCCAATGTACATATACAGACAATGTACAAAGTGTTTTGGTACAAGTTTTTGATATGGTTTTTGTGGATAACATTCTTAGGGGGAGTTAATTCAAATTTTTAGTTTGTATATATGGATATACTTGTCAAAGGGAAATCCAATGTAAATGAAGATTGGTACATATGCCCTTTTCCCTTAATGTCCAAGGGGGAGAGTAATTTTTGAGATGATTTTGGCATGTTTCCATAAATGAAAAAGGGGGAGATTGTTAGAAGAATGAGGAGATGTCATTGATGTGTTTTTTGACAACATGAGCATAAGGAATGAGCTCAAAGTATATACAGTTATGCATTGCAATGTTGTCATTTATGTCAAAATTTTATCCCCATACAATATATATGGTGTAGATCAGTTTGGGTGATTCAAGCATGGTTAAGGATGATAGTAAGAGCCAATTTTGCAAGAAGGTTTAATCCAATGAAGAAAATTATTAAAGAAATTTACTAAGTTTTGATTCTAATGATTCTCCCTACAGGGGATCTAGTAATTGAGTTCGTATTAGCCCGTTGTTGAAGATTTTTCTCTATTCTTCTAACATAATTTTGTTGGTTGTTAGAGGAACCTATTTCCATAGTTTCATCTCATTTTGGTTTTTGGATTTGAAGTTATGAGTAACAAAAGTTTAGCTTGGTAGTATTAGACATTTCTAGTTTAGTGCATATGTGTTGATGAATCCACACTTCTCTACGGATTGGAATTTTGCATTGCAGAGTTGCGAAGTAGATTATAGGTGTCAAATTATTTTGTATTCCCATTGGTATAGTGTTTGGAGGTTTGCATGTCTGAATATGGTTGCACAATTGGAAAAATTTGTAATTAGGTCATTACCGATGTGGACCTAATATGTTGGGTGCATTACAAAGGTTCAGTATGTGTTGATCTATCATGTAGGTGCTATTTTAGGTCTACATCGACCTATTTAAAATTGTTATAAATTTTGATTCTAGGCATAAAGCATGTGTGGAAGCATCTTGAGCCGTCAAGTTACATTTTGTTTATTATGTACATCTAATTAGGTCAACCTAATTGATGTCATAGGTGAAGAAAATATATAAGTTAGATCTTTTTTGATATTTTGATGAAGGTAACATGTGATAAAAGTTAGTGGATATGAATTGTGCAAATTTAGTGTGAATGTAGAGAAGAGAAGAATGTTGATTTAGATCAGTATGAAGTGTTTTAAGTCTGTATTTTTAGCTTCATTGGAACTATATTTCATGCATGTGTTAGATACAATTATAACGGTTCAAATCTAGCTATGAGCCACAATCTCTTTTATCACTTTTATTTCTTAGCGGGCAATGAGTCCACTTGGAAAGTGAGTCCACCTGCAGTGAGAAATTTTGTAATATACTATAACTGGTTATAATATATTGTGAGCTAATCCTCACGATGGTTTTTCCCATTTTGGGTTTTTCACATCCTGGTGTTCATGTGTTATGTGATGTTGTTGGATGTTTGCATGTTTTGTTTCATTATTGTAATTGAATATGCTATGATTATTGGATGTTTAAATATTTAAGTGGTTTAAAAGGATATGGATTTATCCCCTCTTAGTATTCTAGGTGTTCAACAAAATCAATGGCTCCACCAAATCAAAATTGATAAATTCACACAAATCTCTTCACACAAGAAAAATAATTAAATGATGTATATCATGTAATTAAAGTCATAATTACTATTCCTTTCTCTTGTGAGGATCCTTCTTCAATGACACTTTATAATCTTCTTTCTTTTATATGACTACTTACCATGGTTTCATTTGATAACCTTATTGGTTCTCTTCACACTAAAGTTGTCGGTTCTTCTTCCTCTTCTACTTATCCTCCTCTTACTTATTTATCTCCTAATGTTGTTCTTGATAATAATAGTCTTATGCATAGTGAAGGGATTTTGAATTACAAGAAATTTGATGGAATCCTAGTGGATCCAACATATCCTTATAGTATTATTATAGAGGAATACTTACTTGACACACATAATCATCAATACTTTAATGTGGAATCAGGTCACTATAAAATGGAATAATTGAATATTGATTGACACTCTTGATTGTGTTATTATTCCTACTAAGATTGGTCCCAAGGAGAATCTGTTGTATTAGATCATATTTTTCCCTTTTAAAACTTATTTGATATTATTCTTGATGTCCTTGGATTGAAAATTACCTTATTGTCCCTTTAGTGCTACACCTCGATTCTTAAAATTCAAACATGATAATTTGGTAGTTATGTTATTAGGTGTCATCAATACCAATCCTTTGTGAAAGTTAGAAACATTCACTATTGATTTCTTCACACTCCAAATAACTTCCACCTTAGAAATGACATGATATTGTTTTGTATTTATATAATCACTACTTAGAACAAAAGTCTAGCATACATGCAATTTATCCCAATAATTCTATTATCCCTATAGTGGCTGAGATTTTTACTTTAAAACCATAAAATGGAGTTTATCTTTGTCTTTTATAACATCATAGTTCTTCTTTTGGAACCACTCAAAAACCTTATAGACATGTTCCTTTCTCTCGACCATGCTACTAGCCTGAGAGAAAATAGCTCCAACATCCTCAATCTAAGCCATAGCCTCCTTTGACCCAAGCTAAACCACAAACTCCACCACCCCAACCCAAACCTTCCCCTTATACTCTTCTTCCATTATTACCCATGCCTATTATTTATCCTCTCCTAAACCCTCCTACACATTTTTTCCCTACTCCACCCTGGTCTAGACATAAATGATAGTTTTATCTGCATATCCTCTATAGTAATCATAACCTAAGATTATTACCTATGCCAACTTTGTGGTTCCTCCCATTGTATCCCTCTATTTACCTATTGGTGTTGTAAAGGCTTTAATGTATTCTCTTATACTTGTCACATATATTAGTATCTTGTACACTAATATATTTTGGGGATTCTCCTACTTGTACTATTGATTATATTAGTGATGAGAATCCCCTATATGTCATTTGAATTGTTTGAATTATTTATTTATTTTAAAATTAAAAATGATATAAGGTGTAGGAATTTAAAAACATATTTAAATTCACCATGTATCCCTCATTCCATTGATTATAATTGTTGTTTAATTAGGTTTCTTGATCAATGTAGTTGAAAGGTTTGATGATATAAGTCTATTGCCAACTCTACTCATTTTACAAAGCCAATTTTTTCTAACATAGTAACAAATTTTATTTGTGACCTTTTAACATGAGTGGACATGGTATTTTCTAACTCACTCACAAGAAAACAAATTTCCATTATAATAGCCATACCAAGAGATTTTTGTCAAAAATTGTAGGTGAAAAATTTTGAACTCAACCATGAGCACTTTTTGTCTTGATTAATTAAGTTCCATCCTATCTCATTATGAGACATTGTATAGCTCCTTAAGATAGGATATAATTAGATTAGAACTATAACTTTGAATCATGATAATATAATATTCAAATTATAAATATAAGGCACTAACCTTCATCTCTTGGTTGTCATAGAGGTGACCATACTTTTTATCTTATACAAATAATATTACTACATCTATTAAAAAAATATAAATGATGTTTTAAGCCCAAGTGTGTAAAATAAAACCATTTTAAAGACACATTTCCTAATTTAATTTCCACATGTCCCTTGAAAAGACAAGAAATAAATAAATATTTTTTTTGGTCCTATAGAAGATATTATCATGGATGTGGTAAAGCATGGAGATTTGATAAAGAGAAGGAAAATGAAAATATAATTAATCCATTAATATTCAATTGTGCTTATAAAGGTTTTCTATCTTTTGACAATAAAAGTCACTTTCCTCACATATACAATATTAATTTTCTCTCCTCTTTGGAGCATAACATAGGTCATAGGTCCTTCAATTTGTCTATAAGAGCATTACATAAAGATAGTTGTGTCGGACTTACAATTTTTGGGGGAAACACATAATTTAAATCAAACTATTTTACCTTCCATCAATCATTAACCAATTCATTTTGTGCATCCACATGATTCAAACTACTATTATTAAATCTATGTCAAACACATAGAATAACTCCAAAATCTCAAAAAATGTTTTAACAAATCTAATTTTCACTCATGTTTGACATTGCCAACAGTGGCATGGTACGATGGTTAAGTTGCGTTGTTATTCTTGCCATCAAGGTTCAAACCCCATTGGGGTGTATTTGCTAAGAATTTATATTGGGGATGAGGTCTTGTTGATGGTCAAAACAACAAAACAACATTAAATAGAATATTACTATTCTATTTCTCCTGAAAGAGAAAGATAACACATGGATATCGAACTCCCAAGGTCCTGGTAATCGGTTCTCGACTATGCTGATTTCACTCAATGGTTGATGTAACTATAATGTTCAAGGGGCCTGTTGGTGTTGAGCTTCTAGATTGTTATAAGATCAAACATATATTTAAACTTACTTTAACTGATGGTTTTAAAGAAATAGAAAAAGATAGATCAAAGCTTTTAAACTGAAGAGAATATTGATTCATCCAACTTAATCAGACTTGTTACCTTCCAAGGAATTCCTAAACTAAAACTGCAGAATAAAATTAACTTGTAATTAATACATAGTTTCATTCATTCACAGTGAAAACTTCAATAGTAGATCACAAATCATCATTTAAACAGAACATAAGATAAAATTTCATTCCTTGAAAGCTTTTCGAATCAAATAATTAACATGAGATAAATACCATTCTGGAGCACAATATGAAGTAGATTTAAATCTGGCTGCTTCTATTGTTGGTGAAATAGATAAACAATATTTACAAATCTGGCAAGATCACCAGTGTACAGAAAATCCATGTCTTCAAATTATCTCCATCTATACTAAGAAAATCTGGAAGATACATCACCTCCCACTGTTGAACTTAACTTCTGCTCTACTTCTACTCTCAAGTTTCTCTACCTTCTAATCCTAAATTGCTAACCCTAACCAAGAAGATAAAAAAGATCCTATTACAAAGAAAAGAGATGTAGTTATGTCTCTATCTATCTTAAGAAAAATCTCTCTATGTGTATGTCTCTTTTACAAAGAGGAAAAAGTGCCATATATACAAAACGTGCCAAATAAAATGTGTCGGCCCCTATTTTAGGGTTTAAAAAATAATTTGGTTATAGAAGGGTCGGCCCTAGAAGAGTTTTGGAATAAAGTCAATGATGCATTAAATGTGCATACCTTGTTCATGTCAGGGAAATATCTCCCTTAGGCATGGCCTTTAGATCTTTTACAACCATCGCATTAACTCATAGCCCTTGTGTCCGACCTCGAGACTTCTTTGCAGAGCTACTTTGAATGTTTTGAAGCATTGTCATTAATGTTGATCTACCTTTTCCAGTAGACATTCCAGCTGTCATTGAGACTCATGGCTTCTTCCTTTCTGCTTTCCCCTTGTTCTAGATCTTTTTGCAAGTTGACCCCCGTGAGAAACAGCATCTGAATTTCCTGTCTAGATCCTTACAAATGAACACCACTATTCATGGAACCGATTCATCATCTTCGATCATAGAGTAGATCCATACCACTCATAGTCTATTGATCTTCTCCATAGGAACAGTCACAACAATCAAACTGCCAACGGTTCACCTTCAAGTTCCTTTGATTTGTTGAACACATTCCATGTAAGATCCTCAGACGGTCAAAGTTTATTCAAACAAAATTGTATGTCGGTGAGACACTAGTCATGTCTCTCTAATGCTACAATGCTCCACCATCGCTATTAGCATAGCTTACAACTATTGGCAAGAGGTCATAGTGAGCTACAAGAGTCATACCGATATCTAACACCATCGCCCAAACCATCACTATCGGCAAGATTGGCAAGAGCTTTCACCAAAGTCCATAGTGAACTCATCGGCAAGACTATCGCTTTCAGCAAGAGGTCATACTGAAAGCTCCTGATAGTATATATCACTCTGACTAGACCATTGGCAAGAGTCTCAGCGATGCTCAGCATGAACACATCCATCGGCAAGACCAACAAGTTAGAACAAGGTCTTAGCGAGCCTCTATGTCACACTGAAGTGTTAAACCATCAGCAAGACTTCATCAGTCTGCAAGACATCATACTGAGTGTAAACCATTTGGCCAAGAGTCTCTCCGATGACAACCTTGTGAACAACTATCGGGGAGAGTTCTCCTCGAGTGGAGAGAGATAGAAAAACTCTCAGCGATTGAAATGTCTTGGCGACCCGAACAGTTCAAATGAATAGAACACAACTGCTAGTCGAAAAGACTTCCAGAGGGTCTCACTGACTTTACTCTTTTAGGAGTTTTATGCCAGGTCCGATTGAGGCACACTTTCCAATAGACTTCCTTGAGAAGCAACATCAAATGTTCTCGACATGCTTCAATCCTACAAAACAATGCCTTCATTAGTCCTCTAAAGCATAGAAAATACATCATTCTTTGTCCTGCCTTTCATATATCCTTAGCAAAAAGAAACACAACTCTGGCAGAGGCGGAACCAAATCTGAACCAAAAACACACTTTCCTTTAATATCGGCAAGGACAGAGTGAAGATAAAACAGGAACCAGGACCGAAGTCAGAATGAGAACCGAACATGGAAATAACCATCATTTCCAAGTCCAGCCCACATTTCGGCTCCACGTCCGCAAAAGGTAAAGTAACTTGGGAACAAATGCAAGCGGGATCGCAGCCAAAACTGATCCTAGATGAACCACAATAGGGGCGGGAATGGAAACAAATCCGACACTGAGACTTTTCCAAGTTTTAGGCTCAGATTCCATCTCGATCCCACCTCCAACAACATACAAAGAGATGACAAAAAAGGACGAAAAAGAAAAATGGAAGGGAAGAAAAATATCCCGTGACCAAACGATCAGAACAAAAAGGCAGAACAAATGAGAAAGTTTGGCAGAACCGGGACTAGAACGGAACCAGAACCTGGAACTTAGAAAAGTTCTAGAGTTCAGTTCCATTCGGACACATCCCACGTCCGCTAGAACAAAAGGAAAAAACACAAAGGGAACTGGCGGAACCGGAACTGGGACTAGAAACACCAAAGAAAGAAAATAAAAGGTCAAAGGGGGTGGAACCGGAACTAGAAACGGAACGGAAATAGAACTTGGAAGATATTCCCAAGTTCAGTTTCAGTCCCAGTTCCACATCCGCCAAAACAAAAGGAAAAAATCCCAAGGAAAAATTCCTAAGGCACAGAACACAAAACCAAAGGAAAACGACCAACAAACAAGAGAAAAGGACCAACCCAAATGTTAGTCAAAACAACCAATGACAAAGAAACAAAAAGAAAAGGCGAAGTCGAGTCAGGAGGGAAATCGGACCAGAAACCTTGAAAGAGTTCAATGTTTAGATTTAGCTCCGGACCCAGCTCCGACAGAACAAAAGACAGACTTGGGAGGAAAACAAAAGAACTCCTAAGACCCAACCAAACAACCAAAGGTGATGAAAACAAAAGAAAAGGGGGACCCATTTTGTTTCAAAATAAAATAAAATGGGGTGGTTAAGGATATTGATGTCAACCAATTTGAGACCATGGTGGGATACCTCAATACACCTCACCATGTCACCTTTTCTGATCAAGACTACTCTTCACCCAAGACTAACCATAACGATGCATTACACATTGAAACTTTCATCCATAAGCACAAGGTCAGAAGAGTTTTAGTAGATGGCGGAGCATGATTGAACATATGCTCCTTGAAACTAGTTAAGGCTCTGGGATTTTCTAATGCATGTGTGGACCCTACAAAGAGTATAGCCATAAAAGCATATGATGACAAAGAACGTTCTTCTAGAGGAATTATTTCTCTTCCTATCATAGTGGGACAAGTCATTGTGGATACAACTTTCCAAGTCCTAGATCTAGAATTACCTTGCAACATCTTGCTCGGCCACCCATGGATTCATCCTTTAAAAGTCATTCCATCAACATATCACCAGTTCTTAAAATTTCCATTTGATGGCACATAAATTACTATATATGGAGACCTCGACCCTTTTCGATATTGTACCAACCTAAGGGGTATTTCTACAAACCGAGTGCCCATCAACTGAGAAGCTCTTGGCTCCTCTTCTTCTAAATACGTTGACCCATCCACACTCACATCATCTTCCATATCCACTCCATCCACATCTTCCACTACACCACCATATTCCACACTTCCTAAGGATGAACCCAATGTCAAGATCCAGGACCTAAGCTATGGAGAATTCAAACTACATATGGCATATAGCATCACAATAATACCCAAGTCTCTAAAGGTCTATGGTTGACCATGTTTTAGAATGGAACCTAAAGAAATTTTCAAAGTTCCACCAAAATTGGTTTTCATAAAATGGGGAGACATGACTAACGAGGACCTTGCTAATATTACAGGATGGCTCTATAAAGATATGACCGAATTACCCCCATTAACAATTAAGAAATATGGCAAGGGATATGACATGATGAAGGCTAAAGGCTATGATGGAACTAGTGGCCTAGGCAAAAATAAAACTGGACGAAGAGAGCCCATAGAATCTTTCAAAATACCAAAGTATCTTGGGTTATGGTATGGATTTCCCAACAATGATGACCGACATACCACTGGGCTTTCAAGTGAGAAAATGCATGCTTCAGAAAGAGTCAAGACCACTAAGGAAACCTTCACTAAAACTGACTCCCAAGAGTGGGAATTTGGCTCTCAAAGATCCTTAAGTGATTTTTGCCTTGATGATTTGTTTGTCAAAATAGGGGAGCTTACCTCTGAATTTTTTTTTGGAAAACATTTAAAATCGATCAGGCACCAAATAGCCATAGTTCCATTTCCCTTCCCCATGACATACAGGACCCACCACCTGAATCTAGTAACCAGCAATTGAAACCATCTGAATTGCCAAACAATGCCGACAACCATGACTCCGAGTCTTTCACCCCTTACTTTGAGAATGAATATAAAACAAGTGAAGGGGGATATTGGATAGAGTCCAATGTGGAGTTGGATGATGATAATTTCATCTACAATATATTTGAATCTATTTGCATTCTTTCTGCATCCTCCCCTCAATTCACCAACGCTGACGATGGCATTTCCTTAGTCTATCCACAATTAATTGATTGGGACCAACAAAGCCCACCAGTCCTGGACACCTTTCAGAATGATGAGGCTATTGTAGAATTTTTGGGATTACGTGAGGGCATACCTAGTGGTGATCACAAGGCAAGATTCACCATTGAATTAGATTGTGCACCCTACTTCCACGAGACTGCTCTACCCTCCAGTCGCAAAATTAAAATTAAAAATAAAATAAAAAATGAAACGTCTTTAGGTGAAAACTGAAAGACACCTTCTGACGACAAAAAATTAAAAACAAAGGACATATCTATGGGTGAAAACCTCTCTAAGGCGCCCAAAGATGGAGGACTATACTTTCTTCCTGTAACACAAGAGAAATCAGCTATGCTCATAGAGGACACCATAGAAGACAATATATCAACAACAAAAGATCCAAAAATGGTCCTCTTCATTGCATCCTTGACTAAAGAAGAGAGATCAGAATTTCACAAGTTCTTTGCAGAACTTAAAGTCAACTTCACATGGTCCTATGTTGACATGTCAGGATTAGACCCAGAACTGGTTTTGCACCATTTGCCACTATTTCCTAATGCCAAACCAGTTAAACAGAAGTTACACAAAATACATCCTCAGGTCGCTCTATTGGTCAAGGCTGAGTTGAAGAAACTTCTAAACGCTGGATTCATATGGTCTATTGATTATGTTGAATGGATATCTAACCTTGTGCTAGTAGCGAAGCCAAATGGAATGATCTGAGTCTGCACAGATTTTAAAGACTTAAACAAGGCATGCCCAAAAGATGACTTTCCTTTACCGAATATTGATATCATAGTTGACCTCACAGTAGGATATGATATGTTGTCTCTCATGGATAGTTTCTCTGGCTACAATCAAATTCATATTACTCCCAAAGACCAGCATAAAACAGCATCCACTTGCCCTTGGGGTACATATTGTTGGAATGTCATGTAGTTTGGTCTTAAGAATGCAAGCGCAACATATCAGAGGGCTATGACCACAATCTTTCATGACATGATGCATAAAATAATGGAAGATTACATAGATGACCTATTGGCTAAATAAATAACAAGAAAAGATCATCTAAAGGTGTTAGACACAATTTTCAAGAGACTAGAAGAATAAAAAGTCCTATTGAATCCTAAGAAATGTGTCTTTACTGTAACATCGGGTAAACTCTTGGGATACATAGTTTCTCGAAGAGGCATTGAAGTTGATCCAACAAAATTAAAAGCCATCATGGACATGCCTCCTCCTAGAGGAATAAGTGAACTCAAGACTCTACAGGGTAGGGTACAATCTATCTGGCGCTTTATAGCACAACTGGCTGACAAGTGTCAACCATTCCAATATCTTTTGTGCAAAGGCATCCCCTTTGTGTGGAAAGATAAATTCCAAGAAGCCTTTCAGCAAATAAAAAACTACCTACTATCATCACCAGTCCTCATGCCGCCCATCCATGAAAAACCATTCATCCTATACATCTCTACCACTAATTCAGCACTGAGGGCATTGCTAGCACAAAATGACCAAGAAGAAAAAGAAAGAGTCGTATATTATATCAGTCAGACACTGGTCGGGTATGAACTAAATTACACATCAATTGAGCACTCTTGTCTAGCAGTGGTCTTTGCAGCACAAAAACTAAGACATTATATGTTAAGCCATCAGACACAACTAGTAGCAAAAATTGACCCCCTCAAATATTTGTTAAGTGGAGTAGCATCAACAAGACGTCTGGAAAAATGGGTCATGATTATGACCAAATATGATATTCAACATGTAGAAAGAAAGGAAATAAAAGGACAAGTCATAGCAAACCAGCTAGCAAACACACCTTTACAAAATGATCACCCATTAGTGGTAGATTTTCCAAATGAGTCGGTATTCCATATGGAACCTAAGTCACCTTGGAGACTTTACTTTGACGGATCACACACAAATCATGGCTCGGGGGTAGGAATCCTATTCATCACCCCTAAAGGAGACTCCATTCCTAAGTCTTTTCGCATAGCTTTCCCATGCACAAATAATGTGGCAGAATATGAGGCACTGGTTATAGGACTTAGAATGGCAATAAAATGGAAAATAAAAGTATTGCATGTTTATGGGGATTCTCAGTCATCAACCAAGTTAATGATGACTATGACACAAAAGATGAGAAGCTGATGCCCTACAAATGAATGGTTGGCAGTTTCCAAATGTACTTTCATATGGTAACTTTTGAACAAGTTCCACGAACACAAAACAAGGTAGGAGATGCAATGGCTACAATATGATCTCTCCTCGACATTCCAAGCAATATGCCTTAGTTGGAGTTCCTGATAGAACAATTGTTGGTCCCTGTGTATGATGCTCCACAATCAGAGATGGTCTACAAACTTGTCGGTACCAATTCTCCCTGGTACCAAGACATCCATGACTACCTTAAGTCTCAAACCCTCCCTCCCAATCTGTCCAATAACCAAAGGAAGTCTTTTATCCAAAAATCTGCAAGATATGCCATCGTCAATGACACCCTTCACTGCCGTAGCTTTGAAGACACCCTCCTTATATTTCTCGACACTAATGAAGCACGTACAACCTTATGCAAAGTACATGAGGGTATATGTGGATCTCATTTGAGTGGTCCTACTCTGGCCAAGAAGATAATGAGACTTGGGTACTACTGGCCGACCATTGAAAAAGATGCACTAGAATATGTCAGGACTTGTCACCAATGCTAGATTCACAGTGATTTGATCCATGCTCTAGTGCAGGAACTTCAGCCGATCACTTCTCCTTGGCCCTTTGTACAATGGGGACTCGACCTCATGGGTAAGATCCATCCTACCTCGTCAAATGGCCATAAATTCATCATAACCACCATTGATTACTTTACAAAGTGGATCAAAGCCATCCCTCTGACATACATAACCGGTAAACAAATATCCAAATTCATTCTTAACTAAATCATTTGCCAATATGGCCTTCCACAATCCATCATCACTGACAATGGACATCCATTTAAAAACCAAGATGTTCGTGAGTTATGTGAGCGATTTCACATCCAACATCATTTTTCCTCTCCGTATTACCTGTAAGGAAACGGTCAAGCTAAGGCGTCAAATAAAACCATTGTTAAAATCCTTAAAAATACTGTCAATGATGTTGGTTGTGACTAGCATATTCAACTCAACCTTGCTTTGTGGGCTTACCGCACTAGCATTCGCACACCCACAAGAGCCACTCTATTTTCTCTAGTCTTTGGAGCTAAGGCCATCTTTCCCATCTAGGTTCAAATTCCTTCCTTACGAGTATCCCTGAAGGGTTTAACTAATGATGAGGAGTATAGACAGTCGCGCCTACACAAGCTGGAGATGTTAGAGGAAAGAAGGAAAAATTCCATGAACCATCTGTAGGCATATCAGAACCGTCTTTGTCGTAGTTACAATAAGAAAGTCATGATCAGGAAGTTTGACATTGGTGACTTAGTCCTCATGCAGAACCCTAAGAACCAAGCTAACAAAGAAAATCTAGGCAAGTTTGAACCAAACTGGTTGGTTCCTTACGTCATCATATCTTCTTTTGGTTCTAGAGCGTATCAGTTGTCTACCTCGGATGGTGAACAATTGATAGATCCTATCAATAGTCTACATCTTCAAAAGTTCTATGCATAAACATTAGAAACTTGAGCTGAAAACTTTAAAAAATATAAAAAAAGTGAAAAATGGTAAAAAAAAATTGACTTGATGAAAACCTGGCAAACACGCATCTTGGTGGCACCAAAAAAATAAGAAAAATGACAAAAATAGTAAAGAAAAATAATTTTTCCAATAGTGAAAACCTAGCAAATAGGCGCTTTGGATAAGTACCATGGTGAAAACCTGGCAAATAGGCGCCATGTGTAATCAATCATTTCTCTGCCATCTACTGATGCTTTTTCTACCTTGGCTTAGGATGAAATACATTTTCCATCACCACCACGACATCTGCCATGACATCATGCCCTTCCTTGTAGGGTTGACAAAAGGTTGACATCAAGTCCTGAACACTACCCATCCCGCACATCCCTTTCACATCATTTAAAGTAGGCTAAGTCTTGGTCCTAACTAGGGGAAAAAAATTTATCATGTGCCTGCAGTGGATATCACGCATGATCTCGACAATTGCAAAAAGTCCTAAAAAAAGACTAAAAACATTGCAAAAATTCTTGAAAAAAGACCAAAAACATCGCAAAATGTCTTGAAAAAATACCAAAAACATTGAAAAAAGTCCTGAAAAAATACCAAAAACATCACAAAATGTCCTTAAAAAAAACCAAAAAAAACATAGCAAAACTTCCTTAAAAAAGACCAAAAACATCGCAAAACATCCTGAAGTAAGACCTAAAAATTGAAAAATGTCCTGAAGAAAACCACAACAAACAACAAATTACTCGAAGAACGCAAAACAAAGTCACATTTCCGTATGTCCATAACATTAGTCAAGTCTTTTTCATTTGTTCCGAACTACGTTGTCTCTGTGCATTTTCTACGTAGGCAAGACTCATTTTCGAGTCCCCGAGACATTAGGTCAATCCTTTTAGGTTTGTCAAAATAAAATCATGGCACAATGTTTGGTCATCAACACAAAGTCATTGTTTGTGTCAAACTATGAGGTCTCTGAGTGTATGACGTAGGCAAGGCCATCTGTCGATGAGCCCCTGAGGCCGCACTAGGTCAGTCCATTAGGGTTCATGGAATTACACTGGCACACATGTCAAAATTCTTCAAGTCAAGAAAAATCATTTTCCAAATGGGAAAACTACTAAAACAAGGTATGACAATCATTTATTCAAACATGACAATCACATCAGCATGTCAAAAAAATTGACATATGGTCAATACAAGTCAAACTCAGTCAAAACAAGTCAAATGATCATAACCCGTCAAACTATCAACTCTTGGTTAGCTTTTAGATGTGTCCTTCTAAAAGATAACCTCTATCATTCATGCCTTAGGATGTGTCCTTCCTAGGCATCTTCACTATCATTAGACATTTGAGGGATCTTCTTGACATCTAAGGATCACTCCTCTCGACATCAGTATTCTTCAAATGTGTCCTTTTGAAGAACAAACTCTATCATTTATGGCTTAGGATGTGTCCTTCCTAGGAATCGTCACCATCCCTATCACTGGCATTTCGAGGGATCCCTTTTGACATTTAGGGATCAATCCTCTCAACATCAACATTATTCAGGATGTGTCCTTCCTAAATTTGGCAATCTTCAACATTCATCATCTTGGCATCGTCAAAACCTTGGCACCCTAGCATCTTAATATCATCAAACCTGACATCTTGACATTAAAACATAGGGTATCCAGACACACTTGGAAAACACTTGTAATTTGTCTTTTGACTTTTTATCATGTTACTAGTTTTTCAACGAGATCCCGACAACAGGATTTAGAGAAGTAGCGACATATCATGATGTTTTTCTTGACTTTTTGACACACATGATTATTAGTTTCTCAGCGAGGTCCTGATTTTAGGATTTAGAAAAATAGTGACGTATCATGATACGGGCTCTATTTTGTATTTTGGAAATCATACTACTAGTTTCTCAAGGATGTCCTAGAAACAGGATTTAGAGAAGCAACAACGTTTCATGAATTGTCCTTCTTGTCTTTTTCTGTTTGTGGTTGATTATGACAAAAAGATTGGTGCAATCACACTCTTATTATGAGTCATGATCATCCTTGTCTATGATTGTTACTCTCATGTGATGGTATGACCTTACACACCTTGATCTATGTCATATCATGGTGTTTGTTGGCCATCACAATAGTCTGCCCAATGATGATTACGAGCAATAAATATTAAAGTCCTACGAAAAAGTTTTGAAGGATTTGGTCTAGGAATTAACATGCATCTCCTCTAGTCTGGTCATCTTCTCTCATCCATCACATGATGATATCCTGTGACATACAAAAACATTAGTGCATACATAATCATATAAACATGGCATTAGGTCCATACACACATCATCCATAGCATTAAATCATATAACATTCTCATTGCATATTGCATTAACATAATCATAAACATGGCATCCATTCAAATAAATACATTATGCATATCATTATCATCATCATCACAAAACTAAAATAACATATAAATAAGCATTGCATCATCATGGCATCATATTATAAGTAAGCATCCTAGGACATACATGACAAGATATATAAATAATACCATCATCCATCATAAATCAACATCATACATAAAGCATCACATCATATATATCATAATGCATAAATCAAATATCATTGCATAAAACATATGTAGGCCACATCTAAACTGCATCATCATATGGCATCATCTCAAAATATACAATGTCATAGGATAGAGTCAAGAGATATCCCAAAAATGGAGCTCGCAAGCTCAGTGGTCTATACATAATGTGTCATAACATAGAAGAAAATATAGCAAACATGCCCCTAGGAAAGGCTCTCATCATCCCCTCATGGCGAAGAGTGCAGCAGCTGAGGATCTATGACTGGCACTGAGATCATAGGTGGAATGGTAATAGCCTCTGTCTATGAACCTAATGGAGCTGACACTAATGGCATCATCTCCACAATAATAGGAACCTATGATGACACTGTGGCTTGACTCTGTGACGTTAACAGATCTATCACTGGTGGCTGCCTCTGTGCTGACCTTTGCTCTAAATTGGTAGACCCATGACTGTGGCTCAAATGATGACTCGAGGCATGCCTATGTGAGTGGTGGGACCTATGACCTGATGTGTGCCCTGACGAGGTAGACCCTCCTGCAATAGTGTGACTCCTACTACTACTCCCACTCCTTGATCTATGACCATTGCCTGTCCTCGTCTATGAGCGCGATAGTGTAGGATCTCATCACTTGGGAGGCACTGCCTGCTCATATAGGGTCGTGTACTGCCCAAACCGAGTGCTCACTTTGGAAAGCTCATAGGCCATATCCCCTGAAGGTCCTAAACATAAAGCTGCAAAGTCCACACACCACTATGCCGACTCCTGCTGATGGATCACTGCCTGACCCTGCTCTACTCAAGCCACCTCTAGCTATGCTCGTAGTACCCTAACCTCTGCCACACTCTCATCTAGCCTCCTCTAAAGATCTGCCACCCTCTGGTCTATCGTGGCATCCTGGGGCAATGTCAAGGAAGACAGTATCTCCTCCTCTCCCTCCACCATCCTCCATCTCAGGAGTCTCTCAGCCTCATCCATGGCATCATCATCATCATCATCATCATCATCATCATCCTCTCCAACATCCTCTCTACTAACTCCCTCGTCCCGAGGCACATCTACGTCCACATCCACATCCTCCTTAGGCTCCTATCTCTCCTCCTCCTGTCTAGCCTACTCCTTGGACACATCCTCCCCTTGTCTCTCCTCCTGCTCCTACCTTGGCTACTCCTCCACATCCATCTCAGGCTCCTTCTCCTACCTCGGTTGCTCCTCCTCTCTCCCCCTCCTTGGCCACCTCTGGAATAAAATCTAGTGCCACTCTGGCCACACACGGTCGCACCCTCTTGCCTTGCCTTTGGCCATCTCTCCTTCATCTTCGGTCGTCTCCTCCATCATCCCCATCATCTCCACCCCAACCTTCGTCCCTGCCCCCATCTCGCCCTCCACCCCGGCCTCCATCCCTCCCCCTGCCTCTATCCCTACCTCTGCCTCTATCACCGCCTCTACCCTCGTGCCTAACTCTTGACACACATGGTATAACTGACCTCCTGTCAATAGGTACTGGCCCATCTGGATCTGTCTGTGGCACTAGTTGATGTGCCTACCACCATAGGTCATAGTTAGCCATAGTCCCTAGATTTTCCTCTCCACCTCTCCATACCCACTACTGAGCTACTAGCCCATCAATATACTGCTTAGAAAAGGCTACAAGAATTGTTGGCCCCCAACCAGACACCCTAGAGGTTCGAGCATACTCAGCTATACCTATAGGTACACCCTGCTACTCTCCAAACTGTCTAAGGACACACTGCGGTAGATACATCTCTATAATAAGTTGGCTCTGCACTGTCCTGCCAATCAGGTAATGATACTGTCTACAAAGGTTGAGATGGTCAACCTCATCATCCCACTGCCGGCAGTCTCTATACGGTCTCTAGATGAATGACACCATGGCATCAATCCAATGGTGCCACGAACCTATCTCTCCCATCTATGTTTACTACAGAGCACCAGCATAGTAATAGGCATAGGGCATCCCCTTAGCTAGCTATGGTATCTAGATAGGAAGATGGAATATCACTATGTGCTCCCATGCCCATATCATCAGAAGTGTGGTGCCACATGAAATGCTCTCTTCCCTCCTATAGGAAACCTCGTGAAGCTGGTGGTAGAGTTTGTCTAACAAACAGGGCCCCCAGGCATACACTACCCTATCCCACCTCATCCCCACTATCACGTCTCCCCAACCAATGGGAAACCCATGCCCGCGTTGGTCAGGAATCAGTATCCCACCAATCAACATCGCCAAGAATGCATCGAACTAAGCATAATGCTCTGCCATAAACTCCCAGTGGATCTCATAGCCCTGGATGTTGAATCCTACTCCCTCATCTTGATAGTATGCTATGAAAGTCTAATAGCCATGGCGAGGGTCATAAACGATCCACTCCACTCAGATCGTCAGGCGTAGAATATGGTAAACATCCTCAAGTGTAACTGTCGCCTCTCCCATCGGCAAGTGGAAGGAGCATGTCTTTGAATGTCATCGCTCACATAATGCAATCAATAGTACCCTATTTACCTGAATAGCAGGCATATAGGCAACATAATATAGACCTAGCCACATCAACCGTCATCGCTCTCGTGGAGTCAGCTGATCACCAAATTGGAAAGTCGACGATCTGCTCTCTTGCGTATATATGGGGGCTAGCTATCTTTGCACAAAGCCAAACAATGCATCAGTACCTTCTAGACAATTGTCATTATCATCAAAAATCATTTCACATTTGAAAAGCATCAGAATCAGCCCTAGTCAAAGACAAAGGCAAATGTGTCACATTGACTGCACTTGTGTTGCAAAACAACGATTGTGTTGTTTTGTACTTCATATGCGTCACGACATATCGATTGTGTCATATTGTCACTCAATTGTGTCGCATCAGATCGCTTGCATCATGATATATGACACATGTGTCACTTCATTCAAATGTGTCGCTCAAACAAGAAAATGTGTCGTAAAATGACACATGTGGCCTTCTAACTCTCGAATGTGACACGATCTGATGAATGTGTTGCACTTTTTGTCAAATGCATTACACATCCTCAGATTTTCCTAAATACCCTTACACTTTCATCGCAACGCATCAAATACGTTGAACACAAAGTTAGATGTTGCTTACGCATACGCATATGCGTCGTAGCGCATTGGTTGTTCTAAACCCCTAATTTTGGCACGCAAAACAAAAAAATGACATAGTGGGTTAGGGGTACATACCGCTGACTCTGAGCCCTCTGGCCACCTGTAAGTCTGCACAATCTCACCGTGATGCTCAGTCACTAGAATCACCATCCCCATAGAAGTCATCTTCACTCTAAGCTCTCGAATTTGCTAAAGTAAATAGTGAAAGTGAATTGACTTTTACCCTTTTTTCAACCTATTTATAAACTCAAAATGACATTTGTCAACTAATTTATTACTAGAGGCCCTTTTGACCAACTTTGACCACACTTTTGGCTACCTTAAACATGTCAGAATCTAAAACCGACTACACCATTGTTTTTCTGCTCATCAAATTGACTTATTGGGACCCTTTCCAAATTTTTCTACCGCCGGCCCAAAATTTGAAAAATTTCTCGAGGGGGCATTGATACTATGTACCTTCACTAAGGCATGACTTTGACTTTTTTTTTGTCACAATGTGACATGCTACATTATGCAAAGAGGGGCAAAATGTAGACACTTAAAAATGACCTAGGCCTGCAAGCTCTATTTTTACCACTTTCGTCCTAGCATAGTTATGACATTTAATTATGTCCTTGGTCTACATTCGACTATTAATTAAATAATTCATAATTATTTAATTAATTCATGTCCTTTTATTTTCATGATTATTAAATAAATAAATTTTATTTAATTATTAAATACGTCATTAATTGTTTAAGTCTTCCCCTAATTAAATAAATTTCTTAATTTATTTAATTACCTTTATTCATTTATTCTTCCTAATTATTAAATAAATGAATTTCATTTATTTATTTAATATGTCACTAATTCTCATGATTAAATAAATTTATTAATTTATTTAATTATTAATCATATCCTCTAAATTAAATAATAATCTTTAATTATTTAATTGTCAAAATTAACATTTCCCTCATTTTAAATAAATGAAATTATTTAAAATGATTTCACATTCTTGACTATTAGTTCATTTTAGTAAATAATCTGAAAATTGATTATTTATTATCACATAAAATCCATATTTTGAATTAATTTAATTCAAAATGGTAATAATCTTCCAAAAATCAAGCAATCGAGCAGATTCTTGATTTTCCAAATCCTCTTTTCAATTCAACTCTTATATTTTGATTTTTCGAATCTCACAAATTAGGCAGTCTTTATCTTCTTGATTTTCAAAAATATTTATTTTTCTGACTAATTATCTCATTTTTTTCTCCACCACCGATTTGATTTTCTAAAAAGGTATCTCAGCCACTCATTTAATGATTTTTCCCTAACCCTGATTAGGGATTGTCACATTAAATCTCATCCTCTAATTTTAGGCTTCTTTCAAAATTCAATCTCGTCCATCCATTCAAAATTACATTTTCTATAAAATGCCAATTTGCTCACATTTTTGGACTTACAAATGAACTTTATTATTCTAACGCATTGATGCTTAGAGTTTATTTGGAATTTTAATTATTTTATAATAGGCATAGACACTTAGATTTCATTTATTTTGTAATGCCCCGTCTTGTAACTTAAAGAATGTTGCATTTACTACGATAGTGTAATAAAAAAATTTTAAAAGTATAAACATTTATTTAACTAATTGCAAACATTCCCTAAGTAACGCAATGACACACTACTTGAAATTCCCATAGACGACAATAGTATTTAACATAGCATGTATTTAATTCACATAAACTTAAAATCTTACATTAAATAACATTTAAATTACATCATTGAAAGCATAATATACATAAAAGATTCTTTCATACATTGAATTTGAATTAACATTACAATGCTCATTTTCCAAATGAGATAGGTCAAATAAATGTTTACAATTACATATTACAAACGTTCACCTCGTTAACAATTGAGGAGTGATACATATATAAAATTTCCAATGATACAATTAAGGAAGTACATATATCCACATGCAAGCTCTCCATCCATGAAGTACTCGTTGCCACGAACAAGAACTGGGGACCCAATGGAGTAAGGTGCATGTTCCACCCAACCATGTGGTACTCATAGGTCCACCCCCCATGCTAGGAGATAGTAATAAGGTTCCCTAGACATAACCTACAAACCCTAGACACAAGTAAAACCATAGACAATTTATACAAGTACATACTTAACTTATTGGTTACATTACTTCTAGAATTAGGATAATCAATTATGCTAAGTTCACAAGGATACTGTTATTTTAGGTGGAGTGTCATCACAACGTTACATAGGTTACCCTGGTGTTTCTTCCTAGGTTCCGGCCCCCAACTTGGGTTACCCTGGCAACCTCTTATGAAACCCAGCCCCTCATGCAAACTGTTGCGGAATAAAATATCTTTTAAAATAACAAGATATCAACTTTTCCATTACAGGCCTTCTCGACTCATTCTCAAGACTTAACTAGCTCTTAAGTCCATGAATGAGGCATAATTAATTCAGTTAAATATTTTAGAATACCTAATGTGTTGATTTAGTTTTCTCTGATTTACTAACTCTACATGAGTTACCCAGACACCACTTTGTGTGTCGGCCCTCACAAAGAGCCACTCCCCTAAAAATAACACAAGGAAACAAACTCCTCTAACTAGGTAGACAAGGTGCACATAACTAGCATCAATAACCAATCATTTGACAAAGGACCCCACAACCTGTTTATAAAACCAGGTATCTAAACACCATACAAAACGATGTGCACTACCCTAGTTAACTCAAAGGATTGAATTTTAAAACCAATAACAACTCCCTCAATAACAAACTTATCTGGAAGACTTATAATCTAATATATATTCCCACTTTGCCCAATAAAAGAGAAAATACAATTTTAAGCAAATCAGGGACAATAAACATCTAATTATAGGATTTACTAAATCCATTCAAATCAATAATTCCAAACATAAAATTATTCAACTTAAATTTAATTCATCTTCCATTTGATATGAAAATCAAAACTATAATTTACCCAATTCCATAATCAAATATTGTAATGAAATTTTCGGTTTCTCTATTTGATATATTTCATTATAAAGAAAATGTCCATTCATACTTTTCATACACTAATTAGCAATATACCATACATTTAAATATATGCACATCAAATCAATTTAATTAAACATTTATTTAAATATATAAATATATATAAATAAATATTCTAAATTGTCCAAAATAAAAATCATATTTACTCATTTCTTTAAACACAAATTATAAATTTTATGAATTTAAATTTACATATATAATATATTAAAAATAATATAAATTATATATATAATATATATATATTATAAATATTATATATTACAAACGAAATAAAAAAAATTAAAAAAAATACGAAATTAAAATTTTTATTGAAAATTAATTTGCAGGCAGGGGAGCCGACGGCCATACACAGCCGCCGCCAGCTGCTTCACATAGCCCACCCTAAGGGCAGCGGCTGTGTTGGCAGTCGTGCGCTACCTGTGAGGGCAGTGGCGGCTGCCTCCACAGTCGTCGCCCCTTAGGGTCGGCTGTGGGGTAAACCCCATGGCCATACAATGCACAGAGATAAAAATTCATTAAATTTTTATAACATAAATTCAATCTAAAAAATAAAAATAAACAAACATTCAACGGATTTTTTTTATTCCGTTTATTTTTAAAACAAAACCCCCAAATCCGCCTGTACAGCGATAACCATGAATTTCAAAATAAATTTCTCACAATTCAATTTATATATGAATGTATATATATATATATGTGAATATATATATATTATATATATATATATACATTCACAATTAAATGATAGATAAAATATTAAAACCAGGCAATTACTTTCAACAGGGATTTTCATCAGGAAATTGAGAAATTTAGCAATATACATAATTTTTCCCTCAACAAGTTCTAATTCAATCACAGTTTTCTTCTGAAACTTTTCAATTGCTTAACAAAATAAAAACTACAGGGTTACTCTCTCTAATTTCACTATAAATTCTTGTTTTGTAAAATACATAGAGAGGTAATGAATTTCAACAAAAATATTTTATAAATAATTTCCTCAAGAAGAATAGAGGCTTCAATGAAAATTCAATTTCCTTAGGCAATCATTTAAATACACAATTAACAAAGCTTCTACAGAACTATTTCTTACACAGGCAATCTTTTCAAAGAAAACAAATCAAATAAATGGATAAAAACCTGTAGCTTGAAGAATTTGTCTGTTGATGAGAAGCTCTACCTATTGTGTACAACTTCCAAAGCTCTTTACAATCCACCACTTTCCAGAAGAATGCAAATATTGAACAAATATCTATCTGAGGATCTCTTCCAGAATTTTTTTTTTCAATTTCCCGTGAAGTGTTTTTTTTTTGTTTTTCCCAAATCTCATAATATCTTCTCTAGAGAATCCCCAACAAGAAATTGCAATAAATTTAACTCACATGGCAAGAAGAAAATATCTTCAACAAACTCCCAAGCAAATCTTTCTTTCCTCACTTATCAAGAATTAAATGCATTTTAAAGAATTAAATAATTTAAAATTCAAATTTCAATTTCCTTTTCTTTGTTTATTTTTTTTATATTTAAAATTTCATTCCCAACAAAGCAATTAGTTTAAATTTAATCTATTCTCACAAATAAAGTAACTTTAATTTAACTAATTAATTTATTTAATTAAATAATTTTAATCTCAATGATTAAATTATTTAACCAAATAAACTAATTTAATTAATTAAATATAGTATAAAGCTTTTATTTACAACATTTAAAATTAATTTAAATAAACATTAAATTAAAAGAACATTAATCTATCATTAAATTAACAAAATTTTCCTTTCATAATAAATAATCCAATCAGACACAAACGAGACAACCAAAGACACCAGACTTAAACTGACGACATACTGTGACTGGGTTTGAGACTAGACTAGGAAAAACCTTGTTACTACCTCCTAATCAACATTTCCGTTGAGTCTTAACATGCTCAGACCTGAGGAACCAAGTGGAGTCGGTGTCATGTACCTGCAATCCTAAAATCAACAAATAACATATATATATATATATATAATTCATGATTCAAACACACCGTGTGGAGAAAATCACAGAAATCACAAGGCACTCGCGAGCGAGTGATGCAACTCTGTTCTCCACACCAATACACATCACATCAAACTGACAAAATAAATAACAATTAATCTACCATAAACATACATATAACAATAACATCTGAAGTAAACATCTATGCTAATATAAAGCATGTCAAAAATAATTACCACCATAAAATGTATCATCATATCAAAAAATAAATCCACTATCACTCTAAAATCAGCGATCAATACACTAAAACAAAGTACCAAGGTCTATCAACGTGAAAACATGCTAATAGAAAACATAAGAAAAATGGCGGGGTACTACATAGTTACTCCAAATCCTTCAAAGCTTGTGTAAGATGTTGTCATAGTCAAAGATTGCTCGCACATTGGATCTGAGGGCAACACAACAATCAACAAGTTAGAAGGTGCTATGAAGGTAAATCATGGAAGCTTTGATGACAAGTATAATCATTTTATTTGTTTTTAGTTTCCTTTGTTCTTGATAGCTTCTTTGGGTTTTGCATGTTTTAATTTATGATAATCTAACCTTAGGAAAAAAACCCTTAGATACAATATGTATACATGTGCAGGGGAAAATAGTTTAGTGGATTTTAATTGTTATTCTAATAGCTCTTTTATCTGCTAAAAATGACTCTTTCAACAATGCAATTTAATCAACATACTTTCTTGCACATTTTGCAGCATATGAATGTCAAAACCCTCCAAGCTGCTATCGAAAACAACAATAAGCAAAGAACAAAAAGCATGAATAATAAATTAATCATTTATGTAAAATACACACACACACATACATCTATATACATATACATATATATATATATATATATATATATATATACATGTATGGATATACATACATATACATATATGTATACATCTATACATATATTTATATACACACATGTATACATACGTCTATATATACGAAATTAGTTTCATCATTGTTAAGTGTTATTCTTTCTAGTATCTCTTCCTATTTATTTAATTTATTTGTTAGAAGTTTCCAATGGGACTTTCGTTAGCCCAACTATGAATAAGACTTGTCATGTAATAGCTCTATTAAAATTTCTCTATTTGTCTATAATATTTAGTGTCAAGGATTGTAGCTTGAATTTTTATCAAGCCTGCAACATTATGTATACATAAACACACACACACATAGGTATGTGCAGGATCATCGTGGAAATAAAAGGCCCTTAAGTGGCGAAAAAAAAAAAATTAGAGTTAGGAAACTTGACATAAAAATTTGAATAAGTTATCTATATTATTTCAAAGATATGTAAGAATAGAATATGTAGCAAATTGAATATTGTTTCTAAACTACTAAGTTTATTTAAAAATAAATAAAATCTATTTGGTGAAAATTTGAAATTTCAATGCAGAGTACTTAAATTTCAGGGAAAAATAAGAAGTGGGTGTCCGTCTAACCACCCTAACTACAATAAAATGATAAAAAAATTATAATATTTTATATATAAGTAGAGGACTCATGTCTTGATGTGATGCATTTTTTTTATAATTTTTTCCAAGTGAATAATTAATTATGAATTTTTATTACAAGTTTTAAAAATATAAAAACTATGTCCGCCACCTTAACTTGGTCAAAATTTCATGAAATTTTATTTTATTTTTTTAATCCTATGGTATGCAAAGCATAGAATGTGATGCATGTTTTTTTATTCAAAAAATGTGATACCGTTTGAAAGCTATAGATCTTTTTCAATCAACCTATCAATCAAGACTTAATTCGTAATTCAAATAGAAAATCAATAATAATTATTTATTAAATTCAAAGTAAAGCATAATTTATATTGGTGGAAAGCTGAGAATCTCCTTTTAAAACCCTTTTCGTTTCATCAATTTTGGGTAAAAACAAGTCATCAGCCACATACCCTACACATACCCATCATATCGCCACTTTTTGGCCCATCATGATCCTGCACATACTTACACATACACACACATATATACATGTGTATGTATATGTGTATATATATAAATATATAAACACATGTATACACACGTATATATATACAAAATTAGTTTGATCGTTGTTAAGTGTTATTCTTTCTAATATCTCTTCCTATCTGTTCAATTTATTTGTTTGAAGTTTTCGACGGGATTTTCATTAGCCCAACTATGAATAGGACTTGTCATGTAATAGCTCTGTCACAATTTCTATATCTATCTATAATATTTAGTGCTAGGCAATGCAGCTTGAATTTTTTATTAAGTCTACAAAATTTTGTATACAAATACATATATATATACATGTGTATGTATATATGTATATATACATGTATACATATATATAGGTTGTGTAACACATATTAAAGAGATGTACCATTTGCACAAACAAAGAGGTTAAGGGAAACTTTTTTAATTTTCACATTATAGATATGGAGGGGAGAGAAATTATATGTATTTCTTATTTTGATGATATTGTTGAATTGTATTACAGTCAAGTCAAGGAGGGGACAACTTATTTAATATCAAGGGGACCAGTGAAGGAAGAAAACAAAAGATTCAATTAATTAAATAGTGATCTCAATTTTTTTGCAGATGAGAAATGAACAATAAAATGGTGCGAATATAAGATTTTAGTGCCAAAAAAAACCTCTGGTTTTGTGCCAATTAGTGAGATGAGCAAGTATAGTAATAATAGCTTTATTGATATTATTGGCATTGTACTCCATGTTGGATACATTTCAACTGTTCGAAAGGAAAGTGGGACCGAAACAATCCAGCGAGCTATTAAACTCTATGATATATGTCCTTCTTTCATTGATGTTAATTTGTGGGGCCCAGGATGCCAAGAAAAAGTAGATATCTTGGAGCGGATGTACCTTTCTGGTGATATAGTCATAGTTGTTGTGCGGGCTGGCCATGCAGGCTAATTTAATATATTTGCATTTCGGGTTTTTTTTGTGTCGATGTGGGGCTTGGTAATTACATTGGTTGGCAGTGGTGGAGTTGGTGTCCTCGACACAAGGAACTTGAATGGTAAGTGTTTTCTCGCGTGGGGGCTAATCCATCTTGTTGCTGTTATGTGATGGGGGAAGACAAAGTAAATGTGGGTCTCCCCTTGTTTATTGTTTTGGGAAGATAGTTGTTATTTGTTTCATCCACAAAATGGAATTCTTACAATAATAGGCTTTATGTTAAGCATAATAAGAAACATTGGTTGGGCCACATACAATGTGTTGAAAATCTTTTTGAAGTTATTTAAGGAATAAGTTCTATAGAGTATAATGGATAGTTTTGAATTAATCCTTTTGCATAAATTCCATATCTTTGATCTGCTACTTCTAGTTTAATGACCTTCATCAAGAACATGTAGACATGCATTCTCTAAAAGCAGTTTTCTTTAGAGTAGCTGATCAAAAATATGGAATTCATGCAAAAGATTGAACTGTCGATTACACATTATACTCTGAGGAACTCTTTTCCATAATAACCTCAAAGAGCTTTTCAATGCATTCTACCTACTAAGGCCTAATTTTTTCAATTGTTGCTTGCATTGAAAATCAAAGCTTTGGGAAAAAAATCAAAATAGTAAAGAGGGCGGTGAAGCAGGAAGGTTGATGAAAATTCCAGCCAAAGTGCACACAATAAGGGAAAACCAAAAAACAAGAGGCTACATAATTTTGTCATTTGATATATATATATATGGGAAAACCAAAAAATAGGAGGCTACATAATTTTTTCATTTGATATATATATATATGATGAAACAATCTCTACAAAATGTGTTTGGAGGATTTTTACTGTTATTGTAATAGTTCTTTGATCTACTCAACTTTATATCTCTAGCTAATATGCTATTTGTTTGAAATTTCTATTTGTTCAAAACAGAGCATTTAATCATGTAGTATGTGTAAGATATTCATAATTCCATAATGGTTATTCTAACAATGCAACTGAATCAAAATATTTTCTTGCATATTTTAGAGTATATATTCACACTACATATATATATATATATATTTATATTTATATTTATATATATATTTATATTTATATATATATATATATATACAAAATGTCACATACTTAATCAAAAATTCAAACTACATTCGTTGGCACTAAATATTATAGACAAATAGAGAAATTGTAACATAGTTGTTATAGGAAAAGCCCTATTTTGGATTTTCCAGCAATGGGGATGTAACCAGCTGGAGGGGGGTACACCGGGTTTTGTTGTGGCGACGTGGACCATGGAAAATATGTGGGTTGGCATTGGTGGAGGGTCCTTTAACAATTTTCCTATTTCTCTATAATATTTAGTGCCAAATAATGGAGCTCAAATTTAGAATATATTTATGTATATATGCAACCATTCAACCAACCTATGGTGTATTTCTTTTGATGAAGTTGCCACTAGTTTCTTGCAAATTTTAGCAAAAGAACTCTACATGTTGCAGGACAGCTATGAGTCTACAACAAATCATGTTGTTGTTATTAAAGGCCTTGTTTGTAAACCATACATCTTTACTGAGTGTGTTATATCAATATATTTCATTATATTCTTTATTATATCAATATATTTCATTATATTCTTTCTTCCCAACTTGTTTCAATTTGACCATCATACATTGGCTGCTACAAATACACAACATAAATTCTATTATGCCGACTACATTTGTCCATGCTCATAGAGCTATCTTTTCAGCTTGCTAAATCAACTATATAAAGCTAGTTTTTTATGATAATACCTACTTTGTTTAGGTTATGACAATAATTATATGATCTGATCCTAAATCTTTTTATGTAAAAAAGACCTTGCCCATTATATATATATGTGTGTGTGTGTGTGTGTGTGTGTGTGTGTATGTATATATACATGTGTATATATACTATATATGCATAAATACATGTATGGATGTTCTACTAATAGACCTTGCCCATTTTATACATATATATATGTGTGTGTGTGTGTGTATGTATATATATATATATGTATATGTATATGTATATATATATATGTATATATATATATATATATATGTATATGTATATATGTATATATAAATGTATATATATCTATATATGCATAAATACATGTATGCATGTTTTACTAATAGTTCTATTACAATTTCCCTATTTATCTATAATACTCAATTGCAGACAATACAGCTCCTCTTATACAATCACTCTATTTGTTAGCAGACTAAAAAGAACGTGGAAACCATATTAAAATCAAAAGCATAGGAGCTCAATGAATGTGCAAATGTATTTATAGAAACATGGGAATATATATGTGTGTGTGTGTATGTATATATATATATACATGCATATACATGTGTATATATATCTCTATATGCATAAATACATGTATGCATGTTTTACTAATAGTTTTGTTACAATTTCCCTATTTCTCTATAATACGTAATGCCAAACAATGCAACTCCTCTTATACAATCACTCTATTTGTTAGTAGACTAAAAGGAATGTGCGAACCATATTAAAATCAAAATCATAGGAGCTCAATGAATCTATAAATGTATATATGGAAACATGGGAATATATTACGTTCATATTTGCAAAACATGATTCTTAGATAGGATGCAGGCATACCTTGTGGGTGCAACTGGGTGCAGTATGAACAAAGGAAAAGAAGTTGTGCTCTCCACCCTGTGATATTGGGCCATGTAGCCTCATCGCCTGTCACGAAATCCCCAAGCCAAAACATATATTTCTGACCACAAATCTTAAGCATTATGCATTGTCAAAATCTCATAGCATTAACTTGAGAATTTTCTTTAGTTGAAATCACTGTTATACATTTTTTTAAGAACATATATAGTTTTATCATTTATGACAAAGGATTTGACACGTAGTCATAAAATAAAAGATTCCACCATATTAAAATAAAAAATATGGAAGTTGAGTGAATGTGTGAATATATATATGCAAACATAGGAATAAATTACGTTCATATTTGCAAAAAAAAGTCTTACATAAGATGTACGCATACCTTCTACGTGCAACTAGATGTAGTTTGAACAAAAAGAAAGAAGGCCTTCTCTCCACCCTGCCATATTGGGTCATGCACTCTCATGGGATGTCACCAAACCCCCAAGCAAACATATACATTTCCCACCACTATGATCAATGGTGAAGCCAATGGTTGGGTACCTAGGTTTGTTGTTTCTGGAAATTTGATTGTGTTTGAGCTTTTTTCATCCACAAAACTGAAACACAATCAAATATCTAGAAATAACAATTCTCAAGCATTATAGATTGTGGAAATCTCATAGCATTAACCTAACAATTTTCTTTAGTTGAAATCAATGCTATACATTTTTAAAAATATATGTAGTTATATCATTTATGAAAAAGAATTTGACATGTAGTTGTGAAATAATAGATGGAATAAAGGACATATAGGCTTACCTTCTATATATATAGAATGTAGTTGCATCTTTTACACCATTGCAAACATGTGATGACAAAGCTATTTAGTATTGTGGACATGTGCGGTTATAGTTGACAATGTTTACAATCTAAAATGGTTTCAATCAGATATAGTTAGTGACAAGGAAAATTTGAAGTTTAGTGTGGAAAACATGTGTAATTGGTAGACAACATATAAATTAAGAAATATAAACAATTGTATAGCTTATAACTAATAATATGTAATGCCTCTGGAATAGAAAAGACCACATAAACAAGATGCAAGTATACCTTGTGCAGAGGATGGGACAAGCTTGAAATAAGTGTACGAATATATATATATAAACATAGGAATAAATTATGTTGATATTTGTAAAACAAAAGTCTTAGCATCCCATAGTGAACATTAAAAAGCAAGACACAATAAATAAAACTTAAGAACATGGAGAATAGAAAAGGTGAACTACAATAAGAAATAGTTTGTTATGGACAAATCAAGATTGATACAACATAAGCAATCTATGTAACAGTTGGCATGTCAATTCAAAATATAAGCTACATTGTATGGCACTTAATATTGTAGGCAAAAATGAGAAATTGTAAAAGAACTATTATTTTTAAGTTTCAAAATTCTCAAATTTTGTAGATTGCTATAAAGTAGAAAGATGACATTCATGTGTACCTTTGCACTGCTTTCAATTTTTTACTGCAAATTGCGGCAAAAGAGTTCTACATGTTGCAAGACGGCTCTAAGTCTACAACAAATGCATTGCATATGCATAGATACATTTACTAATTAGATGTATGCTTTGTTTGTTCTTGAATTAAATTAGTTTGGTGCCTATTAAGTGTTATTTTGCAACAACTTTTAAAATATTGATATGTTGATAAAGAGCTTCCTATAGATAATTTTGATCATAAGGTCTAATACCTTTTATACAATTCTCTATTTGTCTTCAATATTTTCTAGCAAAGGATGTAGCTTGAATCTTGTATGAATATGTTTCAAATTTTGTTATCTGTGTATAAGTTTGAAGAAATGGGAAAGGTCTTTTATACATAAAAATATTTAGAATCACATCATATAATTATTGTCATAACCTAAAGAAAGTAGGTATTATCATAAAGAACCAGCTTAATATACTTGATTTAGCAAGCTGAAAAGATAGCTCTAGTGTATTTGTAGCAGCCAATGTATGACGGTCAAAGATAAAACCAAAAAAACCATGCTCGTTCTCCTCCCTGCCATATTGACATCTTGAAGCCTCATGGGCTCTAGCCAAATCCCCAAGCAAGAAAAGTATGCAAGGCCCATTAAAAATTCAATGGATCCATACCATATTTCAGACAATAATGAAGTAGGGGAACTTTTGTTGTTTGCATATATAATTTCTTATATTGCACTATATTTTTCATGCAACAACTTTTATAAGATGGATAAGTTGATAAAGAGATGCGTATACATAATTATCGCCATAAGCTCAAAATACTCTCTTACTCTAAACCTCTTTCTATGCCTCGAGTTCTACTATTTTCATATGGTCCTTAAGTGTTTCCCTAAGAGTTCTTCATGCAATTTCCATATATTTTTTTAATATTTAGTGCCAATTATTGTCTATAATATTTAGTTTTGAATAAGTGTTATTCTAATGCCTCTCATACAATTATTCTATTTGTCATCAATATATACATGTGCATATTCATGTTTGGAATAGAAATAATAGTGTGTTGCTAATTGTTTTCTTATTTCATAGCTTTGAAATTTTCCTAAGACTTCCATTCTTTAAAAAAGTCTAGTCTATTCTTTTGTTCATTAAAATGAACTTTAAAATATGGAAAATGGGAGGAAAATTACAGTAATGAATAGTTTGTTATACACAACTAGAAGAAAGGATATCATGAAGAATAATTTATTCTATGGAAGTTGAAACAAATAAGGGAGAAATAAGTTTGCAATTACATCTAGATTTGTATCTGCAAAAAAAACATGCTCACAACGTAAAATTAGTTTCATGTTTATTAATTACATGTCATGAGCTTGATGCATAGAGGCTTCATGAAAAATTTCATGCTCTTGATACCCTACTCCTTAATCACATCAATTGTTTCATGAAGCCTCTATGCATCAAGCCCATATCTGATGTCATGAATGGAAAGTGTTTGTTTACACAAGGATTAATGCATGTCATTGATGTTGTGTGGTGGCACAAAAGATAGTAAATGCAGTGTTCCATATTTTCTTATGACAAAGCATAAAAGCATAAATGAGAAAAGGCTCAAAAATAATAGTGGCTTATTGATACGAGAACATTATATGGCTAACAATGATGAACATTTTTTTTTGGAGCAGATGTGCTAAAGTAAATGTATATGTAGCATGTAATCAACATGATTTTTTGGCAAGAGACATTGCAGATGAATTTTTGTGTTGTCGTTGATGGCAACCTAAGTCAGTTTTCAGATCTGTAGATCATCATATGCTCATACCAGTAGTTAGTGTTCAGAACAATATTTCACACAAGAAATGATGAATATTGTACTTCATCTGTCTAGTGATCTGTATTCCTATCGATCATTTTTTTACGTTGTGGATCAAATGGAAGGTTTTTCATGGTGTCTACTATGTTATCTAAATATCTCTATGGCTCTTATCATTCTGAGAAATTGTCTAGAGATCCGGTTGGTTTATTTTTCTGTTTGTCAACTTTTGTCAACTGACATAGTTGGTGTAGCATGTTGCAGATATACAAGGTATATTGGTATAATTGTTTTTGTGCTCAAATAATTTGTTTTAGGTCTGAGCTAAGTGTAAGCCAATTTGCATGGGTGTGCATCATGAATTATTCTTGTTTTGAGCCGACTTATGAAGAATATTTTATTTCTGTGAATCCGACTTGAAGAAATAAAAAATCTTTATTGTGGATATATATAAGAAGGGTTTTTGTGAGTGAAGAAAGGATAATTAATATGTATATGTGTGTGTGTTCTTCCGAGAAGAGTGATTAAGTGAAATTATCCATACTTTCACTTGTGCATTATAGATTGTGTGAAGCAAATTAGTGTAGAGTAGAGCAGAAGTTCAACACAGAAGTGCAGTATTTGTCAGAAAGGCAGAAGATTGTAATTGAGCTTCATTGGAACTATAATTTGTCTTTTGAAGAATCTATTCTATCAGTTCATCTCTTGGATCTAATCCAATTTTTTGTAAGGCAATACACCTTTACATTTTGATCAGTGAGCTCTATGAAGTGAGCTGAATTCATGTGCATTCCCTTATTGTATATTTTCATCTGAGTATACTCATATAATATTGTGGATTGGCCATCCACTGTGGTTTTTCCCCTAATAGGGTTTCCACGTAAAAATGCTTGTGTTATGGTGTTGTGGATTCTTATTTTCTATTCATGCATGTTTTCTTTTGAATGTATTCTTTAAGTGGATTAAGGATCACAGTAATTGATTTAAATTTTGCACAACATTGATTCAGCCCCCCTCTAAGTGTATCTTGTTTCCAACAATTGGTATCAGAGCTAGTTCCTCTAGAGAAGTCTGACAGCTTATGGAGATCTTGGAAATGGATACAAGTAGTCTTCAACAACAACTTATGGTGGCCTTGGATGATCTTGATCAATCTAAATCTGAGAATTGGGATTTGTAGGAAAGCCTTGGTAGTGCAGAGAAATTCATTGAGTCCCTAAAAGAAAATATCAATGAATCAAGAGAGAGGAGGAAAGAATTATGTGACCAAATCAAGAAGAGAAAGAGCTTGGAAGATGAACAACTGAATGTTTCCCTTAAGGAGAAAATAGAGGAGTGTGAAAAGATGTCCAGAGAGAATGTTGCCCTGAAGCGTTAAATGGAATCTGTCATAATGAGAATGACCAAAGAAATTGAAGGTCGGAAGAAGAATGAGGAGAAGTTGGCTCAGTCTCTGAAAGAAAAATCTGAACAATGAAGCTGATAGGATGATGAATTGGAGCAATCTAAGAACCATGAAGAAGTGCTTGAAAAATAGCTTGATGGGCTCAGAGAACAACTTGTTGTTGCAAATGACTATAAGGAGAAATTCAAAGCCAGTTCTACTAAGCTTGATGAACTGATCAAAGGATAGAGGACTGATGGTGACAAAGAGGTCTTGGCTATGAAGAAGGGGAAAGTTCAAGATCTGGACAAAAAAACTTTGAACAAAGGAATCCTAGACAAGGAAGATTCATACAAAGAAATCATATGAATGGAGCCAAAAGAAATCCGGTAAGATAGCCAAATGCTCAGAGATTTGATGGATATTGTTTTTCCTATAACAAATTTGGTCATATGGCTTCTCAATGCAGAAGTAGGATGAATTCAAATAAGCCATCATTCTCATGTCAGTTCTTTAACTATCATAAGTTTAGTCACAAGTCATGTGAATGTAGAATTGTGATAAATAACTTTCAAAAAGATGTCAAATGCTATACATGCAACAAACCTGGACATATTTCTAAACAATGCAAAACAAGATAAAATAAGTGGAATGGGTGGTTTGAATAGAAAAGTGTAGTGTGTTACAACTGCAATAAATTTGGTCACATTGCTCATTTCTGTTGGAACAAAAGAGGTCCGGTAAGAAAAAATGTACAGAAAGATGTTAAAGGAAAAGGCAAAGTTACTACTAATGAGATCAAGAGATAGATGCAAAAGAGATGGGTTAAGAAAGATCCCTCTGTCAAAAAAAATGCACCAACACCTGAATCTATTGCTGGAAATTCATCCAGGAATTAGTCTCTAGCCTCTGGCCCAGGGGGAGCAATAGTGGAAAAATATTCCAAACCCCTCACCGGTAACTGACACTGGATTGCAGATGAGTTCAGTAGGTATATTGACAGTGTATTGATGTTTTTCCATTGTTTGGAGGATGTATCATGTAGTCCATGAGGTACACAGGAGGTTTGTCTCTCTTTGTACATAAGAAACGGTGTAACTAGATGTAATGGGGTAAAAGCATTTAATGTGGTAAAAAGGGTTAGTTGTGCATACAATAAAAGTGAATTTTACCATTCTTTTTCCACTTTGCATATTGGTGAAGAAAGAGTTTGGAGCACTCTGAGGTGATCTAAGGAAATCTTAGGTGAGATTGTCACTCGATTCCTAAAGTGAAGAAAATTTAGCATGAAATATTTGATTTGGAAAAAAGTTGTTTTTTGTAAAATCTTGAAATCCTGTGAATTCATAGAAATGGAAACACCTTTGATTATAGAAGTGAAGGATAGGCCATGTCCTAAATTTAAATGGCATTTGTATAAGTCTAAAGAAACCAAAGCATTGGGTGCATTTTCATTTGTGTTCTACAAAGTGTTATACATAGAAGATGTTAGGGCTTATGTGCATGCAAACATTGAAGATCTAGGAAGCTCTCAGTTGTTGAACCTATATTCCAATAGCATAATTCAAGAGGATCTCACTGTTAAACCTGAATTCAAAACCCCAGAGGAGAAGTTCACACAACTTGGGAAATTTTTGATATTCGAGGAAAATGAATGGGTTCGATATGTGATGAGCCATGTCCATGATGAATTTATGTGGCTGGATATACCTTTCAAAATCACAAAAGAAGCTATCAGTGTAGTCACAAGTTTAAATGCTTCCGGCAGACTTCCAGTCTTGAAATCTATGAAGAATGATATAGTTACGAAGGAAACAGGTTCTCATTGGGATAAAAGGGCAATGACAATTGCAAATATTGCCGAAATTGATGTAAAGTTTGATTCAATGGTGATTGGATACAAAATTTATCACTCAAGTTGGGATAACTTTGTATCCAGTACAACCATCTATGCAACATATGAAATGGTGAAACACAATGCTGAATATGATCTCTATGAATTGCTTAGAAGCCAATAAATGGAGAATTTGGTGAAAATCAAGAAAGATAGAAATAATTCCTTCAAGTATGGAAACCTACTGGCATGTCTATTTTTATACCTTTTGAAAGAAGTTCCAAGAATTGGTAAAGTAAACTGGCAAAATGATGAGCCAATAGCTGTTCAAATAAGAAACGTGTTGTTTGGCATCGATGATCATCAAACTCAAAATGCCACTCTTTGGGGTTATTTCAAAACTTTCTAGGAGACAATGCATGCTAGGAAAAGGATTCCCACTTCAATTGTGGAGTAGTGCAAAGATACTATTTGTTTCATGGTGGACATAGATCAATGCTATATGGAAATTATTGAACCAAGATCAATTTGGATAATGCCAATGGGTATGAAGTAGATGAAAAAATTCTGAAAATGTATGCAGATCATTTGCTCAAGTCACCTCTTGATCCAAAAGAGGAAAGGTTTGGTACTTATGTAGAAAAGAGTATGCAAGTTCATTTGGACTTGAGAAATCCAACATCAGTCAGAAGAGTGAGAAAAGAAGTAGAAAATTTTGCAAAAGATATGGGGATTCTAGTGGATAAGGTAAAAGAATCTAGAAGAAAAAGAGATGAGGCTAAAGCAAAAAAGGAGAAGGAAAAATCAAAACCTTCTAGTCAAGAAACACCATCCCACACTAGGTCTATTAGAAGTTTCTCTTTAGCTCAGCCAACCCAAACCAAAGCTTTCAGGAAAAGAAAGAAGAACAAAAGCACAAGATCTTATAGCGCTACCTCTAAAGATGAAGAAGAGGAAACAAAGTCAGAGGAAATAGAGTCAGAAGTGTTAAGAGAAGTAAAAGCAACCGAAGCTCAATTTGTTGAGCTGAACAAAAGAAAATATTCTAGGAAGACAGAGAAGGAAAAAAAGGCTAAAGTCAATGAGCCCTCAATGACGGTTGATGAAGTGGTAAACACAACCATCAATGATGGTAATCTCAACCCTCTCTGTAAGTTTTATAAAACTTTTGATGAAACTGGACAGAGAATTCTTGAAGAAGCAACAATAAAGCACTTGAATATCTTTCATAAAGTTCTTGTTGAGATTGTGTCTGATTTACCAAAGAAGTTGTATATAATTTTGGAGTCTAGGAGAGATGCTGCTAGAATTGAAGAAGAAAATCTGAGAAAAAGAGTTCTTGCAGATTTATGTCCTGAAATGTCATTAGAGGAAATGGATTCACTACTTTTAAAGGTAAAAAATGAATTCAAAAGCAAGACAAGGGTGAATAAGTTGTGGATTGGAGAGACAAAAGTTGTTGTGAATGAGACCAAGCAAATTCTTGAAGATTTTCTGTCAAAAAATAAGGTCAACTTTGAAGAAATGAACACTGATAATATTATGGAGAATGTGGAGATAATTGTGGAGGAGAATGTAAACAAAGAAGAGGATATGAATGAAGAAAATTTCAATATATAAGAGGATATTCCACCTACCCCCAATAAGGAAAATACTGAGACACCTATGGATACTAAGGATCCTAAGGTGGTATTGTCTGAGAAAAAAGAGGAGCAAATTGAAAAGGTGGAAGTGAAGGCGGAAATAGTCCTTGAAGCTCCCAAAGATCAAGAAGGAGAAGGTTAGAAAATTCAAATGGAAGCAAGAGACACTACCAAGGCAGTGAAGAGAGCTATGATAGAGGAAAAGGATGATTCTGATGTTGAATTGGATGAGAATTCAATCAATCTATCTACCTTGTCACCCATACAAATGATGAAAGTTGCAAAAATTGCTCAAGCCAAAGCAAGTGAGAGGATTCTGCAATCTCGCAAAGAGGACAGTGAGTTGTTAAATCTTGCATCCAGTGTGTTACAAAAGCTAATGCCTACTCATCACATGGAATGGTCTTACTCCTCTTCTGGTAAACTGAGGAAGCTGATAAATTATGTAAGTTCACGCTTTGAATCTGTTGAGAAATTAGCATTAATTAAAGTGAAAAAGGAGTTTAGGGAAAATAGATTTGGTAGTCTAAGGGATTGACTGCAAGAGACAAGGCTCTGCTAACCTATTGCATAAAAGGTGCACACAATACTTTTTCTAAAGGAGCAAAAGTGTATAAGTCATGTTTGGGTCTACCAAAGTTTACTGAAGCAAATGAAATGAAAGTGAAGGACATTGAAAAACAATTGGCAATTATTTGTGAAGCTATTGGTCCATTAGGTGATGATGTTTGTAAACAAGAGGATCAAGTAACATCTTTGCTTGCTCAGATAAAGAATTTGAAGCTAGAGAATGAGAAGATTGTTGGGAGAATTTGTGAACTCAGAGGACAAATTAGTCTGAAGATTGAGGCATCGGAAAATATAATAAATGAGGCAAAAGATGTTATTGCCACTCCTAACCCAATGAATCTGAAAGTTGCAGAAGCTCCATCCTACCTATTGAGTGGTCACATTACCATTCTAATGAGTTACAAAAGTGTATGGAGCTCAAGTTTTGATGTATTGAAGAATGACTTTGTAGATGTCTTTAAACTCCTATAAATTATAGTGTATGTACAATTTTGAAATTTTTCCATCGATTTCAAAGGTGGAGAAAGAGTGCAGTGAAAAATTTATTTTCATTCTAAGAGGGAGAAATGTGTACAGTGTAAAAAGGATAGTCTTCATAGGGGGAGTTTCATTTTTGCACTTTTGAAGTGCACTGTATTTTATGTTGGTTTTGATCCAACACTTAGTCATTTTTCACTAAGTGTTGCCTTCAATGCCAAAGGGGGAGATTGTTGGCAAGAGACAGTGCAAATGACTTTTTGTGTTGTCATTGATGACAACCTAAGTCAGTTTTGAGATCCACAAATCATCATATGCTCATACCGGTAGTTAGTGTTCAAAACAGTATTTCATCGGAACAGGAAATGATGAACATAGCTTCATCTATCTAGTGATTTGTATGCCTATTGATCATATTTTTGTGTTGTGGATCAAATGGAAGGTTTTTCATGGATTCTACTATGTTATTTGAATATCTCTATGGCTCACATCATTCTGAAAAAATTGTCTGGAGATCTGGTTGGTTTATTTTTCTGTTCATTAGCTTTTGTCAGTCGACATAGTTGGTATAGCGTGTTGCGGATATACAAGGTATATTGGTATAATTGTTTTTGTGCTCGAAGAATTTGTTTTAGGTCCGAGCTAAGTGTAAGCCAACTTTCATGGGTGTGCATCATGAATTATTCTTTTTTTGAGCCGACTTATGAAGAATATTTTATTTCTATGAAGCTGACTTGAAGAAATCAAAAATATTTGTTGCAGATATATATAAGAAGGGTTTTTGTGAGCGAAGAAAGGATAATTAATATGCATATGTGTGTGTGTTATTCCCAAAAGAGCGATTAAGAAAAATTATGCACAGTTTCACTTGTGCATTTTAGATTGTGTGAAGCAAATTAGTGCAAAGCAGAGAATAAGTGCGATATTTGTCAGAAAGGAAGAAGATTGTAATTGAGCTTCATTGGAATTGTAATCTAGCTTTTGAAGAAGCTATTATGTTAGTTCATCTCTTGGATCTAATCCAAATCTCTGTAAGGCAATGTGCCTTTACATTTTGAGTAGTGAGCTCTAGGTAGTGAGCCTAAATGCATGTGCATTCCCTTATTGTATATTTTCATCTGAGTATATTCATATAATATTGTGGATTGGCCATCCACCATGGTTTTTCCCCTAACAGGGTTTCCACATAAAAATCCTTGTGTTATGGTGTTGTGGATGCTTATTTTCTATTCATGCATGTTTTATTTTGAATGTAATCTTTAAGTGGATTAAGGGTCAGAGTAATTGATTTAAATTTTGCACAACACTGATTTACCCCCCTTCTCAGTGTAGCTTGTTTCCAACATTATCATCATGTGGAGTAAGGAACCATAAAGTGTCATGCCAAACAAAACATATTGAAACATAGAGAATAGAACAGGTGAACAACAACATATATATATGCATGTATACATACATACATACATACATACATATATATATATATATATATATATATATATATATATATATATATATATATATATATATATATATATATATATATATATATATATATATATATATATATATGTGTATATATATGTATATATTCATAAATACATGCATGTATGTTTTGCTAATAGTTATGTTACAATTTCCCTATTTCTCTATACTACTAAATGGCAGATTATGCAGGTCCTCTTATACAATTACTCTATTTGTTAGTAGACTGCACCTTTGGCCTGCTTTCAATTTCCTGCATTTGTGTGTATTTTTGTACCTCTTTTAAGGTTCTTAATGTGGGTTTTTAGTCATCTCTTGTTTACTTGTTAGCCTTGAGTCTTTTTGTGATAATTGTTTTACAATTTCTCTATTTTCTATAATATTTTTTGCCAGACAATCTAACTCCAATTTCAAATTGACAAGCCAACTATATGTCTACGTATATGTATATCTTCAAATATAAAACAAAAAATTCAATATATATATATATATATAGACCAATTGTGGTGCAATAGCGCAACAGGAAGTAAATGCAATATTGAATATTGTAGTGTGGAAAAGTATACTCCAAAATATGCAAGAAAATATTTTGATTCAGTTGCATTGTCAGAATAGCCATTCTGGCATAATGAATATGTGCTCCAAAATATGCAAGAAAATATATTGATTCAGTGGCATTGTCAAAATAAACATTCTGGGATTATGAATATCTTAAATATACTACACAATTAAATGCTCTGTTCTTAACAAATAGAAATTTCAAACAAATAACCTATTAGCTAAAGATATAAAGTTGAATAGATCAAATAACTATTACAAGGGTGAAGCCACAATAGTGGTTTACAATTCAAGTGAGGAAGGAAAACTCACAAAAAATGAATCCATGGAAAAAAAATTAATTTTAGGGGTTTGTACGAACCTATTGGTTCGACCGAACCCATTAGGAGTTTGCTAGAACCTGGGTTTGGGTGAACCCTTTTAATTCTTTCCCACCAAAAAGCCAACAAAACCCCTTATAGAAAGGGGGTTCCAATGAACTAGGGTTCGAATGAACCTTGGTTCAAACAAACCCCTAGGGGTTTGCTCAAACCCCTAGGGGTTCATTCAAACCCCCCTTATTCCTCATCCCCCCCGACACAAAAAAAACCTAGATTTCGGCACTTCAGAGCTCGGGTTAAGGATGAAAATGGAGGAATCTTCAAAAACCCAACTAGAATCAGCTAGTCTTTAGAACGAGCTATCCAATGAATATAATTTTAATATGTTTTGGTTTTATTATGTATTTGTTTTTTAGTTTTATTAAACATAGGTTTTTCATTGAAAATGAAAGTATTTGTTCTGCAAGTGGAAAAATAGCAGATTATCAAAAAAAAAAATTGAAAAATATGAGTGCACCAGATATTGAAGTCCTTGATCCAAAAAAAATAAAATTGAATTTTTATATATACAAAAAAAGTTATGCGTTATACGGTCACGCTATGTCTGAATTGTAATTGGTTTGACTTTGAAACTTGATTAAAGAAAAAATATTCAATAAAAATTTGTTTAAGCAAGTGGAAGCACTAGATATCAGAGTTACAAATCGAAATTAAAAAGAATTAGAATTTTATCCTTCATGGAAAAAAATTTGTGTTATACAATGTGCGTCACTTTTTAAAAATGTTGTTTTTTGAAAAAAACCATTTTTCATGGGAGATGGAAAAAGAAGTGCAATCTGATTCCAAAAATTTCAAAAAAATATTTTCAAAATCTACAGACAAAATTTGAGGAGACTCTAGTTTGCATCATCTTCAAATTCTTCATGGTTTAGCCGCTATAGGTGCCCAAATGTGAAGATTTAGTTTAAAATAGTAATTTCAGTGTCTAGTTTGGCCAAAATTGTAAGCCAGTATTGTGGGATCACCCACAAAAACACTTAAAAGCCACCAAACACATTTTGCAAAGATTGTATCATCATATAATTTTTCCATAACCTAAAATAAGTATCGTCATAAAGAGTTGGGCTTAAATAATTGATTTGGTAAGTTGAAAATATATTTGTATATGTGTGGAGGGGAAAAACCACCCACACACAAACACTTTTTCCAATAGTGACTTGTCGACAACAACAAAAGCATACATATATGCAAAACTATTTGTAAATGTATCTATGCATTTGCAATATATTTTTGATGGAGAAAATAATGAATGGAAGGCACAATACACTCCTTTAAGAAGAGTGTAACACTGCTACTACCTATGCCTATGCATTGTAACTTCCTTTATTCCAGCCTCCATCTAAAAAAAATTAACATTTTTGATTGCACATGCATATATACATATACATATACATATACATATACATATACATATATTACGATCAAGACTAAAATGTGCTAACACAAAAAACTGTAAAATCCTCATGTATATAATTTAATATATTCTAACGTTCAAACTATGTTATTCCTTTTCTAATCATTCATAGATAGGGACACTAAGAACAATTAGGGAGACACTTGAGAAGCATAGGAAAATGTTAGATGTTCAAAAACCAACATTAAATAGAAGAAGATCATAGAATGTCATTCATTATTTTAGTTATCTTTGTGCATCTTTGTCATTACACCCATTAACATAGGAGAAATTGTAGATTAACATAGGAGTGATTGCATATATATATATATATATGCAGAGGCTTAGTGCGAAAGGATAAACATATTGGAGATAAAATTAGTTTGGTGGTTGTCAAGTGCTATTCTTTGTAATGTCTTTTCTATGTTCAATTTATTTGTTTAAAGTTTCTAGCAGTTTGTCTTTTTTTGTCAACCTAACCATGAATAGGATTTGTCGTGTAATAGCTCCTTTACTATTAGTTAAACATACACACATATATATATCTACATATACACATATATGCATATATATACACATGTGTGTATATATATATATATATATATATATATATATATATCTATATTATATATATATATATATTCATACATAGTCAATATTAAAGACAAACAAGGAAAATGGAAAAAGAACCCTTAGGGAAACACTTAAGAACCATACGAAAATGATAGAACTCAAGACACAAAAAAGGGGTTTTACCATTTCATAGGATACAAAATACTCACAAAAGCCTATATTGTTGGTCACATCTTATTCATGATATTCTTGTTTTCTATTCACCATAACAAACTGTTCATTATCGTAGTTTTCCTCTTCTATTCTCTACATCTTAAAGTTGTATTTAATGTGGGTATGAGAACACCTGCCATTTTCCTTCGATTCTTGGGTCTTTTCCTAATAACTCTTTAACCGGTTTTTTTTTGGTGGTGGCATGGACCTTGGTAATTATCTGGGCTAGCAGTAGTGGACCTGACGTGACCCATACATGGAAATTGAATGTCAAGTGTTTGGTCACACAAGGGTTAAGGAATTGCGATCTTGTTGTATGATGCGGGTGGGAAAAATAAATATCGGTGCCCAAAGTAAATGGAATATTGAATGTCATAGTGTGGGAAAGTATACTATGATTAAGTTGTATTCTTGAAATAGCCATTATCGTCTTGGTTTCATAGCATTTTGTAGAGGCTATTTGTTTGAAGTTTCCAGCGGGGCTTCCATCAGCCCAACCATGAATAGGATTTGTCATCTAATAGCTCTTTTAAAATTTCTCTTTTTCTCTATAATATTTAGTGCCAAGCAATGCAGCTCAAATTTTTGATTAAGCTTGTATATATATATATATACATGTATACATACACTGGATCATAAGTGTTTTCTCATGTGATGGTCAAGGCATTCCATTATTTCTCTACAATGGGGGTCATCAAAGTAAATGTGAGCAGCCGAAGCAAAAGGAATATTGAATGTCATAGTGTGGGAAAGTATACTTTTATTAAGTTGCATTGTTGAAACAACCATTATGGTATTGGTTTCATACCATTTTGTACAGGCTATTTTTTTAAAGTTTTGAACAGGATTTTCGTCACCCCAACCATGAATAGGATTTTTTGTGTAATAAGAAAGATTCCAAGCAACTACTTGCAAATTACGTGGGATGGCAGTGTCTTTTCAGCCTGCTAACAAATAGAGTAATTGTATAAGATGAGTTGCAATATCTAGTATTCAGTATATTATATATATATATATATTCATACATAGTCAATATTAAAGACAAACAAGGAAATTGGAAAAAGAACCCTTAGGGAAACACTTAAGAACCATACGAAAATGATAGAACTCAAGACACAAAAAAGGGGTTTTACCATTTCATAGGATACAAAATACTCACAAAAGCCTATATTGTTGGTCACATCTTATTCATGATATTCTTGTTTTCTATTCACCATAACAAACTGTTCATTATCGTAGTTTTCCTCTTCTATTCTCTGCATCTTAAAGTTGTATTTAATGTGGGTATGAGAACACCTACAAGTTTCCTTCGATTCTTGGGTCTTTAACCGGTTTTTTTTTTGTGGTGGCATGGACCTTGGTAATTATCTGGGCTAGCAGTAGTGGACCTGACGTGACCCATACATGGAAATTGAATGTCAAGTGTTTGGTCACACAAGGGTTAAGGAATTGTGATCTTGTTGTACAATGTGGGTGGGAAAAATAAATATGGGTGCCCAAAGTGAATGGAATATTGAATGTCATAGTGTGGGAAAGTATACTATGATTAAGTTGTATTCTTGAAATAGCCATTATCGTCTTGGTTTCATAGCATTTTGTAGAGGCTATTTGTTTGAAGTTTCCAGCGGGGCTTCCATCAGCCCAACCATGAATAGGATTTGTCATCTAATAGCTCTTTTAAAATTTCTCTTTTTCTCTATAATATTTAGTGCCAAGCAATGCAGCTCAAATTTTTGATTAAGCTTGTATATATATATATATATATATACATGTATACATACACTGGATCATAAGTGTTTTCTCATGTGATGGTCAAGGCATTCCATTATTTCTCTACAATGGGGGTCATCAAAGTAAATGTGAGCAGCTGAAGCAAAAGGAATATTGAATGTCGTAGTGTGGGAGAGTATACTTTTATTAAGTTGCATTGTTGAAACAACCATTATGGTATTGGTTTCATACCATTTTGTACAAGCTATTTGTTTAAAGTTTTGAACAGGATTTTCGTCACCCCAACCATGAATAGGGATTTTTGTGTAATAAGAAAGATTCCAAGCAACTACTTGCAAATTACGTGGGATGGCAGTGTCTTTTCAGCCTGCTAACAAATAGAGTAATTGTATAAGATGAGTTGCAATATCTAGTATTCAGTATATTTTATATATATATATATATATATATATTCATACATAGTCAATATTAAAGACTAACAAGGAAATTGGAAAAAGAACCCTTAGGGAAACACTTGAGAACCATACGAAAATGATAGAACTCAAGACACAAAAAAGGGGTTTTACCATTTCATAGGATAAAAAATACTCACAAAAGCCTATATTGTTGGTCACATCTTATTCATGATATTCTTTTTTTCTATTCACCATAACAAACTGTTCATTATCGTAGTTTTCCTCTTCTATTCTCTGCATCTTAAAGTTGTATTTAATGTGGGTATGAGAACACCTGCCATTTTCCTTCGATTCTTGGGTCTTTTCGTAATAAGTCTTTAACCGGTTTTTTTTTGGTGGTGGCATGGACCTTGGTAATTATCTAAGCTAGCAGTAGTGGACCTGACGTGACCCATACATGGAAATTGAATGTCAAGTGTTTGGTCACACAAAGGTTAAGGAATCGCGATCTTGTTGTACGATGCAGGTGGGAAAAATAAATATGGGTGCCCAAAGTAAATGGAATATTGAATGTCATAGTGTGGGAAAGTATACTATGATTAAGTTGTATTCTTGAAATAGTCATTATCGTCTTGGTTTCATAGCATTTTGTAGAGGCTATTTGTTTGAAGTTTCCAGCGGGGCTTCCATCAGCCCAACCATGAATAGGATTTGTCATCTAATAGCTCTTTTAAAATTTCTCTTTTTCTCTATAATATTTAGTGCCAAGCAATGCAGCTCAAATTTTTGATTAAGCTTGTATATATATATATATATATATACATGTATACATACACTGGATCATAAGTGTTTTCTCATGTAATGGTCAAGGCATTCCATTATTTCTCTACAATGGGGGTCATCAAAGTAAATGTGAGCAGCCGAAGCAAAAGGAATATTGAATGTCGTAGTGTGGGAAAGTATACTTTTATTAAGTTGCATTGTTGAAACAACCATTATGGTATTGGTTTCATACCATTTTGTACAAGCTATTTGTTTAAAGTTTTGAACAAAATTTTCATCACCCCAACCATGAATAGGACTTTTTGTGTAATAAGAATGATTCCAAGCAACTACTTGCAAATTATGTGGGATGGCAGTGTCTTTTCAGCCTGCTAACAAATAGAGTAATTGTATAAGATGAGTTGCAATATCTAGTATTCAGTATATTATATATATATATTCATACATAGTCAATATTAAAGACAAACAAGGAAATTGGAAAAAGAACCCTTAGAGAAACACTTAAGAACCATACAAAAATGATAGAACTCAAGACACAAAAAAGGGGTTTTACCATTTCATAGCATACAAAATACTCACAAAAGCTTATATTGTTGGTCACATCTTATTCATGATATTCTTGTTTTCTATTCACCATAACAAACTGTTCATTATCGTAGTTTTCCTCTTCTATTCTCTACATCTTAAAGTTGTATTTAATGTGGGTATGAGAACACCTGCCATTTTCCTTTGATTCTTGGGTCTTTTCCTAATAGGTCTTTAATCGGTATTTTTTTGGTGGTGGCATGGACCTTGGTAATTATCTGGGCTAGCAGTAGTGGACCTGACGTGACCCATACATGGAAATTGAATGTCAAGTGTTTGGTCACACAAGGGTTAAGGAATTGCGATCTTGTTGTACGATGCGAGTGGGAAAAATAAATATGGGTGCCCAAAGTAAATGGAATATTGAATGTCATAGTGTGGGAAAGTATACTATGATTAAGTTGTATTCTTGAAATAGCCATTATCATCTTGGTTTCATAGCATTTTGTAGAGGCTATTTGTTTGAAGTTTCCAGCGGGGCTTCCATCAGCCCAACCATGAATAGGATTTGTCATCTAATAGCTCTTTTAAAATTTCTCTTTTTCTCTATAATATTTAGTGCCAAGCAATGCAGCTCAAATTTTTGATTAAGCTTGTATATATATATATATATATATATATATATCTACATGTATACATACACTGGATCATAAGTGTTTTCTCATGTGATGGACAAGGCATTCCATTATTTCTCTACAATGGGGGTCATCAAAGTAAATGTGAGCAACCGAAGCAAAAGGAATATTGAATGTCGTAGTGTGGGAAAGTATACTTTTATTAAGTTGCATTGTTGAAACAACCATTATGGTATTGGTTTCATACCATTTTGTACAAGCTATTTGTTTAAAGTTTTGAACAGGATTTTCGTCACCCCAACCATGAATAGGATTTTTTGTGTAATAAGAAAATTCCAAGCAACTACTTGCAAATTACGTGGGATGGCAGTGTCTTTTCAGCCTGCTAACAAATAGAGTAATTGTATAAGATGAGTTGCAATATCTAGTATTCAGTATATTATATATATATATATATTCATACATAGTCAATATTAAAGACAAACAAGGAAATTGGAAAAAGAACCCTTAGGGAAACACTTAAGAACCATAAGAAAATGATAGAACTCGAGACACAAAAAAGGGGTTTTACCATTTCATAGGATACAAAATACTCACAAAAGCCTATATTGTTGGTCACATCTTATTCATGATATTCTTGTTTTCTATTCACCATAACAAACTGTTCATTATCGTAGTTTTCCTCTTCTATTCTCTACATCTTAAAGTTGTATTTAATGTGGGTATGAGAACACCAACCATTTTCCTTTGATTCTTGGGTCTTTTCCTAATAGGTCTTTAACCGGTTTTTTTTTGGTGGTGGCATGGACCTTGGTAATTATCTGGGCTAGCAGTAGTGGACCTAACGTGACCCATACATGGAAATTGAATTTCAAGTGTTTGGTCACACAAGGGTTAAGGAATTGCGATCTTGTTGTATGATGTGGGTGGGAAAAATAAATATGGGTGCCCAAAGTAAATGGAATATTGAATGTCATAGTGTGGGAAAGTATACTATGATTAAGTTGTATTCTTGAAATAGCCATTATCGTCTTGGTTTCATAGCATTTTGTAGAGGCTATTTGTTTGAAGTTTCCAGTGGGGCTTCCATCAGCCCAACCATGAATAAGATTTGTCATCTAATAGCTCTTTTAAAATTTCTCTTTTTCTCTATAATATTTAGTGCCAAGCAATGCAGCTCAAATTTTTGATTAAGCTTGTATATATCTATATATATATATATATATATATATATATATATATATATATATATATATATATATATATATATATATATATATACATGTATACATACACTATATCATAAGTGTTTTCTCATGTGATGGTCAAGGCATTCCATTATTTCTCTACAATGGGGGTCATCAAAATAAATGTGAGCAGCCAAAGTAAAAGGAATATTGAATGTCATAGTGTGGGAAAGTATACTTTTATTAAGTTGCATTGTTGAAACAACCATTATGGTATTGGTTTCATACCATTTTGTACAACCTATTTGTTTAAAGTTTTGAACAGGATTTTCGTCACCCCAACCATGAATAGGATTTTTTGTGTAATAAGAAAGATTCCAAGCAAGTACTTGCAAATTACGTGTGATGGCAGTGTCTTTTCAGCCTGCTAACAAATAGAGTAATTGTATAAGACGAGTTGCAATATCTAGTATTCAGTATATTATATATATATATATTCATACATAGTCAATATTAAAGACAAACAAGGAAATTGGAAAAAGAACCCTTAGAAAAACACTTAAGAACCATACGAAAATGATAGAACTCAAGACACAAAAAAGGGGTTTTACCATTTCATAGGATACAAAATACTCACAAAAGCCTATATTGTTGGTCACATCTTATTCATGATATTCTTGTTTTCTATTCACCATAACAAACTGTTCATTATCGTAGTTTTCCTCTTCTATTCTTTGCATCTTAAAGTTGTATTTAATGTGGGTATGAGAACACCTGCCATTTTCCTTCGATTCTTGGGTCTTTTCCTAATAGATCTTTAACCGGTTTTTTTTTTGTGGTGGCATGGACCTTGGTAATTATCTGGGCTAGCAGTAGTGGACCTGACGTGACCCATACATGGAAATTGAATGTCAAGTGTTTGGTCACACAAGGGTTAAGGAATTGCGATCTTGTTGTACGATGCGGGTGGGAAAAGATAAATATGGGTGCCCAAAGTAAATGGAATATTGAATGTCATAGTGTGGGAAAGTATACTATGATTAAGTTGTATTCTTGAAATAGCCATTATCGTCTTGGTTTCATAGCATTTTGTAGAGGCTATTTGTTTGAAGTTTCAAGGGCTTCCATCAACCCAACCATGAATAGGATTTGTCATCTAATAGCTCTTTTAAATTTTTTTTTCTCTATAATATTTAGTGCCAAGCAATGCAGCTCAAATTTTGATTAAGCTTGTATATATATATATATATATATATATATATATATATATATATATATATATATATATATATATATATATATATACATGTATACATACACTGGATCATAAGTGTTTTCTCATGTGATGGACAAAGCATTCCATTATTTCTCTACAATGGGGGTCATCAAAGTAAATGTGAGCAGCCGAAGCAAAAGGAGTATTGAATGTCGTAGTGTGGGAAAGTATACTTTTATTAAGTTGCATTGTTGAAACAACCATTATGGTATTGGTTTCATACCATTTTGTACAACCTATTTGTTTAAAGTTTTGAACAGGATTTTCGTCATCCCAACGATGAATAGGATTTTTTGTGTAATAAGAAAGATTCCAAGCAACTACTTGCAAATTACGTGGGATGTCAGTGTCTTTTCAGCCTGCTAACAAATAGAGTAATTGTATAAGATGAGTTGCAATATCTAGTATTCAGTATATTATATATATATATATATATATTCATACATAGTCAATATTAAAGACAAACAAGGAAATTGGAAAAAGAACCCTTAGGGAAACACTTAATAACCATACGAAAATGATATAACTCAAGACACAAAAAAGCGGTTTTACCATTTCATAGGATACAAAATACTCACAAAAGCCTATATTGTTGGTCACATCTTATTCATGATATTCTTGTTTTCTATTCACCATAACAAACTGTTCATTATCATAGTTTTCTCTTCTATTCTCTACATCTTAAATTTGTATTTAATGTGGGTATGAGAACACCTGCCATTTTCCTTCGATTCTTGGGTCTTTTCCTAATAGGTCTTTAACCGGTTTTTTTTTTGTGGTGGCATGGACCTTGGTAATTATCTGGGCTAGCAGTAGTGGACCTGACGTGACCCATACATGGAAATTGAATGTCAAGTGTTTGGTCACACAAGGGTTAAGGAATTGCGATCTTGTTGTACGATGCGGGTGGGAAAAATAAATATGGGTGCCCAAAGTAAATGGAATATTGAATGTCATAGTGTGGGAAAGTATACTATGATTAAGTTGTATTCTTGAAATAGCCATTATTGTCTTGGTTTCATAGCATTTTGTAGAGGCTATTTGATTGAAGTTTCCAGCGGGGCTTCCATCAGCCCAACCATGAATAGGATTTGTCATCTAATAGCTCTTTTAAAATTTCTCTTTTTCTCTATAATATTTAGTGCCACAATGCAACCTCAAATTTTGATTAAGCTTGTATATATATATATATATATATATATATATATATATATATATATATATATATATATATATATATATATATATATATATACATGTATACATACACTGGATCATAAGTGTTTTCTCATGTGATGGTCAAGGCATTCCATTATTTCTCTACAATGGGGGTCATCAAAGTAAATGTGAGCAGCCGAAGCAAAAGGAATATTGAATGTCGTAGTGTGGGAAAGTATACTTTTATTAAGTTGCATTGTTGAAACAACCATTATGGTATTGGTTTCATACCATTTTGTACAAGCTATTTGTTTAAAGTTTTGAACAGGATTTTCATCACCACAACCATGAATAGGATTTTTTGTGTAATAAGAAAGATTCCAAGCAACTACTTGCAAATTACGTGGGATGGCAGTGTCTTTTCAGCCTGCTAACAAATAGAGTAATTGTATAAGATGAGTTGCAATATCTAGTATTCAGTATTATAGAGAAATAGGGAAATTGTAAGAGAACTATTAGTAAAACATAGATACATGTATTTATGCATATATAAATATATATATAGATGTATAAACATTTATATAACACCAAAAATGCAAAAAGTATATATATTTGTCTATATATCTATATATATATGTATATATATACAATTATATATGTATATGTATGTATATATATACATATTACGTACATATAGATATACATACATATACATAAACATATACATATACATATACATACACTTTCCATCCTTTATTTATTTTTTCTAGTCATCTCTATGCATCTTTTGCATTATACCTATTACCATAGGAGGAATTGCAGTTAAATATTCTTTCTTTCATCTAAAAATACAACAATGTGAAACATAATTACCAAGGTCCACGTCACCACAAAAAACCCAGTGAGGTCTTGCCAGCCAGCACACCCTAGCACTGACAACTCCAATTCACAATTGGGCTAACGAAAACCTAGGCAAAAACTTCAAACAAAATAGCCTATATATATAAATGTTTATACATTTGTATATATATGTATATATGCATAAATACATGTATGTATGTTTTACTAATAGTTCTCTTACAATTTCCCTATTACTCCATAATATTGAATGCCAAATATTGCAGCTCCTCTTATACAATTACTCTATTTGTTAGCAAACTGAAAAGGGACTGCCATCCCACGTAATTTGCAAGCTCCACATCGGTTCCCTAGTTTGTTTGATAGCAGACTATTGTAAAAATCATCGGCTTTGGCTTCATTTTATGGCAGATTGGAGGGTTTTAAAACTATTGTTCTATGTAATCTATAGGTCATTTTGCTTGGGTTTTTTTTATAAATGGTTTATTTATTATTTATGTTAAAACTATTTTTGTCTAGAATTTGTAAGTCATTTTCCATGGATGTCTAGCGTTATGGTTTTGTATGGATGGAGAAATTGCAATTAAATCTTCTTTGTTTTGTCAAAAAATATAGTCAGGGTTTGTAGTTTTTCCATTCTTGGTTTATTGTTTGTAGTTATCTCTGTGCATCTTTGGCCTTATACCTGTTACCATAGGAGCATCTATAGTTAAATCTTGTTTCTTTTGTAAAAAATATGGTTATGGTTAGTAATTTTATTTCTCTCCATTTATTGTTTTAGTTTTTTTTTTGTATCTTTGTTGTTAGATGCATTAACATAGGAGCAATTGGAGATTAACATAAGAGTGATTGCATATATATAGATATGCAGAGTGTTTCTTATTTTTTTGAAGTTTCTAACTGGATTTTCGTTAGCTAAGCCATGAATAGGATTTTTTGTGTAATAGCTCTTTTACAATTTCTCATAGAAGAAAGAAGATTTAACTGAAATTCTTGCACCTGCAAAAAGTGATAATCTCTTTGAAGTCTCCAAAATGGGTATAACGTCAAAGATAGAAACATATAACAAGAAGACATTAACAATAAATTAATCATCTATGCAAAACACCCATTTAAAAAAGAGTATAACCCCATAAACTTCATTGAAAATTTGAGTTGCTTCACCTCACACTAAATATTATAGAGAAATAGAGATATTGTAAAAGAGGTATTAGAATAATAGTAATGGAGCTTGGATTCTCAAATTTTTGATCAAACCTATCACATTATACCCATTTTGCATAGGTTATTGCTACTCATTGACTTTACAAGTTCTATGTAATGTGGGTTTGGTTCCAAAGAATGCAGCCCAAATTTTGAATTGACAATCCAACTCTTACATAGATTGCTTGTCTTGTATGAGTATGTTTAGTGTGGGTTTTCAACCATCTTTGATATACCTATGATTGTTAAGTGTTTTTCTAATAGTTGTTTTACAATTTCCCTATTTTGTCTATAACATTTACTGGCAAAAAATGTAGCTTGAATTTCAAATTGAAAAGCCAACTGCTACATAGAATTTGTTGTTACACAAAAACACTTGACAATCACATGGTAATCACAGATGTTAGAGAACCCACAATATGTTTAATGTGGGCTTTCAATCATTTGTTGTTCACCTCTAATTCCTATACTATTTTTTCTCATAAGGAAAACTATGATAATGAATAGTTTATAACAAAAAATATACAAACATAAAACAAGGTACAATAAGCACAGACCGAAAGACATGAACAATAAATTAATCACTTATGCAAAATACCCATGTAAAATGACTAACAAGTTTCGGAGCACAATAACCACAAACAAAAAATGAAACCCAAAAAAAATACTAAACCTAACTATATTTTTTGGTGAAAGAAAGAAGATTTAACTCCAATAAATCCATCCATACAGAGCCATAATCTCTTTGAAGTCTCCAAAATGGGTATAACCACAAAGATACAAATTACTAACCCTAACCTTAAATTTTGGTGAAAAAAAAAGATTTAACTGCAATAAAACCATCCATATAGACCCATAATCTCTTTCAAGCCTCCAAAATGGGTATAATGACAAAGATACAAATAAATAACAACAAACAATAAGTAGAGACCAAAACACATGAACAATAAATTAATCATTCATGCAAAATACACATGTAAAACAACTTACATATTCCACTGCACAATAGTCTTAAAACCCTCCAAAATGCTATAAAACAAAGAAAAGACTAATGACAAGATTCATTAACCCTTGTGCGAGCAAACACTAAGAAATTTAGCTTATGTGTATCGAGGACACCAACTCAACCACCACCAACCCACTATAATGGCAATGAAAAAATATTTAACTACAATAAAACCATCCATATAGACCCATAATCTCTTTCAAGCCTCCAAAATGGGTATAACGGCAAGGGTGCAAATAAATAACAACAAAAAATAAGCAAAGACCGAAACACATGAACAATAAATTAATCATTCACACAAAATACACATGTAAACTGACTTACAAATTCCACTACACAATAGTCTTAAAATCCTCCAAAATGCTATAAAACAGAGCCAAAGCCGATGATTTTTACAATAGTCTGCTACCAAACCAACACCACAATGACTTTTTCCACAATGCAACTTAACTAATATACTTTCTCACACATTTTGCACAACATCAGCGTTAAAACCCTCCAACCTACTATCAAAAGGAACAATAAGCACATAATGAAAGACATGAACGATAAATAATTTTCTATCAAACAAACACCACAATGACTCTTTCGACAAAGAAACTTAATCAATATACTTTCTCACATATTTCACAATGCATTAGTGTTAAAACCCTCTAGCCTGCTATCAAAAGGAATAATAAACAGAGAACGAAAGACATGAACAATAAATTACTCATCTCTACAAAATACCCATTGAAAATGACTTATAGATTCTGCAACACAATAGTTTTACAACCCTTCAACCCGCTAAAAAATGAAGCCGAAGGTGACAATTTTCACAATAGTCTGGTATCAAACTAGGACCACAATGGCTCTTTCGACAATACAACTTAATCAAAGTATACTTTCCCACATGACAACATTGAATATAGCATTTACTTTGAGCGCCGCCACCATACACCAACAACAAGATTCATTAACCCTTGTGCGAGCAAACACTGACGATTCAGCTTCTGCATATCGAGGACACCAACTCGACCATTGCAAACCCATGTAATTACCAAGATCCACGTTGCCACAAATAAACCCGGTGAGATCCTCACTGATTGGGACACCCCCAACACTGGAAAAACCAATTCACGACTGAGCTGATGAAAATCCTGGAGGAAACTTCAAACAAAATAGCCTATTGGCTAATAATACTTCAAGCAATCTTTTAACACATCAATGGTGATTATAAGTGTTAATCCAAATAAATATTTATTTAAAGTATATGTTTGTGTGGTCATTAACCTTTATTCATCCTATAAACTTGTTTCACATCATTGCTAACCCACAAAACTAAAGTTAATAAATTAATTAAAGAATAATTATCACTTGTTCATTCACAAACCTTCACCATTACATATATAATTGTCTTACTCTTTTAAAGAAGAATTTAATGATATTTTTGAGTATATGTTAGCAATTTCCTACATGTGTTGACAGGAGTGACAATCATATACACCCACTATACTACATAATGGATGAAACACCACTTAGTATTGTGTACAAGGTTGCTTCAACCACATGTCTGTGCTATAGAATGGACATTGTTATTAGGAAACATGATTAATATTTATGCTCACTCTATTTTGAATCAGAGATTGACCCATAATAAAACAGAGTTGTCAACCATTTCTTTTCTATTTAAACTAGTATTGAGGTCTTTTTATATCTTGCCACTAGAATAATTTCATATACTTTTCATGAATATCAAAGCAACTCGTAAACACCGAAATGAATGAAGTAATTTCTTTGGTATATTTGATTCACATAGTTTATTATGTTTCTTAAGATTGCTTCCATTATTGGTTAATGGGTACTAGAAATCAATTTACATCATATTCAACATATAGTTAGATGATATGACATATCTTACATGGGCCTAAAAACACAACTCTTAATAAACCTTCACATGCCAATGGTAGAGCACTCATGGCATCACAGTAAGAATAGCAAAAAGATCTAAACCTCAATGCATTGATGAATTGTACACATATAGCCAGTACACCAATGTGAACATGGTCATTGATAGATGAAAGGAAAACAAACTTAATGAATCCTCATGGAGTTATGTCATTTGGATTTTCGTGCTAGTGCTCCATGCTATTTAAACCAATATGGACCCCATTGAGAAAATATTCCCACAATCTATATTCCTCATGAATAACATCAACTAGCATTCACTTGATATTGATGAAACCTAATGCTCTTTATACTAATGTGCAGGTATAGAAATGTTTTCAATGTGGATATGCCATCATGTGGATCTGCTTAAATCTCCTAGTGAAAACACAACTGGGGCATGTTATAATTTGGCATCAAATACTCCTAATTTGAGGTTTCATACCATGTTTATCAATTACGTAGTCTACATATAGCACATGTTAGCATGTGTGTTTAAAGTGCATTTTTAGCAATTTCATTAACATTTTCTCTCTATTTTCTGATGGAAACTAATTTTGTAGGATTAAATGCTATCCAAATAACTAATCAACACAAAAAAATTAAGTTCAACAAGCTTGAGCTAATAAAAACCTATGTTCTATGTAGGATCTTGTTGATGTGTGTTTTGTGACACACCGAACACGTTTACAATAAAGATTCCAAAGACGCTCTATCCTCTCTTGAATAACTATCGTGTATGCTAAGATTGCAAGAAAGATCGTATGGAAATTCCAATGTTTCTTAAGTCAGGTCATGGCATGTGGATAAGCTCAATGGGAATTTTGATATGTTGGTAACACAAAGGGACTTACATTAACAAATTACTCATAAGTGAGGACTTAGGTGGATTTGACATTCAATGCTCTATTTTTTTTAAGATTTTTAATTTTAAGATTCTGAAAAAAAAGGAAAAAGGATGAGGGTTTAGAAGTCCTATACTATTCTTGTGAAATCAAGAGACAACAAGGATTGAGTGAAACCAAGAACAATACTTTTCTTTGCTGTGCTAATGACAGCTACACAAAGCAAGTCTAATCTTCTAGGATTTGTGCTTAAGATTATTTTATGAATGATACCATCAAAAGAACAATATTATTCAAAGTAAGAATTGAAGCATCCACATTATAAGTTCAATCTAACTTTATGCATTGAATAAAAATCATTTATCCAAAGAAAGTATGAGTGAAAGTTTCAGCAATCTATCATTCATCTAACTTGCATTCAAATCAAATACTACTTTAATCTACTCTAGGTGGAAGGAGAATATGTAACCATGCAACCACTAGACAATAGAAGGATTCAAAGCAAATCATGCAATATGAACTTTTATTCTCAAAGTAGCGACGAGTAACAATTTCATAAGACTCTCTCCCATACAATGAAATGAGAGAATGAGAGTTTATATAGAGTTTTGGAAATGAAATAAATGGCCAAAATTGATCCAAGATCAATGGTAGAGATTAAAACAAAGTAACCCTAACTAGGGTTTCCCTGAACAACAATCAGTAATCAATGAGTGAAGTGGCATGAGGAGCTATCTTTGAGGGGGTGCATCCTAATCCTCCCAAGTGGCACTGTATTCGATGAATCTGGACACTATTGTGCTAACCTCCTTGATCATGACATGTGGCAGTATGTTGAACTTGCATTCCAGTATGTCCAAATCATCTACACATTTCGTGAAAGCAATTTCCCACTCTAACTCTTGTCGTTGGAAGGCATGTCAAATGGACAAGAAGTTGGTTGCCTTAGTGAAATTTTGTTTCAGGATCGACCTAGTGGTGGCGAAGAAAATTTCTCAAACTCTTTGCCTCAGCTTTTCAAGTTGCATGTCATTTTATCAGACAATGTCTTTCTTAAGTGCATCTATAGCCACAAGTAAAATCTTATTCTGAATTTCCTTTATCTGCTCCTCAGCTCTAATAATATCAGCATTAACCTTCTCTAAGACTTAATTCTATGCAATCAACACCTAGTACCAACTTTTGAAATCATATGCAGCACCTACTAAAATAACCTTTACATCGATTAGTTCCTGCTTTAGAACTCCTTTCAATACTTTGAGACATGGAATAATTCTATCTTGAAAATCCTAAGCATTGTCTAAGGCTTCTGCCAAAGGTGCAATCCTCAAAAGTAAAGAGGAATTTTTCCCATATGCCAACATTAGTTTCTCTACAAATACATCCACTTCTTCACTTTTGTTGATTATCCTCTCTTTGGTTTCTTTGGTTGTGGTCATCTCTTCTTTGATGTTTTTGATCCTCTCTTGTCATGAGTTCATCAATGGGGGAATCGCTGAGCTGGCCTGATCAAGAGGCTTGGTTAAATGCTAAATATAATCTTTTAGGCATTCAAATTCCTTTGTTTATTCCTTTTTCTTTGCTACTTATTTTTCCATCCTCTCCTTCATAGAAGTAACTAAATTTTCCAAGTCTTCCACTTCTTGACCTTTTGTGGTCGGGCCCAAGTCGACAGTGGCAATGGCATATTCTTGAGGAGCAATATCCTCTTTTGACTTATCAACTGTTGGTATAGAAATTTATACTATACGATGGTTGGCTTCATCTCTTTGGATGGTGGAAAACATTTTAGTGGGCTTCTCTATATTAACTGTCTCCAATCTAGCCAAGAAATTAGCTGTGTCATCTTCCTCTGGAATTTTTGTTTGTTCTTTTATCTTCAATCCCTCCTTCAACCAATCAAGGATAGCAGGCCGCTCAGTACCTTCCTCTTCTTGAGTATATTATGCACATGGAAAATCTTGAATTCCTTTAAGGGAGAAAATCATTCCTTCTTGAAATTCACTATCTAAAATATCAATTTCATTCTTAGACTCTAGTATTTCCGTGCTCATGGTAAATAGGGGTTCATCGTTCTTTGGGTGGATAGGAATGGGAGAATGAATCCTTATGTCTCACAATGACTCATCAATATCTAATATCTCATTAATGTTTGCGAACGTGGCAGAATGTGGAGGTTTTGTTCTTCGCTTCTTTTGGGTAGGTTCCTCATCTACAACCTTGCTTGCTTTTGATTTTATAGAGTCCTTCATCTTCAATGAATTGGTGTTTTCTATTAGCTCACTCTTTGGGATGCACCAGCATTTTAGGAATAGGATTCCACTTCACCCATCAAGTTGTAAGTCAGCGTCACATTCTTCTATCATAGCTCTTGAATTTTCTTATCTTCCCACTATTGTGAATACTTGACGACTAGTCTCATAAAGGTGGTCAAGTCTACAAGTTCTAGTTCTAACCATCTTATAGGAATGAGAGGTTGATTCTAATCAAGACTTGGTTGAATATACTTGGAATCATCTTCAAGTTGATCTGGCACACAAAAGAGCTTGGTTATCCTGATTAAGCTGCTAGGAAATCTAGATCATATTCTTTTCCAAATGTTATATTCATTAGTAGCATTCGCCGAGTAGTCCTCTAGGTCTAATTTGTGTTTTTATTTCCTTCCATTCACATTCCCAATGTGATTATGAGGGTCAAAATCAACTTTGGACCGGTATGACATGAATGGATACCATTGCATTTCTAATCTGGCACTTTCAACTGCCTCTACCAATGGGCAAGACTCTAGCATATTCCCAATAAAGAATGGGAAGGTGATGGATGCCTTGTTCTTTGATCTCTGGATGTTTTGATACATTTTCAACTACCTAATAACCTCAAGCAAGATCATTCTATTAGTGGGATAGATTGGGAGCCTGAAAGGACATCCTCTGAATCCCTAAATTTTGATGTAGGTGAATCTTGGAAACTAGATGTACCAGGATCTGTACTTGTTGATAAGGCTCTTAACCTCATGGGTTAGCCTTTTATGCATCCCTCCTTGCAATATTCTTGTAATGTACATTAGGAAGTTATCATGTGCTCTTCTAAAATGAGATTTCTCACATAGCTCCAACTAGGCGTAATAATCATATGACTTGAATTCATTCTCTCCATTGCATACCACACCTCGACAAATCAATCTTGCATATCTATAAGTCCTTTTCAGTAGATAGATAACATTAGAACTCATGTAGAAAGATTTAAGTCTCCAAATTCATTAGTTGTTCATGGAAATTGTCACCGATCATCCTCAACCAATCAAACATCCTGATGCATGAGGTGATCTCGTCAATGAAATAATACATCCATGTCTCGAATGGTGCACCTTGATGGCTTCCCATTATCCTATTCAATAGAAAAACAATATCTCCAGTCTTCCTTGAAGTCTCTCTAGAGTTATTTCTTCGTCATCTTCTTTATAGAAGGCCTTGGCTTCTCCAACCGTGTCTTGTTTATTTTGGTTGCACACTAACCCATCTGATCTTCAACAAGTCTCCTTGCATCTTCCTTGGTCTTGTATGAAGTTTTGTTGTAACTAGGAATGTTGAATGCTTCTTGCATAGCCAATTCTCTGAGATGTGCCAAAATTCTTCCATCAGGCGCAATGATATGTCTCTCTTGCGATTTGTAGTCTATGGCACACTCCACTATCGGTTCAGCACACTCCATAGCTGGTGGAAATCCTATTGCTTGGACTATGCCATTCTGCATCATCCAGCAAGCAATTGTTGTTGGTAGGAGTCCATCTTGTCTGTACATTCTCTTCTTGAATTCTTGGAAGTCAACATGTTCAAGATTTGTGTCCATGGCATTCTTCCACTTGGAGCTAGTTTTTTATTCTAGTTGTAATCCTTTTGCTTGTGAACTTCATCTGAGCCTTTCTCGAAGGTTCTTCTCAGGTGGTCATCAAAAAGAAAATACATTAATTCTAAGACTTTAATTTTGATTTTCATGAACCTTTCTCTCGAAAATTTTAACTTTTAGCCTATTAAAGGGAAAATTTTGTGAAAAAATCAAGTTGAAAAGGAAAGCACTTACTAAATTTTGCAAGATTAAATGAATAAGACAAAAGAAGAATAAATAATTCCATCAAACTTTGATTCTAAACTTCAAAATTATATATTTGGATGATAATTCTGCTTTAAACTTTGAAAAATTTGTCTTTGTTGCTAAAAATGCAAGCTATTCCCTTGAAATTTTCATTCTCCAACTCAGAATTTCACTCCTTTCTTTGTTCTTCACCTTGAAAAATCACTTAATATCCAATATTCTTCTTTGAAAAATTCTATCTCTTGTAATTTTGAGAGAGCTTAATTCCCTTTTCAATCGAACTTTGGAAGAATGAGTTGAAAATGACTCGTTTAAACTCCTTATAAGGTTGAGAAGTTCGATTTATTTTAGCAATTTCATGTTTTTCTATTGAGTTCATCGAACTTGGACTTATTTTATTTCGTCCATCAAGGAAAGTTTCTAATTTCATCAAATCTTTAGGGTTCTCTTTTTTGAGTTTGAAATCTTCTAAGTGTTGGGATAAGTTTTGGAAAATAATAAAAGATTTAATGTGTGGATTTCAATTTTCCAACGTTTCTTATGACAATATTATATTTTATCTAGGGATTTTTTATTTTGGAAAATTTTGTTTAACTCCATGGATTTTTATCTCTTTCTTGCCAAGTGGGACTTCCAAATCATCTTGCCATCTTTCCTTTCTATGGAAAATTTGGTTGCTTCCATGCCAAGGTTGGAGTTTACTCCTCTTGTTCCAAGTCGGATTTCATTATTCTTTTGACATCCTTCCTTGGGCAAGGTCGGACTTTACCATGCTTAAGACATTGTATACTTGGGTAGGGTCAGACTTTCTCTTAGTTTAGATGTCCTAGGTCAGACTTTGTAGTGTTTTCACCATCTTTTCTAAGTGTCAAGGTCGAACTTTCTTCTTGTCTTGCCATTATTTTCCTTTATGCTTGGCGAAACTTTGGATCTAGCTTTCCATTATGCCTATCATCCTTATGGCAGACTTTGGAGTACCTTGGATGTTTTTCCCTCTAGCCAAGTTAGACTTCAACTATTTTTTTCCAAGGTTGGGTGGACTTTCTTAAGTCTTTGCCAAGGTGGGGTAGACTTCTTTGTTTTCTAGCCATTTTTTCTTTAGTGTTGGGCAGACTTTAAAGTCTTTTTTCCAAGAGATGGGAAAACTTTATCCTTAGCTTGCAATATCCTCCTCTTCTCATGGTAGACTTGTCATTGTGCTTGACATTTTACTCTCCATGGCAAGGGCGGACTTTCTCTATGTCTTGACACATCCATCGCGGACTTCTAAGGTGTCTTGTCAAGTGCATCTCTCCTTCCAAGAAGACTTCATTGACTTCATGCCATTGTGAGCCTTCTTTTGGATCATCCTTCCATGTGGTTTTCTCTTGATTTTTCATGGTTTTTGTTGATTTTTACTTGCCTTTTACTTGCTTTTTACTTGCTTTTTCTTGATTTTTTGCTCACTTTTTACTTGCTTTTCTTGATTTTTTGCTTGCTTTTTGATCCTAGAGGCCTAAATTTTTTATTCTAAATATGGAAACATTGACTCCATGACCCGTGAGACCTTGGAACTTTCTAAAAATAGAAATTACTAAAAATCAAAAAAGAAAAAAAGCAACTTTCTAAAAATAGTAAATCCCAGATTGGTCCAAAAGGGCCAAAAATAGAAAAAGAAAAAAAGCAAAACAACAAAAATCCCTAAAAAATAGGATGTGTCAAAATTAAGTGAAAGTAATTGCGTTCTTCGTCAACCGGGCCTTCTAAGAACTTTGGTGATGTCTAAGCATAGTTTTGGGCTTGAATTCTCTAGTTGGCTCGGGTGATAACTTAAAACTCTAACTTTCAAAACTCTCAAAATAAAAGGACTTATGAAATTGTAACCCAAAGCTAAACCCAAAAAGTGAACCACTGAGGGTCCCCATTTTCAATGGGATGATGTGTGAAATAGGTCACAACATCTGGTGACTCCACGTGAGGAATGTTCCTAAACATTCCAAAGATAAAGACCCATTATGAATCTAAAATCTCTGATTAAATTGGACTAGCTTAACCCTAGGTTAAAAGGTGTAATCAGAAAGGACAGGAATCCTAAATTGGATCAAGACACTTTTCCCTTCAATCACAAGTGTTTGTAAATGCATTCATTTCCATCTCATAAGATCATAGGATCTCTTAGAATTGGTCGTGACAGGCTACATAGTAATCTTTACTTCAAAAGCATCTTGGAAATTTCCTCACTGCCAGTTAGGCATCCATAGCCCCAAAGAGGTTATCATTGTGATCCTTACGAATATTGATCCATTGCAAGTTGGGCATCCATAGCCTTGATGGAGTTATTCACATGTTCCCATTAGCCAAATATTTCAATATTCTATCTTTTCTCCTTTTAATTTTATCTTTTCTCTCTTTTGATACTTCTTTTCATGATTTCCAATAGGCTCATAAGCAGTGAAGCTCATTTGGGTTTAAGAATCATAGTGGCACTAAAGAAGGATTTAAGATTTTTCATGAGCCACAGCTTCTCCTAGAAGAACACAATGACTTAGAGCAATTGATTAAATATATGTAAGAATATAGTGATCTTCAATACTCAGTGCCAAGACACAATAGATGATTCCCCTTCTAGCCAAGTACAAATCCTAACCTAAAGTCAAGCTAGAAGAATTTAATCTTGGATTCCAAGATCCCTAAAAAATATTTATCAAAGGAATGATCTTTGCATTACTTAGTGGAATAAGACCAGTGTGTGCTTGAAACATTGTCACCCTTTTGCAAATGTGGATCCTTCCTTTATTCCAAACTAAACCTTAAGAAACCAAGGCAAAGCAAACTAAACTAAAACCAACTAAATAGGAAAGAAAGCTAACCTAACTATGTACAAAAGCAAGACTCACTAGGAGTCTAAGACTGGAAATAATGCTTGAGAAATTTCCCATTGAATGGCAATGGGACACCTTCTCTGGTTAATGTATTCAATTTGAATGCATTGTCTTCCAAAAATTTTGAAATTTGATAGGAACCCATCCATAAGTTGTCAAATTTTTCATGGTCTCCTCTTCATTCATGGGCTTTGTCCCAACAAAGGACTAAATCAAAAATTCTAAATGCTTTTACTCTCGCTCTCCGATCAAACCATCTCTTTGCAATACCTTGATGTTTTGCAAAATTTTCCAAGGCTTGATCTCTTTTCTCTTCCAAAAGCAATAGCTATGACAATTTGGTTTTAACTATATCCTCCTAATCCAAACACTCTTGCATAAATTGTAAAGTTAGGATCCTCAATTGTATAGGAAACACAAGATCTTGCATGTATACTAGAGGATAAGGTGATGTCCCCAAGGAAATTTTTACTCTTACTATATCCACCCAAAGAGCGAATCTCAACTATGTATGCCAGTCCCTTGGATTCTTGTCTAATAACTTCTTGATTATTTGTGGATTCTGCTAATCCATTACCTTGGGGATAGTAGTTTGATGAAAACTTCAAAGTGATACCATATTCAAATTCCCAATTAGAAAATTTCAAAGATGAAAATGTAGGACCATTATCACATACTAAAGCATGAGGACAACCAAATCTAGTGATATTGTTTTCTTCTAAAAATTTAATCACAATATTCGTTGTGCATAATTTCAAAGGTTGAGCTTTTGACCATCTTGTACAATAGTCAGTTGTGGTTAGAATATACCTATGTTACATAGAGGAAGGTGGGTTGATCATACCAATAAAGTCAAGTCCCCACTTTATGAAAGGTCTTAATTCTATCACAGGTTGAAGTGGCATAGTTGGTTTCTTCTCTCATGGAGAAATTACTTGGCATGTGTGGTAGGTCTTCACATTACCGTACGCATCTTTGAACACTGTTGGCCAATAGTATCCTTCCATTAGGACTTGGTGTGTTTTTGTCAATGCTCCTCCATGACCAGTCCCAAACCTGGAATGAAAATGTTCCATTATCTGTCTTGCTTCTTCCTTTCCAAGGCATCTTAGGAAAACTCCCTCATGGTTTCTTCTATATAATACTGCTCCTTGCAACATATATCTTTGGATTTTAATTCTTAAGGCCCTCTTTTGCACTAGATTTAGATGACTAAGGCACCTATGGTTGAGAAATAAGTAGGTGATATCATCATACCATTCATCTAGAGATACTTGTTGTAATTCATAAACTTGTACCATTCCTGGCTTTGTGGAAATGGTCTATGTTAAGGCTTGGCTAGGAACAATTTCCATTAGCTGGATCTCAAAATCATACTCTTGGATAATGGTAACCCACTTTCCTCTTTTCTCTCCTAATTCATTTTGCATCAAGAGGGTTTTAACAGCCACATCTGGGACTATGGCAAAGACTTTGCTTCTTAAAATATAATGTCAAAACTTCTTGATCACCTTGACTAAAGCATATGCCTATTTTTCTACATTCAAGTATCTCAGCTCCACATCTTTGAAAGGTGCGCTCATGAAATATATAGGGTGTTCATCTTTTTCATCTATCTTTTGGGTAAGCATTACAACAAAAGAATGTCCTGATGCAAAAGAATAGAGGTATAAGGGCTTTGTGTAGTCAGGGCTGCCCAAGATGGGAGCATCAATTATGGCTTGTTTGATCTCTTCGAAGGCCTTATTTGTTGGCTCTATTCATTCTATCTTTTCATCTTTCTTCAACATTTTACTTAGAGGCCTAACTATTTCAACAAATCCTGTCATGAATTTTCTCACAAAAATTAATCTTTCCAAAGAAAGACCTCAACTCTTTCTGACTTGATGGAAAACCGATTCTTGATATATCTTCTACCCGATCAGGGTCAATAAGAATCCCTTTCTCTATGATCACATGGCCCAATAATTTTCCCTCAGCCACCCTGAATATGCACTTCTTCGGGTTTAATGAGATTCCATACCTTCTGCATCTTTGAAATATTTTCCTCAAATTTTCAACATGATTTTCTCTGCTCTTTGAAAATATGGTGAGGTCATCCATGTAGACAATAAGGCATTTTCCTATAATATCTTTGGAAGTAATATCCATGGCCCTTTGAAAGGTGGCTCCAACATTGATTAATCCAAATGGCATTCTTTTATATGCAAATGTATCCCACTTTTTCGTGAATGTGGTCTTGAGTCTCTCTTCAGGTTCTACTAGCACTTGATTGTATCCTAAATATCCATTGAGGAAAGACATCATTTGGGATCCATTTACAATTTGAATTACTTCATCTAGTGATGGCAATGGGTAATTATCCTTTTCTGAAGCCTTGTTGAGATTTCAAAAATATACGCATAGTTTTATCTCTCCATTCTTCTTGTGGATGGGTACCAAGTTGGCGACCCACGTTGAGTGGCGTACTAGAAAGATAATGCCTACTAACAATAAATTCTTTACCTCTTGAAAAATGAGGGGCTCCAATAAAGGGTTTACTGGCCTTTGGCATTGCCTAAATGGTTTACTAGCTACCTTGAGAGGAATTGTATGTGTAATGATTGATGTGTCATATGTCTTTAAATCCTCAACTCCAGACAATAACGTCTAAAATATCCTTTAGAATTTTGATTATTCGTTCTTTCTCTTCAGGTGTGCACACTTTGCCAATGAGAACATTTTTAACTTCATCTTTGGTTCCAAGGTTTACTGCTTCATGTTGGCCTCCTTCATTTCTCTGGTATTTGATTGCGTTGATCTAATCCTAATCAAAGATTCTTTCAAGTTGTATCATTCCCTTAGGGATGATATTGGTCTTTGATAAGCTCGATTACTTGATTAACCTTGGTAATTTTGATAATTACCTTGGTATCCTTGAGAACTCCTTTGCATGTTTTGAAGTTGATTGTTCTTATTTCTCAAATGAGTTACTTATGTATCCAATTTCTTTACTTTCTCGATCAATTCTCTCATCTCTTATTTTTCTTCTTGTGTCCTTGTGGACGTTGTTGTACATTGCAAATATACTAGTTGTGAAGGTTGTGCTTGAGAAATGGGACCTCCTGGGTGAATCGCCAACTAATGATTGGAAGATGGAATAGGGTTCATGATTGGTGTGTGATGTGCCAATGCTTGATTGATCCATGCTATCTGGTTTGGCATAGCAATTACCCTAGATGATTGAGTGGTCCGACAACATTCATGCCCAAATCAATATTAACCTTGATTGCTTCTACATAAGCTTCCTTGAGATCAGTTGGAGTTGGGTTGGCTCTTCTTACAAACATGGATGTAAGGCTATCCAAGGCAGCATAATAGATTGGTAATGTTGTGGCATCATTTAAGTTGTATGGATCTTGTAACCTTGTCTATGCCTTACAAAATCGATTGTTGAAGGAACTAATTGGTTCATGTTCTTGTCTCTTGACTTCAACAAACTACTTGTAAAGTTCAGTTGGAGTGGTTGACAATCTAAATTTTGCTAAGAATGCATCCTTTAATTGTTTCCAAGCTTGGACTGAATTCACTAGTAAGTTCGCATACCAGTATTATGCTTCTTCTCCTAAAGAGTATGGGAATAATCGACATGCTACATCTTCATGTTGGATATCCATGTTTTGGAGAGTATCTTCAAAAATTTTGATATGTTCATCAGCTATCTAGTTGATATCATCAACCTAGAATTTGTTGCAAAACTACTCTAGATTCTTTCACATGTCATTATAATTAGAAAATGTAGTGAGAGGGGATTTGTTTCGAGGATGCCAAGCCATTGGAATGTTTAGTTGATTTATTTGAACTAGTTGAATTGGTTGTGCAAATATTGGAAATTTTTGATGAGTAGTTCTTGGGATTAGAATCTGTGGTGGTGGGGTTTGGAATAACCCGAAAAAATATTCTACACTTTGTACTTCTTCACTAGGTGAGACTAATTCTACACTTGATGTTTCTTCTCGTGATGTTTCTGTTTTCTTTCTCTACTTTTTTCTATAGGGAGATAACTCCACAAATTCTTTGAAATAACTTGGGGCGGATCTAGTAACTCTTCAATATTTATCAGGTGAGAAAGATCCAATTCAATCCAATGTGTCTTCAATATCGTTGAGGACCTTTGGGAGTTGGTTGATTCACTTGTTGAGGAACTTGTTGATTAGCTAGTCAATTCTACTATCATTTTTGGGGTTCAAGTCTTTTGATAAGAAGATCTCTCTAGATAGCAGCTTCAATATGATGGGCTCTCTCTTCTTCTTCTTCAAGAATAAAGCACATTTGAATCTAGTTAGGAGCGTTTCTTTTAACTCTCCACACCAAGCTAATCAACTCACTAAGGACGTCTTCTTGTTCATCGTGAAAACCCAAATCTGGTTGTAATACTAGTTGGGGATCTTGTCCTTGATTAGGAAAGTTGCCTGGGAGCACCATTCTTCATGATCAAAGCTTGGATTTATTGAACATGTGTGGATGGAGACTACTTGGTAGCTTCAAGAAATTGCTTTATATCTTCAAAAACTTGTCACAAAAGGGTCAAGACTCTTTTCTTAGTCAAATCTATTTCAATTGCTTCTTCAATTTGTCATCCTTTTTCTACTTCTCTAGCTAGAACATGGCTTGCTTGTCTATATTTAGTGTGGTTTTTCTATGATTTCCAAGCAAGTGTATACAACTGATCGATAATATTCGTATGTCCTTGATATGGCTATTCAACAGGTATGTCAAAAGGAAGTTTGTGTGGAAACACCATACTGCATTTTTCCTACTACCTTAACTTGAAAGTAATTTGTTGTTGTTTTTTGTGGGCCATCCTTCTAGCACAAATTTTCATGTTGATGCGTGTTTTGTGACACACCAAACACACTTAGAATAAAGAGTCCAAAGACGCTCTATCCTCTCTTGAAAAACTACTGTGTATCCTAAGAATGCAAGAAAGATCATATGGCAATTCCAATGTTTCTTAAGTAAGGTCTTAACATGTGGATAAGCTCAATGGGCATTGTGATATGTTGGTAACACAAAGGGACTTACATTAACAAATTACTCATAAGTGAGGACTTAGGTGGATTTGACATTCAATGCTCTATTTTTTTTAAGATTTTCAATTTTAAGATTCTAAAAAAAGGGAAAAAGGATGAGGGTTTAGAAGTCCTATACTATTCTTGTGAAATCAAGAGACAACAAGGATTGAGTGAAACCAAGAACAATACTTTTCTTCACCACGCTAATGAAAAATACACAAAGCAAGTCTAATATTTTGGGATTTGTGCTTAAGATTATACTATGAATGATACCATCAAAAGAATAATATTATTCAAAGTAAGCATTGAAGCATCCACATTATAAGTTCAATCTAACTTTACGCATTGAATAAAAATAATTTATCCAAAGAAAGTATGAGTGAAAGTTTCAGCAATCTATCATTCATCTAACTTGCATTCAAATCAAATACTACTTTAATCTACTCTAGGTGGAAGGAGAATATGTAACCATGCAACCACTTGACAATAGAAGGATTCAAAGAAAATCATGCAATATGAACTTTTATTCTCAAAGTAGCTATGAGTAACAATTTCATAAGACTCTCTCCCATACAATGAAATGAGAGAATGAGAGTTTATATAGAGTTTTGGAAATGAAATAAATGGCCAAGATTGATCCAAGATCATTGATAGAGATTAAAACAAAGTAACCCTAACTAGGGTTTCCCTGAACAAAGTAACCCTATCTTTGAGGGGGTGCATCCTGATCCTCCCAAGTGGCACTATATTCGATGAATCTAGACACTATTGTGCTAATCTCCTCGATCATGACATGTGGCAGCATGTTGAAATTGTATTCCAGTATGTCCAAATCATCTGCACATTTCGTGAAAGCAATTTCCCACTCTAACTCTTGTCGTTGGAAGGCATGTCGAATGGACAAGAAGTTGGCTACCTTAGTGAAATTTTGTTTTAGGATCAGCCCAGTGGTGGCGAAGAAAATTTCTCGAACTCTCTGCCTTAGCTTTTCAAGCTACATGTCATTTTCTCAAACAATGTCTTTCTCAAGTGCATCTGTAGCCACAAGTAAAATATTATTCTGAATTTCCTTTATCTGCTCCTCAGCTCTAATAGTATCAGCCTTAACCTTCTCTAAGACTTAATTCCGTGCAATCAGCACCTAGTACCAACTTTTGAAATCATATGTAGCACCTGCTACAATAACCTTTACATCGATTAGTTCCTGCTTCAAAACTCCTTTCAGTACTTTGAGACCTAGAATAATTCTATCTTGAATATCCTGAGCATTGTCCCATGCTTCTACCATAGTTGCATTCCTCTAAAGCAAAGAGGAATTTTTTCCATATGCAAACATCATTTTCTCTACAAATATAGCCACTTCTTCGCTTTTGTTGATTATCCACTCTTTGGTTTCCTTGGCCATCGTCATCTCTTCTTCGAAGTTTTTGATCATCTCCTGTGAAGAGTTCAACAATGGGGGAACCGCTAAACAGGCCTAATCAAGAGGCTTGGTTAAATGTTGAATATACTCTTTTAGGTGTTCAAATTCCTTCTCGTAGTCCTTTTTCTTTTCTACTTCCTTTTCTAGCCTTGCTTAGATAGAAGCAACTAAATTGTCCAAGTCTTCCACTTCTTGACCTTTTTTGGTCGGGCCCAAGTCGAAAGTGATGATGGAATATTCTTGAGAGCAATATCCTCTTTTGACTTATGAACTATTGGTAGAGAAATTTGTATTATATGATGGTCGGATTTGTCTCTTTCGATGGTGGAAAACATTTTAGTGGGCTTCTTTATAATAACTGTCTCTAATTTGGCCAAGAAATCAGTTGTGCCATCTTCCTCTATTTTTTTTGTTTTTTCTTTTATCTTCAATCTCTCCTTCAGCCAATTAGGGATAGTAGGCTTCTCAGTACCTTCCTCTTCCTGAGTATCTTGTGTACATGGAACATCTTGAATTCCTTTAAGGGAGAAAATCATTCCTTCTTGAAATTCACTATCTAGAATATCAATTTCATTCTCAGACTCTAGTATTTCCGTTCTTGTGGGAGATGGGGGTTCATCATCCTTCGGCTAGAGAGAGAATGGGAGAAGGAATCCTTGTGTCTCCCAATGACTCATCAATATTTAATATCTTGTTCATGTGCACGGACGTGGTAGAATGAGGAGATTTTGTTCTTTGCTTCTTTTCAGTAGGTTCCTCATCTGTAGCATTGTTTTCTTTTGATTTTACAGTCTTTCCTCTTTTGTGAATTGGTGTTTTCTATTGGTTAACTACTTTGGGATGCACCGACATTTGAGGAATAGGATTCCACTTTACCCATCAAGTTGTAAGTCACCGTCACATTCTTCCACTGTAGCTCTTGAATTTTCTTATCTGCCCACCTTTACAAATACTTAATGATTGGTCTCATAAAGGTGGTCAAGTCTGCAAGTTCTAATTCTAACCATCTTATGGGAACAAGAGGTCAATTCTCATCAAAACCTAGCTAAATATACTCGCCATCATCTTCAAGTTGATCTGGCACATAGAAGATCTCGGTTGTCCTGATTAAGCTGGCAAGCAATCTAGACCATAGTCTTTTCCGGATGTTATATTCATCAGTAGCATTTTCTGAGTAGTCCTCCAAGTCTACCTAGTGTTTGTTTTTCCTTCCATTCATGGTCCCAATGTGATGATGAGGGTCAAAATCAGCTCTGGACTGGTATGACATGAACGGATACCATTGCATTTCTAATCTGGCACTTTCAACTGCCTCTACTGATGGGAAAGACTCTAGCATATTCCCACTAAAGAATGGGAAGGTGATGGATGCCTTGTTCTTTGATCTCTGGAGGTTTTGATACATTTCTAGTTGCCTAAGAACCTCAAGCAAGATATTTTTTTTAGTGGGATAGATTCGGAGCCTAAAAGGACATCCTCTGAATCCCTGAATTTTGATGTAGGTAAATCTTGGAAACTAGATGTACCAAGATCCATATTTGTTGATAAGGCTCTTAGCCTCATGGGTTAGCCTTTGATGCATCCCACCTTGCAATATTCTTGTAATGTACATTAGGAAGTTATCATGTGCTCTTTTGAAATGAGATTTCTCACATGGTTGCAACTAGGCATAGCAATCATATGACTTGAATTCATTCTCTCCATTGCGTACCACACCTCAGCAGATCAATCCTCCATATCTATAAGTCCTTTCCAATAGATAGATAACATAAGAACTCGTGTAGAAAGATTTAGTTCTCTCCAAATTCATTAGTTGTTCATGGAGATTGTCACTAATCATCCTCAAACAATTGAACATCCTAACACCTGAGGTGATCTCGTCAATGAAATAATACATCCATGTCTCGAATGGTGCACCTTGAGGGCTGCGCATTATCCTATTCAAGAACAAAATAATATCTCCATAGTCTTCCTTTAAGTCTATCCAGAGTAATTTCTTCAGTGTCTTCTTTATAGAAGGCCTTGGCTTCTCCAACCGTGTCTTGTTGATGTTGGTTGCACACTAATCCATCTAATTTTCAAAAAGTCTCCTTGCATCTTCCCTGGTCTTGTATTAAGTTTGGTTGTAACTGGGAATGTTGAATGCTTCTTGGATAGCCAATTCTTTGAGATGTGCCAAAGTTCTTTCATCAAGCGCAATGATTTGTCTCTCTTGCGGGTTGTAGTGTATGGAACACTCCACTATCAGTTCAACACACTACAACTAGTGGAGATCCTATTGCTTGGACTATGCCATTCTGCATCATCCAACGAGAAATTGCTATTGGCAGGAGTTCATCTTGTCCATACATTCTCTTCTTGAATTCTTGGAAGTCAACATGCCCAAGATTTGTGTCCATGATGTTCTTGCACTTGGAGTTGGTTTTCAATTCTGGTTGTAATCCTTTGCTTGCAAACTTCATCTGAGCCTTTCTTGAAGGTTCTCCTCAAGTGGTCATCAACCTATGAGAAAAAGAATATATATTAATTCTAGGACTTTAATTTTGATTTTATTGAACCTTTCTCTCGAAAATTTTAACTTTTAGCCTGTTAAAGGGCAGATTTTGTGAAAAAATCAAGTTGAAAAGGAAAGAATTTACTAAATTTTGCAAGAATAAATGAATAAGACAGAAGAAGAATAAAGAATTCCATCAAACTTTGATTCTAAACTTCAAAATTATACTCTTGGATGGTAATTCTACTTTAAACTTTGAAAATTTTGTCTTTGTTGCTGAAAAAGCAAGCTATTTCCCTTGAAAATTTTGTTCTCCAACTCAGAATTTCACTCCTTTCTTTGTTCTTTAGCTTGAAAAATCACTTAATCTCCAATATTATTCTCTCAAAAAATCTATCTCTTGTAATTTTGAGAGAGCTTAATTCTTCTCTCAATCAAACTTTGGAAGAATCAGTTGAAAATGACTTGTTTAAACTCCTTATAAGCTTGAGAAGTTCAATTTATTTTAGCAATTTCATGTTTTTCTCTTGAGTTCATCGAACTTAGACTTGTTTTCTTTCATCCATCAAGGCAAGTTTCTAATTTCCTAAAATCTTCAAGATTCTCTTTTTTGAGTTTGAAATCTTCTAAGTGTTGGAAAATAATAAAAGATTTTAGGTGTGGATTTCGATTTTCCAACCTTTCTTATGGCAATATTATATTTTATCTAGGGATTTTTTATTTTGGTGAATTTTGTTTAACTCCATGGATTTTTATCTCTTTCTTGCCAAGTGGGACTTCCAAATCATCTTGCCATCTTTCTTTTATATGGCGAATTTTGTTGCTTCCATGCCAAGGTCAGACTTTACCATGCTTAAGACATTGTATACTTGGGTAGGTTCGGACTTTCTCTTAGTTTAGATGTCCTATCTTTTGTCCTAGGTCGGACTTTGTAGTGTCTTTGCCATCTTTTCAAAGTGCCAAGGTTGGACTTGCTTCTTGTCTCGCCATTCTTTTCCTTTATGCTTGGCGGACTTTGGATCCAGCTTACCATTGTGCCTATCATCCTTATGGAAGACTTTGGAGTGCCTTGGACATTCTTCCCTCTAGTCAAGTCGGACTTCACCTGTGTTTTTCCAAGGTTGGGAGGACTTGCTTAAGTCTTTGCCAAGGTGGGGCGGACTTCTTTGGGGTCTTGCCATTGTTTCTTTAGTGTTGGGTGGACTTTAAAGTCTTTTTTCCAAGAGATGGGTAGACTTTATCCTTAGCTTACCATATCCTCCTCTTCTCATGGTGGACTTGTCTTTGTGCTTGACATTTTACTCTCCATGGCAAGGGAAGACTTTCTCTATGTCTTGATACATCCATGGTGGACTTCCAAGGTGTCTAGACAAGTGCATCTCTCCTTCCAAGCGGACACTTCATGCCATTGTGAGCCTCTTCCAGGACTTATCCCGCCATGTGTGGTTTCTTGATTTTCACAGATTTTCTTGATTTTTTACTTGCTTTTACTTACTTTTTTGCCTTAGAGGCCTTAAATTTTTATTCTGTGTGATGGAAACATGGATCTTCATGACCTACTTGGACTCCTTGGTACCCTCTAAAATAGAAATTACTAAAAATAGAAAAAAGAAAAAAGCAACTTTCTAAAAATAGTAAATCCTGGATTCGTCCAAAGTACCAAAAATAGAAAAAACAAAAAAGCAAAAATCCCTAAAAATTAGGAAGTGTCAGAATTGAGTGAAAGCAATTGTGGTTCTTCAAGGACTGTGCCTTTCCCGAGCACTTTGTTGATGTCTGCTACGCCTGTGCTTGAATTATCTACTTGGCTTGGGTGATAACTTAAAACTCTAACTTGAAACTCTTGGCAAAAACTTATGAAATTGCAACCCAAAGCTAAAAAAGCAAACTGAGGGTCCCCATTTGCAATGGGGTGATGTGTGAAATAGGTCACAATAGATCTCTAATGTGATAGTTTCATTCAAACATTAGTGGTTTTCCCTTAATCAGTGGTTGCTTATAATAGGTATAATCTTCTACATTTGGGGCTTTGGCAATTTCATTTATAAAATGATGGTTTTCTAATATCTTTTAGTGGTTGTTCTTTCTTCATTATTCAATCAGTTTCAATGTATTTTTTGGACATATGGAAGATATTATCTTGGATGTGCTAAAACATGAAGATTTGATAAAGGCGAAGACAAATAACAATAGAAATAATCCTTTAATATCCAATTGTGCTTATAAAGGTTTGTTATCTTTTGACAATAAAAGTCACTTTCTTCGCATCTCTATATACAATATCAATTTACTCTCCTCTTTGCAACACTACATAGGTCTTTCAATTTTCCTATAAGAACATGACATGAAAATAGTTGTGTTGGACTGATAAATTTTGGGGGGAAACACATAATTTAAATCAAACTATTTTACCTTCCATCAATCATCAGCCAATGTATTTTGTATATCCACATCTACTATTATTAAATCTCTATCAAACACATAAAATGACTCCAAAATCTCAAAAAATGTTTTAAGAAATCTAATTTTAATTTATGTTTGACTTTGATAAATTGAGTCTGCATAAATTAAAGAGGCAAACAAGAAAAAGTAGATCCATGGGAACCTATTTGGCGAAGTATTATGCTGAAATGATAAATCCCAAAAGCAGACCCTCTTTATAAAAAACATGATAGATTATATAGAAGATCTAAAGCAGAAGATCTAAAGCAGAAAGCATGGCTTTAGTTTAATCTATGATTTAAGAAACTTGCCTGTTTGACCAAATCTGCATTTATAAGTGGAGTCTAGTCATCATTTAAAACTTGTTCTCTTGAAGACTTGCCTACACTCAAGTGGTGAAATGTTGCTGCTTTGTTATAGGTAAAGGAGGCGCGTGAGATGATTTCTTTTTTCTTTTCATATTTGTTTTTAGTCCATTTCTCCACTGGAGAATCTGAAGGTGGTATATTATACCCACTCATCACGTTATTTTGCCATTAAGTAAAGGTTACATAATTTATTACGAAGGTCATGAGGCTGACTTCATGGATTGTCTCAGCCAGCAAACTTAGTGTGAGTGATGTGGGTACAGATAGAACAATGAATGTCATAACATTGATTGCATAAAAACATTCCAATGTATAAGGGAGCTCTTCAACTTTAGCTTGGAAGCGCCACAACCTGACACACTTAGTATTACACTACTGTTTTAACTGAAACATGTGCAACTAATAAGGTCATAGTCCTTTTAGTAGATCCCATTGCCAATGTACCATGTGTCAAGAAGATAAGCCATGAAACGCAATACCAACATCTTATTGGTTGGAAACTACTCACAAGCTTGTGAGATTTGTAATAGACGTATGTGATTTGGGTATAATTATACTTCAACCAGTCTTTAACACATCAATGGTGATTACAAGTGTTACATTTTTATTATGAAACATGCTTTATATTGGTGTTCACTCTATTTTGAATCAGCGACCAACCCTGTATGAAACAGATCTATAACAATTTCTTTTCTATTTAAACTAGTTTTGTGGCCTATTTATATCTCGCCACTGGAATAATTTCATATACTTTTCATGAATATCGAAGCAACTTGTTAACACCGAAATGGATGACACCCAAATCAATGAATTGATTTCTTTGGTAGATTTGATTCACATAGTTTATTATGTTTCTTAAGATTGCTTCCATTACTGGTTAATGGGTACTGGAAATCAGTTAACATCATATTCAACATACAGTTAGATGATATCACATATCTTACATGGGCCTAAAAACAACACTCGATAAAATTTCACATGGCAATAGCAGAGCACTCATGGCATCATAGTAAGAACTGTGAAAAGATCATCATAGTAAGAAATGTGAAAAGATCTAGATCTCAATGCATTGATGAATTGTACGTCTATAGATATACCAATGTGAAAATGGTCATTGAAGAATTAAAGGAAAACACACTTAATGAACTCTCATGGAGTATCAATGTATATGCATTGGAGTATTTCATATTAATAGTTTATCCTATCACACATATGAAAGGTGAGCACAATAAATACCATGTATTTTCTAATGAAATGTGAAGGATTGTCAAAAAGTTTTAGTTTCAACTATTGGTCCATTTGTGTTGGATATAAGTTGAATAATAATGTGTTGTTTTTATAACAACAAATAACTTTTTTTGTTCAGCTATTGGTCTATTTGTGTTGTATATAAAAGTTAGAGATAACAAAGATTTAGGGTTACCAAGATGTATTCAGTCCATTTAGGTTGAATTTAAGTTATATTTTAAATAAAATATGATATTCTACTAACAACAAATGATATTTTTTGTTTAACTACTAGGGATATCATGATTAAGTTTCAGTTGAACCTTTAAAAAGTCAATTTTTGGATACTTCTCACTAGACATGCTAATGTGGCAAGTTACGTGATGAGTCACACCTCCAAACCTTAGTTGTAGATAGATAAGAGGCTGATTCACATTTGTAAAAAAAACAGAGGTCATACGATATTCCATGCAACTGTTACATGCTCACAAAGTTAGCCCGCATGACTAACGGTGATGACTATAAGAACATGACATGAAAATAGTTGTATTGCACAAACTATTTTATCTTCTATCAATCATCAATCATTTTGTCAAACAATTCACATACCTTGTATATCCACATAACTCTGAAAACTACTATTATTAAATATCTATCAAGATTCAAAAACATCAATTACTCCAAAATATAAAAAAAAAATGTTTTAATGAATCTAATTTTAACACATATTTTACACTAATATATTGAGTCCAAATAAAGTAGACCCATGGGAACCTATTTAGCAAAGTATATTGCTGAAATGGTAAACACATCTTTCTACTTTGTTGTTCATCCCAAAAGCAGACTCTTTAAAAAAATCATAGATTATATAGAAGATTTAAAGCAAAAAAAACATGACTTTAGTTTAATCTATGATTTAGGAAAATTGCCTGTTTGACCAAATCTGCACATATAAGTGGAGTCTAGTCTTCATTTAAAACTTGTTCTCTTGAAGAATTGCCAACATCCAAGTGGTGAAATTTGTTTCTGCTTTGTTATAAGCAAAGGAGGCACATTAGGTCTATTTTTAATTTTTTTTCATTTTCGTTTTCAGTCCATTTCTCCACTAGAGAATCTGAAGTAGTTATATTATACCCACTCATCATGTTCTTTTGCCATTAAGTGAAGGTTACAGAATTTATTACGGTGGTCATGAGGCTGACTTCATGGATTGTCTCAGCCAGCAAACTTAGTGTGAGTCATGTGGGTACGAATAGAACAGTGAATGTCATAACATTGATTGCATAAAAAAATTCCAAAGTACGTATAATAGAGCTTCTCAACCTTAGCTTTGAAGCGCCACAAACTGACACACTCAGTATTACAGTCCTGTTTTAACTGAAAACAGGTGCAAATTATTAAGTTCATAGTCCTTATGGTAGACCCCACTGCCAATGTACCATTAATCCCATCTGTTGGTTGGAAACTACTCACAATTAAAGCAATACCCACATCATGTTGGTTGGAAACTACTCACAAGCTTGTGAGATTTGTCAGGCAGTCACATATTTAACTTGGATATAATTATACTTCAAGCAATCTTTAACACATCAATGGTGATTATAAGTTTTAAGCCAAATAAATATTTCTTTTAAAGTATATGTTTGTGTGCCCATTAACCTTTATTCATCCTATAAATTTGCTTCACGTCATTGCTAACCCACAAATCTAAAGTTCATAAATTATGTAAAGAATAACTATCACTTGTTCACTCACCAGATCCTCACCATTACATATATAGTTGTCTTACTCCTTTAAAGCAGAATTTAATGATGGTTTTGAGTATACGTTAACAATTTCTTATTATGTTTCTTAAGATTGCTTCCATTACTGGTTAATGGGTACTGGAAATCAGTTCACATCATATTCAACATACAGTTAGATGATATCACATATCTTACATGGACCAAAAAAACACAACTCTCAATAAAATTTCACATGCCAATAGCAGAGCACTCGTGGCATCATAGTAAGAACTGTGAAAAGATCTAGACCTCAATGCATTGTTGAATTGTACGCCTATAGGTATACCAATGTGAACATGGTCATGGTCATTGAAGGATGAAAGGAAACACACTTAATGAACCCTCATGGAGTATGTCATTTGGATTTTCCTAGCAGTGCTCCATGCTATTTAAACCAATATGGGCCCCATTGAGAAAATCTTTCCACAATCTATATTCCACATGAATAACATCAGCTAGAATTCATTTGATATTGATGATACCTAATGCCATTTTTACTACCGTGTAGTTATACAAATGTTGTCTACGTAGATATGACATCATGTGGATCTGTTTAAATCTCCTAGTGAAAACACAACCGGGACATGTTATAATTTGCTCACAAATACTTCTTTTGTTTTAACTTTTTTTTTCTTTGTAGGATGTGAATGTTTTAACCAGTTTTTTATATTTCAGCATTTGTGTCCCTAATTAGTGTTTCCATACTATGTTTCATCAATTATGTAGTCTACATATGGCATATATTAGTATGTGTGTTTAAAGTGCATTTTTAATGTTTTCAGTAACATTTTCTCTCGATTTTCTGGTAGAATCTAATTTTGTAGGGTTACATACTATCCAAATAACTAATGAACACAAGAAAATTAGGTTAAACTAGCTTGAGCTAATAAAAAACTATCTTCTATGTATGATCTCTAATGTGATAGTTTCATTCAAACATTAGTGGTTACATGCCCTCAATCAGTGCTTGTGTATAATAGGTATAATCTTCTACATTTGGGGCTTTGGCAATTTCATCTATAAAATGATGGTTTTGTACTATCTTTTAGTGGTTGTTCTTTCTTCATTATTTATCAATTTCAATGTATTTTTTGGTCATATGGAAGATATTATCTTGGATTTTTAAAGCATGAATATTTGATAAAGGCGAAGGGAAATAATAGTATAAACAATCCTTTAATATCCAATTATACTTATAAAGGTTTGTTATCTTTTGACAATAAAAGTCACTTTCTTCACATCTCTATTTACAATATCAATTTACTCTCCTCCTTGTAATATAACATGGGTCCTTCAATTTTCCTATAAGAACATGAAGATAATTATATTGGACCAAATTTTAGAAAGAAACACATAATTCAAATCAAACTATTTTACCTTCCATCAATCATCAACCAATACTTTCCTGTTTGACCAAATCTACACTTATAATGGAGGTCCTGTTTGACCAAATCTGCACTTATAAGTGGAGTATAGTCATCATTTAAAACTTCTTGTCTTGAAGAATTGCCAACACCCAAGTGGTGAAATTTGTTGCTGCTTTGTTATAGGTAAAGGAGGCACATGAGGTGAATTTTTAAAAAAAAAATTTCATTTGTTTTCAGTCCATTTATCCACTAGGGAATCTGACGTTGGTATATTATACCCACTCATCATGTTCTCTTCCCATTAAGTAAAGGTTACAGAATTGATTACGTCATGAGGCTGACTTCATGGATTGTCTCAGCCAGCAAACTTAGTGTAAGTGATATGGGTACAGATAGAACAATGAATGTCATAACATTGATTGCATAAAATATTCCAAAGTATAATGGAGCTCCTCAACCTTAGCTTGGAAGCGCCACAACCTGACACACTTAGTATTACACTCCTGTTTTAACTGAAACATATGCAAATGATAAGTTCATAGTCCTTATGGTAGACCCCATTGCCAATGTACCATGTGTCAAGAAGATATGGCATGAAAAGAAATACCCACATCTTATTGGTTGGAAACTACTCACAAGCTTGTGAGATTTGTTATAGACGTATGTGATTTGGGTATAATTATACTCCAACCAGTCTTTAGCACACTAATGATGATTACAAGTGTCACACTTTTTTAGGATTTAACATGTTTAATATTGATCTTCACTCTATTTTGAATCAGACACCAACCCTCTATGAAACAGAGCTGTCATCAATTTATTTTCTATTTAAACTGGTTTTGAGGTCTATTTGTATCTTGCCACTGGAATAATTTCATATACTTTTCATGAATATCAAAGCAACTCATCAACACCTAAATGGATGACACCCAAATGAATGAAGCAATTTCTTTGGTAGATTTGATTCACATAGTTTATTAGGGTCTAGGAAAATTTACCGTGGGAAAATTCACTGCGACAAATTCACCGTCATGACAAATTCACCTCAAGGAAAATTCACCGCCAGCAATTCACTGTTATGGAAAATTCATGGCATTAAAAGTTTGCCATTAATTTTCGGTGGCGGTGAATTGCTGGTAGTGAATTTTCCTTGAGGTGAATTTGTCATGATAGTGAATTTTCCGACATTAAATTGTTGGCGGTGAATTTTTCAATGGTAAATTGCTGGTGGTGAATTTGCCGAATGCTAGTTTATTATATTTCTTAAAATTACTTCCATTAATGATTAATGGATACTAGAAATTAGTTCACATCATTTTCTAATATGATATAGTTAGATGATATCCCATATCTTACATGGGCCTAAAAAAACAACTCTCAATAAAATTTCACATGCCAATAGCAGAACACTCATGGCATTACAGTCAGAACTGTGAAAAGATCTAGACCTCAATGCATTGTTGAATTGTGCGCCTATAGATATACCAATGTGAACATGGTCATTGAAGGATGAAAGGCAACACACTTAATGAACCCTCATGGTGTATGTCATTTGGATTTTTCTGGCAGTGCTCCATTCTATTTAAGTCAATATGGGCCCCAATGAGAAAATCTGCCCACAATCTACAAGCCACATGAATAACATCAGCAAGCATTCACTTGATATTGATGACACCTAATGCTCTTTGTACTAAGGTGCAGGTTTACAAATGCTGTCCATGTGGATATGCGCCCATCATGTGGACCTGCTTAAATCTCCTAGTGAAAACACAACCGGGACATGTTATAATTTGGCCACCAATACTCCTTTTTTCTTAGGGTTTCATTGATGTCAATCTCCATGACAATCTCATGATTTCCTAACCTTTTGGTATGCCTTTGTCTTCTAAATGGTGCATTCGGCAGTGATGAGACAATCAAATGGTAACCAAACAAAGAAGAGCTGCCAAAACATAGATACTAATGTTATATTGCAGGAATTAGTATAGATGTTTGATTTACGTAATCCAAACGTTGGATGTTTGATTCAATAACAAGTGACTGACATACTCCACAATTGGCATAGGTTATTAATAGTTTGGATCTTGAATAAGCATCTACTGCTTTTTGAGTGCCTCTTGCAACGATGTGGGTGTGAAGTTGTTTGGCATTTTGTGGCACTTTTAGATTCAGAAGTGACAAACATGTTATCATAGTTATTAAATATTTGTGATAATAAATAATATAAAGATTGAAATATATATATATATATATATATATATATATATATATATATATAAAATCTTTTTTTTTTTAAATTGATTTGATTAATTATTCTATTCTCGATATTTATATTATTAAATAATATTTACTATTTCATTAATATTTATCATTATTTTTATTTTTCACTTAAAATTATTTTTTCTATGTTTCAACTCTTGATAAATAATTGTTTGATAAGTATTTATCTAGACTTTTTATCCTTTTTTTCCAAAAAAATAAATACATATTTTTATTTATTTAGTTGATTATCTTGTCCATTTCCATAATCCATCCCTAATCCTCTATTATCATTTAATTACCCTCTAATCATGTGTACATAAGAAGCCACTTGTCATATTAGACACTTGCATGTACATAACAAATGGTATTAAATGGTATGGCCAAGTTTCTACCCTCTTGCTACTTGTCCCTCCATCTAATCCTTCAAAAATCTATAAAATCGAGGTCATCCAAGCCATATTCATAACCCACTCCTTGAAAACAATATTATGTTGTTGAAACTAAGCAAAAACATCTTTAATCAATTGGGAATAATGACTTTCATAGTGTAGCTAGAAGATTGATGTGGATTGCAATTTTAAAAATTGTATTGGTTTAATCTTCTAATAGCCTAATCTTGAGTATTTATTGTCGCTTGTGATTTAGTAATTTAGGTTGATTTTGACTACTAATTTAGGTTCACTTTTATTTGCACACTTTTTGACATGCATAGTCAGTCTAAGTCCTTTCTTACTAATAAAACTTGTGTTTTGAATATTTTGTGTGTGTAGGTCATAGTTTAGCTTTTTGGTGGTTGTGTTTCTTCTTTACTAATGCATTTTGGGTGTTTTGTGGTTAATTACTATTCATATTTTTTTATGTAGAATTGATTTCACAAGTCTTTTTTTTTTGCTAAATTTCACTCATAATCTCCCCTTTTAAAAAATTAACCTCACTTTTGGTAGGATGTGAATGTTTTAACCATTTTTTTATATTTTAGTGGTTGTGTCCCTAATTAGTGGTTTCATACTATGTTCCATCAATTACATAGTCTACATATAACATATGTTAGCATGTGTGTTTAAAGTGCATTTTTAGCATTTTCACTAACATTCTCTCTATTTTCTAATAAAAACTAATTTTGTAGGGTTACATGTTGTCCAAATAATTAATCAACACAAGAAAATTATATTAAACTAGTTTGAGCTAATAAAAAACTACCTTCTATGTAGGATCTCTAATGGGATAGTTTCATTCAAACATTAGTGGTTACATGCCCTTAGTCAGTGGTTGTGTATAATAGGTATAATCTTCTACATTTGGGGTTTTGGAAAATCCATCTATAAAATGGTGGTTCTATACTATCTTTTAATGGTTGTGATTTCTTCATTATTTATCAGTTTCAATGTATTTTTTGGTCATATGAAAGATATTTTCTTGGATGTGCTAAAGCATGAATATTTGATAAAGACGAAGGGAAATAACAATATAAATAATCCTTTAATATACAATTGTGCTTATAAAGGTTTGTTATCTTTTGACAATAAAAATCACTTTCTTCACATCTCTATATACAATATCAATTTACTCCCCTCCTTGTAACATAACATAGGTCCTTCAATTTTTCTATAAGAATGTAACATGAATATAGTTGTGTTGGACTAACAAGTTTTGGGGGGAAATACATAATTCAAATCAAACTATTTTACCTTCCATCAATCATCAACCAATGTATTTTGTACATCCACATCTATTATTATTGAATCTCTATCAAACACATAAAATGACTCCAAAATCTCAAAGAATGCTTTAGCAAATCTTATTTTAACTCATGTTTGATATTGATAAATTGAGTCTAACAAGAAAAAGTAGAAACATGGCAATCTATTTAACGAAGTACTATGCTAAAATGATAAATACATCTTTCTACTTTGTTGTTGATCCCAAAAGCAGGCCCTCTTTATAAAATAATCATAGATTACATAGAAGATTTAAAGCAGAAAGCATGACTTTAGTTTAATCTATGATTTAGGAAACTTGCCTGTTTGACCAAATCTGCACATATAAGTGGAGTCTAGTCTTCATTTAAAACTTGTTCTCTTGAAGAATTGCCAACACCCAGGTGGTGAAATTTGTTGCTGCTTTGTTATAGGTAAAGGAGGCACATGAGGTGATTTTTTTTTTTTTTATATCATATTTGTTTTTAGTCCATTTTTCCACTAGAGATTCTGAAGTTGGTATATTATACCCACTCATCATGTTCTTTTGCCATTAAGTAAAGGTTACAGAATTTATTACGAAGGTCATGAGGCTGACTTCATGGATTGTCTCAGCCAGCAAACTTAGTGTGAGTAATGTGGGTACGAATAGAACAGTGAATGTCATAACATTGATTGCTTAAAAAAATTCCAACGTACGTATAATGGAGCTTCTCAACCTCAGCTTTGAAGCGCCACAAACTGACACACTCAGTATTACAGTCCTGTTTTAACTGAAAACAGGTGCAAATTATTAAGTTCATAGTCCTTATGGTAGACCCCACTGCCAATGTACCATTAATCCCATCTGTTGGTTGGAAACTACTCACAATTAAAGCAATAGCCACATCATATTGGTTGGAAACTACTCACAAGCTTGTGAGATTTGCTACGCAGTCACATATTTCACTTGGGTATAATTATACTTCAAGCAATCTTTAACACATCAATGGTGACTATAAGTTTTAAGCCAAATAAATATTTCTTTTAAAGTATATGTTTGTGTGCCCATTAACCTTTATTCATCCTATATTAAATTTGCTTCACGTCATTGCTAACCCACAAATCTAAAGTTAATAAATTATGTAAAGAACAACTATCACTTGTTTACTCACCAGCCCTCACCATTACATATATAGTTGTCTTACTCTTTTAAAGCAGAATTTAATGATGGTTTTGAGTATACGTTAGCAATTTCCCAAATGTGCTGACAGGAGTAACAGGCATATACACCCACCATATTACAGAAATGGAAGGAACACCACTTAGTATTTTGTACAAGGTTTGCTTCAACCACATGTCTTTGCTAAAGACAGGGCATTTTTATTAGGAAACATGTTTAATATTTATGTTCACTCTATTTTGAATCAGAGACCAGTCCTCCATGAAACAGAGCTGTCCCCAACAATTTATTTTCTATTTAAACTAGTTTTGAGGTCTATTTATATCTTGCCACTGGAATAATTTCATATAGTTTTCATGAATATCAAAGCAATTCCTCAACACCCAAGTGAATGAAGCAATTTCTTTGGTAGAATTTGATTCAAATAGTTTATTATGTTTGTTAAGATTGCTTCCATTACTGTTAATGGGTACTGGAAATCAGTTCACATCATATTCAACATACAGTTAGATGATATCACATATCTTACACAGGCCTAAAATCACAACTCCCTCAATAAACCTCCATATGTCAATGGCAGAGCACACATGGCATCACAGTAAGAACTGTGAAAAGATCTCAATCTCAATGCGGCATCAGGCAAATTCACCGTCGGCAATTCACAACGGGAAAATTCACTGCTATGACAAATTCACCTCAAGGAAAATTCACCACCAACAATTCACTGTCACGAAAAATTAATCGCAAACTTTTAATGCGATGAATTTTCCACGATGGTGAATTGTTGGTGAATTTTCCTTGAGGTGGTGAATTATCTGATGGTGAATTGCTGGCGGTGAATTTTCCTAGAACCCCTCAATACATTGTTGAATTGTACGCCTATAGATATAACAATAAGAATGAGAAGATGCCGCATGATCTTTGAAGGATGAAAGGCAACACATTTAATGAACCCTCATGGAGTATGTCATTTGGATTTTCCTGGCAACACTCCATGCTATTTAAACCAATATGGGCCCGATTGATAAAATCTGCAGACAATCTATATTCCACGAGAATAACATCAGCTAGCATTCACTTGATATTGATGACATCTAATGCTCTTTCTACTAATTTGCAGGTATACAAATGCTGTCCATGTACATATGCCATCATGTGGATCTGTTTAAATCTCCTAGTGTAAACACAACCAGGACATTTTATAATTTGGCCACAAATACTCCTTTTGTTTTAGGGTTTCATTGATGTCAATTTCCATGCCAATCTTATGATTTCCTAACCTTTTGGCATGCCTTTGTCTTCTAAATGGTGCATTCGGCAGTGATGAGACAATCAAATCTTAACAAACAAAGAAGAGCTGCCAAATCATAGGTACTAATGTGATATTGCAGGAATTACTATAGATGTTTGATTTATTTAATCCAAACGTTGGATGTTTGATTCATAATAAGTGACTTACATACTCCACAATTGGCATAGGTTATTAATAGTTTGGAGCCTGTATAAGCATCTACGACATTTTGAGTGTCACTTGCAACGATGTGTGTGTGAAGAAGTTAGGCATTTTGTGTCACTTTGAGATTCAAAAGCCACAATCATGTTATCATAGTTATCACATATAGATGTATGAAGTTATGATATTTAAATAACATAAAGATTGAGGATTTATGGGGGGAAAATTTTATAAAGATGAAAAATTTATAAATTTTTTTTTTAAATTATTATTTTTGTTTAAAAAAATAGATTTACAGAAATTTTGTAGACACCTAAAATTGTCAAGTGATAAAATTTGTTGCTGCTTTTTTATAAGTAAAGGAGGCACATGAGGTGAATTTTTTATTTTTTTTCATATTTGTTTTCAGTCCATTTCTCCACTAGAGAATCTGAAAGTTGGTATATTATACCCACTCATCATGTTCTTTTCCCATGAAGTAAAGGTTACAGTATTTATTACGAAGGTCATGAGGCTGACTTCATGTATTGTCTCAGCCAGCAACTTAGTGTGAGTGATGTGGGTACGGATGGAACAATGAATGTCATAACATTGATTGCATAAAAACTTTCCAAAGTATAATCGAGCTCCTCAACCTTAGCTTGGAAGCGCCACAACCTGACACACTTAGTATTACATTCCTGTATTAACTGAAACATGTGCAAATGATAAGTTCATAGTCCTTATGGTAGACCCCATTGCCAATGTACCATGTCTCAAGAAGATAAGGCATGAAAAGAAACACCCACATCTTATTGGTTGGAAACTACTCACAAGCTTGTGAGATTCGTTATAGACGTATGTGATTTGGGTATAATTATACTTCGACCAGTCTTTAACACATCAATGGTGATTACAAGTGTCACACTTTGATTAGGATTTAACATGTTTAATATTGATCTTCACTCTATTTTGAATCAGAGACCAACCCTCTATGAAACAGAACTGTCATCAATTTATTTTCTATTTAAACTGGTTTTGAGGTCTATTTGTATCTTGCCACTGGAATAATTTCATATACTTTTCATGAATATCAAAGCAACTCATCAACACTCAAATGGATGACATCTAAATGAATGAAGCAATTTCTTTGGTAGATTTGATTCACATAGTTTATTAGGCTCTAAGAAAATTCAGTGCGACAAATTCACAGTCATGACAAATTCACCTCAAGGAAAATTCACCACCAGCAATTCACCTTCATGGAAAATTCATCGCGTTCAAAGTTTGCGATTAATTTTCGGTGGCGGTGAATTGTTGGTGGTAAATTTTCCTTGAGGTGAATTTGTCATGATAGTGAATTTTCCTGCATTGAATTGTTGGCGGTGAATTTTTCGATGGTGAATTTACTGAATGCCAGTTTATTATGCTTCTTAAAATTGCTTCCATTAATGATTAATGAGTACTAGAAATCAGTTCACATCATATTCTAACATATAGTTAGATGATATCCCATATCTTACATGGGCCTAAAAAAACAACTCTCAATAAAATTTCACATGCCAATAGCAGAGCACTCATGGCATCACAGTCAGAACTGTGAAAAGATCTAGACCTCAATGCATTGTTGAATTGTGCACCTATAGATATACCAATGTGAACATGGTCATTGAAGGATGAAAGGCAACACACTTAATGAACCCCCATGGTGTATGTCATTTGGATTTTTCTGGCAGTGCTCCATTCTATTTAAGCCAATATGGGCCCCATTGAGAAAATCTGCCCGATCTACAAGCCACATGAATAACATCAGCAAGCATTCACTTGATATTGATGACACCTAACGCTCTTTGTACTAAGGTGCAGGTTTACAAATGCTGTCCATGTGGATATGCGCCCATCATGTGGACCTGCTTAAATCTCATAGTGAAAACACAACCGGGACATGTTATAATTTGGCCACCAATACTCCTTTTTTCTTAGGGTTTCATTGATGTCAATCTCCATGACAATCTCGTGATTTCCTAACCTTTTGGTATGCCTTTGTCTTCTAAATGGTGCATTCGGCAGTGATGAGACAATCAAATGGTAACCAAACAAAGAAGAGCTCCCAAAACATAGATACTAATGTGATATTACAGGAATTAGTATAGATGTTTGATTCAATAACAAGTGATTTACATACTCCAGAATTGGCATAGGTTATTAATAGTTTGGATCTTGAATAAGCATCTACTGCATTTTGAGTGCCTCTACCAACGATGTGGGTGTGAAGTTGTTTGGCATTTTGTGGCACTTTGAGATTCAAAAGCCACAAACATGTTATGATAGTTATTACATAGAGATTTATGCAGTTGTTATTATAAATAATATAAGAATTGAAGATTTATGGTACAAAAATTATAAAGATTTGAAAATTTTATAATTATAATTATTTTTAATGGTTTATAGAATTTTTTTGTACACACTTATAATTGACTTTTATCAAATTTTTTATATTTTTTCTAAAATTGATCATTTCTAGATATTTATATTATTAAATAGTATTTATTATTTAATTAATATTTATCATTATTCTCATTTCTCATTCGTTTATTTTTCTCTAAGTTCTAACTTTTGATAAATAATTGTTTGATAATTATTTATCTAGACTTTTTATCCCCTTCTTCCCCAAAAAATAAATACATAATTTTATTTATTTAATTGATTATCTTGTCCATTTCCATAATCCATCCCTAATCATCTATTATCATTAATTACCCTCCAATCACGTGTACATGAGGAGCCACTTGTTATGTTAGGCACTTGCATGTACACGACAAGTGGTACTCAATGGTATGGCCAAGTTTTTACCCTATTGCTACTTGTCCCTCCATCCAATCCTCTAGAAATCTATAAAATTGAGGTCATCCATGGCATATTCATAATCCACTCCTTGAAAACAATATTATGTTGTTGAAACTAAGCACAAACATCTTTAATCAATTAGGCAAAATGACTTTCATAGTGCAACTAGTAGATTGATGTGGATTTCCATTTAAAAGATTGTATTGGTTTAATCTTCTAATAGCCTAATCTTGAGTGTTTTATTGTTGCATGTGAAAAAGTAATTTAGGTTGATTTTGGTTGCTAATTTAGGGCCACATTCATTTGAACACTTTTTGGCATGCGCAGTAGTCCTAGTCCTTAACTAATAAAACTTGTGTGTTTTGATTGTTTTACATGTGTAGGTCATAGTTTAGCATTTTTGTTGTAGGTTTCACAATTATGCACTAGTTTTTAGTGGCCGTGTTTCTCCATTACTAATGATTTTTTTAGTGTTTTGTGGCTAATTACTATTCATATTTTTGATAGAGAATTGAATTCACAAGTCATTATCTTGCTACTTTTCACTCATAATCTCTCCTTTTAAAGAATTAACCTCGTTTTTGGTAGGATGTGAATAGTTTAACCATTTTTTTTTAATTTCAACAGTTGTGTTCCTAATTAGTGGTTTCATACTATATTTCATAAATTACATAGTCTACATTTAACATATGTTAGCATGTGTGTTAAAAGTGCATTTTCAACATTTTCACTAATATTTTCTCTTTATTTTCTAATAGAAACTAATTTTATAGGGTTACATGTTATCCAAATAACTAATCAACACAAGAAAATTAGGCTAAACTAGCTTGAGCTAATAAAAAACTATCTTCTATGTAGGATTTCTAATGTGGTAGTTTTATTCAAACATTAGTGGTTGCCTGCCCTCAATCAATGGTTGTGTATAATAGGTATAATCTTCTACATTTTGGGCTTTGTAAATTTCATCTATAAAATGGTGGTTTTGTAATATCTTATAGTGGTTGTGCTTTCTTCATTATTTATTAGTTTCAACCTTATTTTGATTAGTCTAACTTACTAACATGCTTTGTTTGGCTATTGTGATTATCCTAACATTTATTTTGTAGTTTTTTTGTAAGTTGAAGACCCTAAAATATTGAAACTACTAATGTTTTTTCTTGAAATGTTTCTTGTCAAAAACTTTTTTTCTATTAGATTTAGTTAGACCTCATTAAAGTAGGGGTGAATTAATTGTGTGCATTGTCTTAGGATCTTGTAGAATGTTTTTTCTCTCCTCGCACCTTTGGGTGATCTTGGGGATCAAAAGTTATACTTTTTCCTTTTTGTTTAGATTAAATCCTAAGAGTGCTAGAGTCATGTATACTCTCTCTTTATAATTCATGTATCTTGGAGATCAAAAGTGCCTAGCATATCTTGTCCTTTAGGAGGCTTGCATGGGGATTTTATCAACACATTGGATGACCTTGACAATGCATTCCAACAAGATAATACAAAGCAAGGAGAATGAAAGTTGTACCCCAATCTAGCTACACATTGTGTTTGTTACAAATTTGGGGCAATCCAAGGTAAAATAATATTTGCTTGTAAAGATACCATGCTTGTTTGTGGGCTAGTGTTCATAGATTATACCTCACATACCCTTTCTTTTATTTTGAGAATACCCCTAGAGACCTAGTCAAACCTAGATAGGACCTTTTGACTATATCTCTTAGTGTGGTGCAAGGGAAGCATATTGCACCCTAAAGTTACACATGAGTGCCTCTAGGTATTGAGATAAAGCTAACCTTGGGTGAAGCCTTTGGCCATCCTTGGTAAGGAATAGCATGCAACGTGACACTCCCTAGCTACCCCTCATCTAGAAGATGGTATTAGATTTATGTTATGGGCCCACACTAAGTGACACATAGGTACTTGAATAAGTCTATGCATGTGTGACTATTTTCAATGTTTTTATGTGTTGTACTAGTGATTTTCAAAATTCTTAAACTCCCTTAATTCTAGGAAATCTATCTTTTTGTGTGAAATTGATTAAATATGTTAGATTTGGATATGAAGCTTCCTAGAATCAAAATAACTAAAGGAAATAAAAATAAAAATCCAAAGATGAAGAAAATCAACACTCCCTTTCACAAAACTAGAAAAAGGGAGAGGTGAATGCTTTATGTAAAGAAAAATAAGGGCAAATACTTCTAGGAAGAATAATAACTCCCAACTTCCCAAAATAGGTGGGATTTTTACCTACTTGGTAAATACAAAGTTACATAGTTGCACCTACTTGGATAAAGACAACCAGATGGTTATGAGAGGTGAAAAATAAATTTAAAAGTGGGTGTGAAAATCATCTACCTAAAGTTGGGTGAGAGTGATATGTGTGTATACACCTAAAAAATGGTCTAGAGAATATAATTAATTAAATATGATTTATTTGATTAATTAACCTTTATTTCATCTACTATTAAATAAATAGAAATATTTATTTATAGTTCATTCTCCTATTCTTCAATTTTAATTAAATATACAACTTCAATAGTTTGTGTTATTTAATTATCACATCATTCAATCTTAATTAATTAAACAAGGTTAAATACTTTGTTGTTTAATTATCATATCCCTTCTATATTTATTTAATAAACAAATTCTATAGTTTGTTTTATTAAATTATTTATTCCCTTTTACTAATTTGAATAAATCATAAATTATTCAAATAAAGGCATACAGGAAATTTCCTCTATTCACTCACCTACCAAATTAGACATCAAATATCCAATTTAATTCAATTGGCATTTCACGGGAAAGCTTTGGAGACAAAATGGAATCAATCTCTTAATCTCCTTCTAATTCTTCCTATCATCTAGCCTGATGTTTTCATGGGGAGAAACCATTCCCATGATCAGCTCAAGCTTCTCAATCTCTTACCATTTAGTTCTCCAAATCAAATCCAAGCCTTTGTTATGCTGCCCATGTAATGTCTAGAAAATGCACAAGAAAGAAATAGATCAAAGCAAACATGCAATACAAATCTAAATGCAATCTAAGTTATATCAACCAAGTACAAAGGAATTCAAAAAGTAAATAAAGAAACAATCTCACCCAATCTACATTCTTCCATGATTTATCTCTGTTGTCCTTCTCCGTTTTGCTTGTAGTAGTATAATTGCCCTCATATTTTCAAAGGTTCATGCAAGTATAACCTATGATAATGATTTAGCAAAACATCGAAGATTCAAGATAGGTGCTCCAAAAAGTCATAAGATTTCGAGAGAGGTTGGAATGATGAAGACCAGATCAATTTATAGAAAATTGATTATTCGAACGACAGGCTAGGATTGAAAGATAAATGGATGGTTGAGATCGACTGATTAGTCATGCATTCTGATAACAATTAGTAATGACATGAGTGATATAAATTAGAAATAGAATTAAAGATTAAATAAATGATTTAATATTCCAATTTGGTATTCGAAAACAGAAGAATTATCTTTGCATAACAAAGATGAAGATGGATTAAAACAACTCTTGTTTGAATGCACACACAAGGTTTAATTAATTAAATAAGAATATTTAATTAATCCCCATGTACATGCAAATGAGTTAGAACTGAACGATTGAATGATTTGACGAAGAGATTACTCGAGAACGCTAATCAAATATTAAATCAAGAGTTAACTGAGCGATTTGAATAGATCTTTGAGTCGAGTAAAAGTGAATACTTAGATAACTCACACAATTATCTAAATATAGAGGAATGATTTAAAACAGAGTTCATGAATTAAATAATTCATTTAATTCAAGATTTGATATTTGAAGAATAATTAAATAAATAAGATTTATTTAATTAAGTGATGAAGGGATTTAAATGAATAATTAAATAAATAAAGAATTTATTTAATTATAGTTGAAGTATGAAAAAGAGTAAATTAAATAAGAATTTATTTAATTTGACAAGAAGGATAATGTTAATTAGTAACATAATTAAATAAAAAGCATTTATTTAATTAATCAGATAGAATAAAGAAAAGTGTGAATTAATTAAATAATTAAGATTATTTAATTAATAGAAGAAATGAAGACTATAGAGAATAATTAAATAATTGACATTATTTAATCATGACCATGAAGAATATTGAAGTCGCAGGCTTAGACCAAATTTCGGTGTCTACATTTGCCCCTCTTTGATACAATGTCATTTCCGCATTGTGTCAAAGAAAATCGATAAGAAATATGCCCCAGTAATGCCCTAGTGTAAAACAGGTGAAGGTATGCCCCCTCGGGAGGACAGGCGGGTTCAAAGAACATAAGTGTGCTCTTTAAATCGATGAGAGAACTAGAAGATGAAGGAAAAAAGGATAGAGGAAAATAGATAAGGGTGGTGAAGATGTAGAAAAGAAGAAATGTTAGTGCGAAAAGAATGATGAATAATAAAAGACATGGATGTTAGTATTAGCAATCTTCAATGTTTCATTGTATCACCAAAGGCATTGCACTTATCATCACTGGGCGGGACTAATACAAATGGAGAAAAACACCATGATATGACATAGATCGAGGTGTGCAAGGTCATCCACTTGCTAAATAACAGACAATCGCAGACAAGGATTGTCATTAACTCATACTAAGGGCACAAATTGCCCCAGTCTTTTTGTCAAGACAAACCACAGACAACAAACAAAGTAAAGACGGGTCATGAGACGTCATCGCTCCTCTAAATCCTTCATGGACATCCTTGAGGAAACTAGTAACATGACTCAAAATCAAATTTAAAAGATAGTGGACAGACAACAGTCAAAGAAAACAAAATTGTGATACATCGTTGCTTCTCTAAATCCTTCATGGGACATCCTTGAGAAAGCTAGTAACATAATTCCTATCATAAAGTCAAATGAAAAGATAAGATGAATAAGCCATAAAGTCAAAAAGCCAGTAAAATATTTGCCAAAACTTGATTTGTTTGTTTAATTTGTTTTGATTGATAAAAGGATTGGTTGATAAAGCCTTATTCTAGGGGATACACATACTGGATAAGACTTTGAGTCTAGTTTCGATGTTATGACTATCTGTATAAGGCATGACAAAGCCTGGTTTTAGAAAGACATGTATCGTATAAGACGTTGAATCAAATGTCATTGATGTGATAACCTGTGTAAGGCTATGTTTGATTGTTTGACAATGTCGATATGCAAGAAGGACTCATCCTGTATAAGACATAGATTGTTTTATTGATATCAATATTCAGGAAGGACTCATCCTGAATGTGACAAAAGTTAATTGTTTTGACAATGTCCGTCTGTAGGAAGGACACATCCTGTAGCAGACATTAGTTGATTTTTTTATTTTTTTTGTTTCATTTGGCAAGTTGTTTGATTTGACTTAGAGACATTGTTGACTTGTTCACCAGATTGATGCATGACATGATACAATGTGTAGACAATTGACTGTGTGTGATGAAAAACCCTAAAGGACTGACCTAGTGCGGCCTCGGGGGCTCATCGATTGATGGCCTTTCCTACGTGATACATGCAGAGACCTCGTAGTTCGACTTGAATTTGACTGACAAGAGTGACTATAAATAGAAGACGTGTGTGAAAGTGAATGTGACGAACCCTAATGGACTGACCTAGTTCAGCCTCGGGGGCTCATCAATTGATGGCCTTGCCTACGTTTTACATGCAGAGACCTCATAGTTCGACACGACCAATGACCTTGTCATATAGACATATGAATTGAAGCATGATTTTATATAGACAAACCTAAACAGACTGACCTAAATCCTCAGGGGCACATTGGAAGATGGCCTTGCCTACATCTAGTCATAGAGGCAACGTAGTTCGACAAACGACAAAGACTGACAGGTGAGACTGACTTTGACTCTGTTTTTGTATTTTCGAAATATTTTGATTTTTTTGTCTTTTTGAAGTTTTCTAATGTTTTTTTGTTTTCTCAGGTCATTTTGTGATGTTTTTGGATTTTTCTAAGGTTTTACATCTTCAACACAGCCAATGGAAGAATCAATATGACACGTGTCAAGTGTTTTCCCCCAGTTGAGTATAAGACCAATTGATTATGAATAGGGTAAAATGGGGGATATGAAATGCACTCGATGTCAATCGTTCCAGGTTATGGGAAATACTACCACTTATTATGAATGGTATATACAAGCGATGGATACGAAAGATAAGGGATATGTACAGGGATAGGTAGTATGTACAGGGATAAGGACTATGTACAGGGTAGTGGACTATGTACAGGGAAGTGGACTATGTACAGGGAGAAGTAGTATGTACAGGGATAAGGACTATGTACAGGGATAGGTGGTATGTACAGGGTAGTGGACTATGTACAGGGATAGTGGACTATGTACAGGGATAAGGACTATGTACAGGGATAGGTAGTATGTATAGGGATAAGGACTATGTATAGGGTAGTGGACTATGTACAAGGAAGTGGACTATGTACAAGGATAGGTAGTATGTACAGGGATAAAGACTATGTATAGGGATATGATGCCTATAAGCAAGCGAGCAAGCATGCACAAGAATCCAAGGACAACCATGATCTTTCCCCTAGTCAAGCTGAAAACCAATTGACAGGTGATGAGGATGGTGACGATGTTGTTTGACATGGAAAGGACACATCCTGAAACAACATGAGAATGACGATAATGTGACTAAAGGATCAAGGTTTGTAGCCAGGCTAGAAACAAAGCCAAGGAATGTTTTGAATGATGCACTATGATGCATAGAAAGATTGTATGGATTGAGCTTGTTGCATTTGGAATGAATTTTTAGGATTAGATGGTATGATGGAAGATCCTTAGACCATTGACAAGGGAAAAACCAAGGCATGCAATAGGTATTTTGTATAAGGATAACTCGTTTGGAAAAATGCTATGAAGGCTATGACATGATATTTCATGGATAGTGTATGACCAAAGGATAGACATGTCAAGAGTTTTTCCAAAGCACGATTTATGTTTGCACCCCAGTCCTTATCAAGATCAAAGTAGGTGGGAAAATGGACATGAGTGGTAGGGCTTAGATGGATAGATGTAAATGTCATAATAAATGTCATACGAAGGGTATGGGAAATGAGACAACTTGCCCCCAAGTGTAATAGTCCACATAGATAATTTCTTACACATGACGCATGTTTGCTAGGTTTTCATCATGGTACTTATCCAAAGCGCCATAAGAATGGTTTTCACTATTGGATGAAATTTTTCTCTTGACTTTTTTTTTCTTTTTTCTTTTTGGTGTCACCAAGATGCCTATTTGCCAGGTTTTCGTCAAAGTGACTTTTTTTTTTCTAGATGGCCTTGATGCTTTAGATGATCACTGATTATGTTGAATCCATTGATGGTGTTGATGTATAGAATGGTTCCATGATATGCCAATAATGACCTCGATGAAGTAATTTCCTTGTCAGGATCATAGCACTTGCATACAATTGATTGATGTCATTGTAATCCTTGTTGACACTAAAGTTGACCTTATCAAAATATGCACATCGCGATAGAGTTCCATGGGAGTCCTTACAATAAAGAGTTGCTGCCAAGATGTGAAAAATTTGTGACGTAGGATTTTTAGACTTTAGGCGAGATGTAGGATTATGACGGATGATGGTAGACACGCTTCCAGGCAATTTAGATGTAGGAATTTTCATTTTCCAAACTTGGGGTGATGGATGATGGAGACTGGGTTTCAAATTGGGATAATGTTTGGAACCATGACTTTTATATGTCTTGTATGATGACCATTTTGAAGGAGGTGGACATTTATTATATGTAGGAGTCCTCTTTTCTTATGGCTCCACATTTTGATTTACTTTTGCTTTTGAACTATTTTCTTTTCTTGATCCATTTGTCTTTGGGATCCATTTTAACTTTATTTGTCCACTTGGATTTTTGATTGATTCAATGGCCTTTGATATTTGATTTTGAACTTTGAATTTGTAAGACTTTTTTTTTTGTTGGTTCCAAATGGAAGGTTTATTCATGTTGGAATGACAATTTCTGGTATGGATGGAAGGAGTGTTGGAAACAACCTTATGGTAAGAACTACGCATGGCCTCCATTTTGATGTTTGTATCAGATAAAGTTTCCCCCAATATCGAGAAGATACCATTAACATCATTAGATTTGCTGACTGAAGGATAACCAAGACCTTGATGTCTAGGATTTTCCTGAAACTGTACTGGTTCTAGAATTCCTTACTCGTGTATGCCTAGCCCTTTTCCTTGATACTGCATGCTTTGACAGATTCTGTTTGCGATGGGGTATTTTTTTTTTTGAAAGCAAGATGCTAACCCATCACTGTACATGTGGAAACAGTTACTTGGAATCTTCTCCACTTCAAGAAAGTGTGATTTGATAAAAGTGGATGATCCTAGTTGATAGGATCTCTTATCTTCATTGATATGTTGGATATCTTTGGTGTGATTTTGTGACATATTAGCTTCAGAGGATTCTACTGGTGCTTCCAAGTCGATGTCAAAACCATCTTTATGGTCATTGTCATAGAGTCCAATGAACTCAGCTATAGCTTGATCATTTGCAAATATATCTAGAGTAGGAGACTCTCGTTCTAGAGGAATATCATCTATGTGTCCAAAGGAGGCAAGTGTCTCATTTTGGGAAATAGATGTGTTTGGTACTTGGATAGGGTCATCTTCAAGTGTTTGATCATGAGTGGCATAAAGGTGAAGGAGTGGATCATTTTGGACTTCTTTCTCAATAGTAGTGTCTTGATCAAAGACAAGTTTGTCTTGAATAATATGGTTGGGAATGGAATCTTGATCAAGGATAAGTGTATTTTGGATGCCATGATTATCTAGAAGGACTTCTTGGATGGACGTAAATATAGGGTAGTGGGATAGACTACTTTGATCTTGACATGAAGCTAAAGCCATGAAGTCATGCTTTGGACTTTCCATTTGACATGTATCCTCAAGTTTAGTAGATGGGATGTGACTTTGGAGACCATGAATAGATGTATTTTCATGACTAAATGTAGATTGAAATGGAGTGGCTTGGAAGGGATTAGTGGATGAAGGACTATGATAGGATGTGGAGGATTGGAAGGGATTAGTGGATGAAGGACTAGGATAGGACATAGAGACTTGGAAGGGATTAGTGGAAGGTTGGTTTCCCTTGTCAAGGTTAGGATAGGTATGGCTAATAGATGTTTGTCGTGGATTAATGGATTATGCTAAGGGACTCTTGATAATGAGGGTAGATGGATGGCAGACTAGGACTTATGGATTGTTGGTAAGAAGGGTATGTGGGTAGTTGACCATAGGTTGATGTTGATTGGCATTTGGATTGGATAAATTGTCTTTTGAAGTCTATGGTTTGTTGGCACTGACCATTATGAAGTAACTGGTATTCAACTTGACTAGCAAGCATATCAAGGTAAATTGCAGACATGGTGGTGAGGTTATGAAAAAATATGGAGGATGACTAAGGTATGTGATATGAGGCCTAAGGTATGACAATGCAGAGTAACTTAAGTCTAAGGTATGCAACCTAAGCTATGTTTTTGGGATTTTCTAGGTGCAAATAAGGAATGAATGCAGCTATTTTTAATTTTTTTATTGGTATTTTTCTCTACAAATAAGGTATGTCTAAAATGATGCTATCCTAGGATGATAGTGTCTAAAGATGTAAAGTCTAAGGAAGCTTCTAAGGTAATCAAATCTGTAAACCTGAGATGAGGGGACCAACTACCTAAAGTCTAACCAAGGCGTCAATTTAGTTATGTCAAGGAACCAATGTAGGACTAGGATCAAAGATAAGGTGAGTTTCCTAACTAGGCTGATGAGCTAGGAGGACTCCCTGTAGGACAAAGGATAAAATGATAGGACTAGATTCAATGATAGATTCCATTGACACTATGATTTTTCTAGAGTGTAGATGGTGGACCTATCTCTAAGTAAATTGTAAAACTGATCTTCCTAGAAGTTTAAATCTAAAGACAAAATGTACTCAAAGATGAAAGTAAAACTCAGAATCGGAATGACTATAGTAAGGACCAAATGATACCTAAAGGATGCAAAATTGAGCAAATCATTTCAGGTTTCAGTTCAAGGGTTGCTTATGGAAAGACAACTGAAACTAGTATAACCGTGTGGACTGGATTGTGACTATGAATTCTAGTTTTCTAATAATCAGGAAAATGCGTCACAGGATCTATCAAATGTGGTTATGTTTCACAGTTGCGGTTATGTTTCACAGTTGCAATTTTCTGATGATCAATTGTGTGTTTCTAGTAAATTTTCAGTATGTGTGTCAGGAAGATGAAGTTAAGTTTCTCACATATGCGACTCGTAATGATAATTGCGACTCAGAATATAACATATGCAGTTTTTTGCAAAGCAAATGCGAGCTAATCTGGAAAATGTGACTCTATGCTAAATAGATGCGACTCAAAGTTAAATAGATGCGACCCTAAAAATCAATTGTGACTTTCTGGTGAACAGTTGTGACTCTATGTATTTTCAGTGGTTTGAGATATAAAACTGACACTGTTTTTTGTGATCAAGTTCTGACAAACAAAGACAATCATAAGACAGTATTTTCAGTTTGATTTTGGACTCAAAGAACGTGTAATATGACAACAGACAAGTACAATCCTAATAGGCCAAAAGGCCAAGGGTTTGTATACTTGGTATAGCCCACTGATATACCTTGGATTGGTGTTAAACACCTTTCCTTCTCGAGAGCAGATAGCTTAGAAATTTGGTGGCATTGGCTCCCCTCCACGACTCATTAACATCATTCGAGCATACCAATTTCAAATTCTTGGGAAATGAACTCCCAAGAACTGCTATCTCTATTCAAGGGGATCAGTAGTGAGTGTCTTTGGGCATGATACTATACCCTGCACTATACCAAGCAACGACTGAAAAATGGTTGGTCTCTAAAACAAAAGGTGTTTAGTACGGGCATTTCATTCGTAGGGCATGATCCATGCGGCGAGAGCCCCCTTTTGGATCCATCTCGTCAGAACCATACACGTGATTCTTGGGATTTCCCCAAGAATCCACTTTTATATACCGGCTGGAAGTCCCTCGGGTTCAAGGTGCTACTAGTCTGAGTCATCCTGGGGTGAGTACTTTTTCCCACCAGAATAGGCCCAAGTTCTAGAGTTGGTAACCATTTTTCTTATAGCCAGGATCGCACGGATGCACAAGGGGAGAGGATACTTCAATGTACCAAATCGTGAGGGTAATTACACAGTTGTGCTTTCGCACCAAACACAGTAAACACTTGTTAATTTTAATCCAAATGAAAGATTTGCTACACTACCAAACAATCTATTTCAAAAATTCAACTAGGGTCTTCGACATGCATTCTATAGAAAGATTCATTAGTAGTTTTCACTCTTTTCTTCGCCAATCGTCTTGCAAAAAATCATTAACTCCTCAAGACACACGCTGAAAATAGAAGATTAGTGCAGAAAACTTAAATGAAAACAACAAACTAAAATAGTGATAAGTTTCTCAAAACTAAACAAAATTTTAAATCGTAGATATCTATGGAAAGCTAAGACATAGACCTTCAAAACCCAGAAAACGTTTTGCAAAATCCTGCAAGACAAAAGTGTTATAAACAAAAGAAAATTCACATTTTAACAGCTAAAGCTTAAAAAACTATGATCACTAAAACAACCATAAATTTCTCAAATCTTAATGAAATTTTAAACCGTTTGAAGTTCCAGAAAGATGAGAACGAGACCTACAAAACCCAGATAATGGTTTTAAAATATTTTATTCACCCATTTTTTCTGTGCTCAAAAAGAAGATGACGAGATTTCATATGAATTCTTGGCTGTAACCTGCAAAACAATGAAAATAAACAAGAAAACACAAATTTCTCTACCAAAACGTCGAGTTCACCAATGTAACGTCTAAAAAATGTAGAAAGAAAGAAATAGATCAGAGCAAACATGCAATAAAAATCTAAATGCAATCTAAGTTATATCAACAAAGTACAAAGGAATTGAAAACGTAAATAAAGAAACAATCTCACCCAATCTACATTCTTCCATGATTTATCTTTGTTGTCCTTCTCCGTTTCGCTTGTAGTAGTATAATTGCCCTCATATTTTGAAAGGTTCGTGCAAGTATAGCCTATGATAATGATTTAGAAAAACATCAAATATTCAAGATAGGTGCTCCAAAAAGTCATATGATTTTGAGAGAGATTGGAATGATGAAGACCAGATCAATTTATGGAAAATTGATTATTCGAACGACAGGCCAGGATTGAAAGATCAACAGACGGTTGAGATTGACTGATTAGTCATGCATTCTGATAACAGTTAGTAATAACATGAGTGATATAAATTAGAAATAGAATTAAAGATTAAATAAATGATTTAATCTTCCAGTTTGGTATTTGAAAACAAAAGAATTATCTTTGCATGACAAAGATGAAGATGGATTAAAACAACTCTTGTTTGAATGCACACACAAGGTTTAATTAATTAAATAGGAATATTTAATTAATCTGCATGTACACGCAAATGAGTTAGAACTGGATGATTGAATGATTTGATGAAGAGATTACTCGAGAACGCCATCAGACATTAAATCAAGAGTTAACTGAGCGATTTGAATAGATCTTTGAGTCGAGTAAAAGTGAATACTTAGATAACTCACAAAATTATCTAAATATAGAGGAATGTGTTAAAATAGAATTCATTAATTAAATAACTCATTTAATTCAAGATTTGATATTTGAAGAATAATTAAATAAATAAGATTTATTTAATTAAGTGATGAAGGAATTTAAGTGAATAATTAAATAAATGAAGAATTTATTTAATTATAGTTGAAGTATGATAAAGAGTAAATTAAATAAGAATTTATTTAATTTGACAAGAAGGATAAGGTTAATTAGTAACATAATTAAATAAAAAGTGTTTATTTAATTAATCGATAGAATAAAGAAAAGTGTGAATTAATTAAATAATTAAGATTATTTAATTAATAGAAGAAATGAAGACTATAGAGAATAATTAAATAATTGACATTATTTAATCATGACCATGAAGAATATGAATTATGAATAATATTGAAGTCGCAGGCTTAGACCAAATTTCGGTGTCTACAGCCCTATCACAATGTGCTGTCATGAATCTATATATACAACCTTCTAAAATAGGAAATGGGATCCCCAAATCCAATCTTTGTGCAAACTTACTCTATAGGAATAGCAATCAAACAATCAAGCAATCAAGCAATCAAGCATCTTAGCAATAGCAATATCATTTAGCAATAGTAATCATAGCATCAATAGAATCGTAATCATGGCTACATCTTAGTTTTACTGTAGCTTCTTTTATCGGATTTCATGTCAATTTAGATTGCAGTAGCTTCCTTTAATCATCTAGAAATCACCATATAGAATTAGATCATTGCATTTAGCATCATTCCATTCTCTAGATTGGCATTTTAACAATCATAGTGCTTACCAAATTTGAGAGCCCTCTGTGATTTAATAAATCTTTGGAGATAGGAAACAATGAGACGCTTTCAAGTTTTTTGTGCTTTCAATTAGTTAATTATTGTTGAATCTTGATATAATGTTTCACTAAGAAGTGTTTTTAGTTGTTTTACTTATTTACTTATTCCACACTTACATTTTGGCACCCATCGTGGGGCTCTAACCCCATATTTTAACAATTTTTCTGAAAAGTGTTCATACAAGATACAAGAGTGTTTTCTTTTAGCATGACCGAGGGATTCTGCAATGCTTCCATGAAAATTTTTAGTGCTTCTGACTGTTTCAGCTCTTCTGATAGAAACAATAGTGCTTATGCACTTTGTTTTAGTGTTTCCACTAAAAATCTTTCAAGATGGTTGATTGTTCTAGGTTCAATACTGTTTTAGCGCTTCCACCAAAATTTTTAGCGCTTATGTCAATTTCTGCAGCGCGTCCAAATTCTATAGCACTTCTAATGATTTAAATAGTGCTTATGCAATTTATTTTAGTGCTTATGTGATTTCTTGTTTGGATCTGACACGACCGCGGCCAGAAATTTATTTTGATACATTTGGACTAAAAAGAAGCAATCCAAGGGTAGCCATTTAATTTAAAACATATCAATCCTAGGGTAGTCATCATACTTTTGCTATTTTGGCTAAAATTAACATCAATATCTTCACATAGAATAGTGAATTTTCATTTGGGCTTAAGAACTGAACATTGATTATTGTGCTTGTGTGGTGATAGGCCTATGCTCTCCCCTTAACTGGGTGATCAAAACACCAGACTCATCCTTTAATTTCATGCAATTTACGCTTTATTAAATCCTTTAGAAGGCCTACCGTAGTGGAAAAAAGTACTCACCCTACAGGAACGACCTGAGTGGGAACAACTAAAGCCAGGTTTTCCAACCCACTATAAAATAAAAATGAATCTGGGGAAACCCACATTTTTTGGAAGTGTGCAAGATAACCATCCCCAAAGTCTTTGTTCTAAAGATTGGGAGGTCTCCTGAGGGATTTTATCATTTTACGCTCCAAATGAAAACCCTATCTATGAACCATAGTGTTGAATCTAGTTGAGTCAGTAACCAGACATTGTAATACTCGCAGTGCAAGGGGAGGGAAGAATTTTCCCCCAAGACACTCACCATATAATTGCCAAGGACCATTTGCTCAAGGGATCAATAAATCTAACTTTGAGTACATGCCTAGAAAAGACAAAAACACGGGCCCCCTCTAGGGGGTGACACGGCTGTGTGAGTCAATGAAATTTTAAGATGTGGGCTGTTGAGTATAACAATGACCTTTTTGGCCTTAAGAGTGAGTCTGTCTGAAGTGTATTTTTGTTAACAAACCAGTGAAAATAGGACCATGTGTGGTTCTTGAACATACACTTATTGTTTATATTCTAGGTCTTAAAAAAAATTGTTCTACAATTGCTTGCTGTGTTTTCAAATCATTAATTCAGATAAAGATCATCTTGAACAACACAAATAGTCAAAAAAATCAAATGGTGAATTTATGATTAAGGATTGGAAATCCACAACATTTGTCAAAAAATCCCTCACAACAAGAGTCAAGAAACCAAAGAAACAACTTAGTTACAAGAAACTTTTGGAAAGAAGATGATTTTTATATCAAAGTAGGAAAGTCTTGCTTCAACATAGAACTTTCATCCATAGGTTTCACGATTTTTCTAGGGGATATACTGATGATTATGCTTTAGAGCCTTTGTATTCACATGTTTATTTCCAAAGAAGAGCTCTTTCACAGAAACACAATCATAGTCAACCTATTCGTCAGTCTTCCATCCCACAACCAACAATAGAATATTCCAATAGGCCCAATCAATTCTTACAGTAGAGAAAACTTGGGAACATTAGGCTTGTCATCCAAAACTAGAGAATTACCAGCAAATATATCCTGTCAAAATACCAAAAATCCTAAAAATTACACCAAAAAAGTCAGTCTCTTCACGGAAAGGAAAATTATACAACACTATTGAATCCCAAAGTAGCACTTATACACTATTTTAGCACTTCTGCACTATCTTTTAGCGCATACATAGTTGAAATATCACTTCTACAGTCTGTTTTAGCACTTCTGACAAATTCTATAGTGCATCTATCGACTATAACCAAAATTACCAGTGTTAGAATTTACCAGTCTTTTAGCGCGTCTAAAGTTTGTTTTAGCGCTTCTACCTTGTTTCACAGGGCTCTTACCATAACCTTTAGCACTTCTGCAGTCTTTTTTAGCACTTTTTCCCTCTGTATTAGTGCTTCCATAGAACAAAAAAACAAAGAGCTTCCAGACACATCTGTCAGATTTGTTGGCATCAGAAACTCGGGTTTTTATTAGACAAAAACATTTTTACAGTCCAGACAACATCTAAAACTTGAAACAAAATAGGTTCTTACAAGTCAAAATTCTTTTCAACTTAAACCCAGATCTTGCAAACTACAAGGTGTCCAATTATCAAAACAGAAATCTTGATTATTGAGTTAAGTTTCCTCATCAGGATTTTGACATCCTACCATCACGAAACGAAACACAATAATCAGATTTTTAACTTAGTCTCATCAATAGAATATATCATTCTATTTGACTTTGTTAAAATCCAATTGACACTAATCCAAACACAAAAGATCAAATTTTAGTGAGAACAACAAATAATTGTATGCCAATCTTGACAAGGTTACAAAGACAAAAAATTAGAGAAAAGGAAATTGAAACACCAAACGTCATGGCTGAAGAAAACCCTTTTCGCAAATTCCAACAAAATGATTTAAATGAAATAACCCAAGAAGATGTCAACATAGCACAACATGATCCAAATTTCCACAAATTCATGGAAAATGTTTTAGAACAAGATATGGAAAAATATCTTCTAATGCTAGCTGAGCTAGGTGCGAAACTTCCAAAATATTTTGACGTCAATCAACTGAAGGAAACACCTAAAGTAGCTAAAACTGAATCACACAACACAAAACATAGATCAAGTGGTTTCCTTAACATGTAAAATGAAAAACTTGCAACAACAACTTGAAGATATGAAAAAGGGAACCACAAAGAGGTACTCATTACAGGACATTTGTCCTTACCCTTTTCATCTAAGTGTAGACATGATACCATTTCCAGGACATTGTGAATTCCCCAAATATGACAAGTACAATGACAAAACAGATTCAATTGACCATGTAAGGGAATTCAGAACAATGAGTTTAGAGTTTTCATAGGAGGACACTTACCTAATGAGGTTGTTTCCTAGAAGTTTAGGAGCACACTGTATGGAATGGTTCTCCAAATTACAACTGAGGATTTGATCCTTTGAAGAACTAGTCAATAGATTTATCACACAGTTCTCCTTCAACATTCAACATGATGTAACCATAAAAGATCTATACAACATGAAACAAAAGGAGGGAGAGACATTCCTATCATTCTTACAACATTGGCAAAAGTTGTTTGCTAGATATCCTCAATCTATACCTGAAGAGGAAAAGATTGAATTATTTATCGACAACATAAATGATGACATGAGTTACAGACTGGAACTGCAATGTCCCTCAACATTTGAAAAGGTGATTGAGAATGGGCTTAAAATTGAAGAAGCCTTAGTCAAAAGAGGAGTGATTAAACATTACAATGATACATCAAACAACACAAATTCCTCAAATCACTATGGAAACAATGACAAGCCTGAATTTTGGCAAAAAAATAGAAATACTGGAAACAATGATGTTACAACTGACATGCAAAATACAAAACCAATATTCAATTTCATGGCAACAACTATGAAAACAAGTCAAAATGACAACCAGAACAACAATCAAGGTACCACTCAAAACAATAACCCAAATAATAAAGAATCTCGACCACCATCATATCAAAGAAAATCCAATCGATGAAAATTTACACCATTAGGACAAACTTTGGAATAAAAAATGAGAGAGCTTATTGCAAATAGACTTATTACTCTACCAGAAGCAAGAAATTGGGAGCCGAAAGTGAAACCATCTTGGTGGAACGATGCTGACTCTTGCAACTTTCATAAAAATAAAGGACATAAAACAAATAACTGTATGCAATTAAAACATCTGATACAAGACTTGATTGAAGCAAAGAAGGTGTTTGTCGAAGGACATCAAACAAACAACAATCACAGTGCATTTACAAATCCTTTACCCAACTACGAAAAAGGAGAATCTTCTTCAAATAGTAAAGGAAAAAGTGTAAACTATATCTACGACACCACCATTCTTTGCATTTCTAAGGTTGAGAAAAATAATGTCATTGATAATCAAACAGATAACATAAGCATCAATGACATTGAATACCTGAACGTGATACCAAACATAAACACATCTAAAAACCAAATCAATGTCATAAAAATGAGGGAAACACAAGACAATCAACCAGTCAATGTAACGATAAGGGGGCAGTCCAAAGTGATACTGAAAGGAGTTTCATCTAAAAACACTACTCCCCTTTCAAATCAATACAACATTGTGGATCAACTACAAAAGATACCTACAAAGATATCCATACTGGAACTTCTTAAAATATCACCATCACATAAGGAGGTTTTAGAACAGGCTCTAATGGTCACTACGGTACCCAATAATTTGGGTGTCTTTCAATTTCAAGCTATGGTGGGACACCTAACCACACCTCATTGTCTGTCATTCTCCAAACAAGATGATGTGTCACTAAATCACCCACACAATGCGGCCTTGCATATAGAGGTTCTAATCCATAAACATCGTGTCAAGCATGTCATAATAGATGGCGGAGCTAGATTAAATATTTGTACTTTAAAACTAATTTGTGCACTAGGCTATTTCGACAATGCCATTGATGCCAGAAGAAAGATAACAATAAAAGCATATGATGAAGAGGAAAGGTCTTCCAAGGGGCTGATTGTACTACCAATTCAAGTGGGACTGATTGTCAAAAATATTGTTTGTCAAGTGTTAGACGAAGAGATAACATATAACATACTCTTGGGACATCCATGGATCCATGAGATGCAAGCAGTACCTTTGACATATCATCAATGTTTGAAATTTCCTGTCAATGGACAAGAGGTCACAATTTCAGTTGACAACAATAATCCCCAGACTTGTAACATGCTTAAGGAAAATCAAGACACTCTGGTACCCCACAATAGAGAAGCTAGCACATCTACTTCATCCTGTGGTGAAAAGAAACTCAATTTTATATCCAAATGGGTCGAGAAAAAGGACCAGGAAAAGGAAACAACTATTGCTAACTCAAATTTATCGAACAACAAAGGTCCCCTAAATACTCTATCACAACAATTTACATACAAGATCCAGTTAAAGGACAAAGGCTTGGGAGAATATTCCATTGAGCAATCTTTGTGTCTTTCACAATTGCTGTCATCTCCAAAATCATACGGACAACCCACAACAAACAGACGATGATCATCACAACCCATCATGGTTCTGGATGAAAGGGTTGTAAAAGAAAGTACTCTAGAAGATGAATGACAATGCCATTCTAAATTGGCTCTACAAGGATGAAGAAGCCTCAACATCAACAAATATCAGCATAAGGATAGATCAATATGGAAAAGGAAAGGCTATCTTAGAGAAAATGGGCTATGAAGGGCAAGGACCAAGTGGAAAGAGAAAAGATGGCATTATAGAACCTATTCAACCTATAACATTTCAGCCTAAAGACAAAACAGGATTAGGCTATACAGGGGAATCAAAAGAAGACGTAACTCAGAAAGTGGTAGAAAGGATTCTTCAAATGAGGGATGGTTCTGAAATAGATTCCAATGAGTATGAATGGGATCATTTATCTGCAACATCATACACTGACAAAAAAATTGATGTCATCCAAGCATATACACCCACATGAGAGGAGGGACAAAGTTCAGGAACTAGACCACTTGTATTGGGATCAACAAATATCGATGACTCAAGTGAGGATGAATAAACATTGAGTGAGATAGACGACTCAAAGGTGAGTAATATCATAGACCTCGACATTCCCACTAACAACTTTGACCACATGGCTATTAGAACACTTACAATCATTGACCTTACTCAACCTAATGACTTATTACCCTTGATACATCCCGAACTTATTGACTGGGAACCAACCGAACCTATTAATATACCAGTCTTTTCAAATAATGAGGCCATCGTAAATTTTCTTTGCAGTGACGAACCTAATACAAGTTCTACCCATAACACTCATAATGAAACTTCAAATCAGAATGGTGCCAAATCTTCCAGTTGCAAAAATGACAATAGGAAAAAAGGATCTAATGGTGAAAACCTTTCTGAGGCAGCATTAGATTTTGAAAAAGAAAAAATAAAGAACGTATCTAATAGTGAAAACCTTTCTGAGGCACTGAAAGATGAGAGATTTGACACCCTTCCAGATCATTACCATGAAAGATCATTAGTACTAGTGGAGCCTATGTAGTCCATAAATCTTGGAACAACATAAAAGACAAAGATTCTACATCTAGCAGCGTCTATGACAGAACAGGAGAAGCCCGAATTCACCAAATTCTTTGAAGAGTGACATATCAATTTTGCTTGGCCTTATTCTGATATGCTAGGATTAGATCTAGATCTCCTGATGCATCATCTATCTCTACCATCTGGAATAAACCAGTAAAGCAAAAATTGAGAAAAATGCAACCCCACATCACCCTGATGGTAAAAGCTGAGATGAAGAAGTTGTTGGATGCAGGATTTATTAAGTCTATCAATTATGCAAAGTGGATTTCAAATATTGTGCCTGTATCTAAGCTGGATAATAGCATCAGAATATGCATAGATTTCAGAGATCTAAATAAGGCGTGCCCAAAGGATGATTTTCCTTTACCAAGTATTGACATCATTGTCGATTTAATAGTGGGACATGCCATGTTGTCATTAATGGATGGCTTCTTAGGGTACAACCAAATCAAGATAGCACCTAAAGATCAGGAAAAGACAACATTCACTTGTCCTTGGGGTACATTCTATTGGAATGTCATGCCTTTTGGGTTGAAAAATGCATGTGCAACATATCAATGGGCCATGACCACTATTTTTCATGACATGATGCATACTTTCATGGAAGATTATGTGGATGACATCTAAGAAAAATCATACACCAAAGAAGGACATCTGGAGATCCTCGAAAAAATCTTTGCTAGACTAGAAAAGTTCAATGTCAGATTTAACCCTAAGAAATGTGTGTTTGGGGTAACATCAACAAAGCTCCTTGGAAACATAGTTTCTGAAAAAGGTATCGAAGTGGATTTGGCTAAGTTCAAAGAAATAATGGAAATTTCACCGCCTAAAAATATTAGTCAATTACGATCTCTACAAGGTAGGGTACAATCCATCAGGAGATTTATCTCCCAATTGGTGGAAAAAATCCATCCATTCAATCATCTACTTCATAAGAATGTCTCATTCAAGTGGGATCATGACTGCAAAACAAATTTTAACCAGATAAAGCAATATTTGATGTCGCCTCCCATACTCATGCCTCCTACAGCATAGAGACCATTGTTACTATATATCGCAACAACTGACATTTCCTTAGGAGCTCTATTAGCACAAGAAGATTATGAGGGAAAAGAACAATTTATTTACTATATGAGCAGGACTCTCAACGGTTATGAAATAAATTACACGTTCATAGAAAAATCTTCCTTGGCAGTGGTATTTGCAACCCAGCAGTTGTGACACTACATGTTGACTCATGCAGTCAGAATCATCACAAAAATAGATCCATTAAAATATCTACTCAGTAAAGCTTCTCTAAAAGGGAGACTAGCAAAATGGGCTATGATCTTAAGTGAGTTCAACATCCAGTATGTAGACCAAAGGGCCATCAAAGGACAGGTGATAGCTGATCAATTAGTTGAAGCTCTGTTACAAGATAATCATCCAATGAACATTGAATTTCCTAATGCGGACATTTTGAATAATACCACACAACAATGGAGGCTTTATTTTGATGGACCATACACACAAAGGGGGTCTAGGGCAAGAATTATTTTGATTACACCTCAAGGACACACCATTCCAAGATCCTATAGACTAATGTTTCCATGTACCAATAATGTAGTTGAGTATGAGGCATTGATTATCGGCATCAAAGTGGCTATTGAATGGAACATCACAGAAATACAAGTGTATGGGGACTCATAGCTTGTCATTTATCAGGTAAATGACGAGTATCAAACAAAGGATGAAAAACTCATGCCATATAAGCAAATGATAGATGATCTTAAAAAGTACTTTATGGAGATCAAGTTCGAACAAATACCAAGGGAAGAGAACAAAGCTGCGGATGCTATGGCAACAATTGCTTCTCTCTTGAAATTACCAAAAAAGCAAGGTCGTTATGAGTTTATGGTAGAACAAGTATCTAACCTGGCCTACAAAAATCCTAAATCACAAACCATATGCCAAATAAACAATGTTCAAACCTCACTCTATGAAGAGATCTATGCTTACCTCAAGGATAACATCCTTCCTCCTGATCTTTCTAGAAACCAAAAATGTAACTTTATCCTCCAATCCACACAACATACATTGATTGCTGACATACTTTACCGTCGAGGTCTAGATGGTACTCTTCTTCAGTGTCTAGAACATCATGAATCTGAAACAACCTTACATGAGGTTCATGAAGGTATTTGTGGAACTCACTCAAGTGGGCTAACCCTAGAAAAGAAACTCCTCTATTTGGGCTATTACTGGACGAATATGGAGGAGTCTTATCAATTTGTTAAAAAGTGTTAGAAATGCTAAATTCATGGTAACTTAATCCATGCGCCAGCACAAGAATTGCAACAATTTACATCAACATGGCCCTTTTGTTAGTGGGGACTGGACCTGGTAGGAAAGATAAATTTGTCTTCATCCAATGGACACAAGTTCATAATCACAACAACAGAGTACTTTACAAAATGGATAGAAGTGGTTCCTTTAACAACAATCACTGGAAAGAAAATCTCTTCTTTCATACTGAACTACCACATCTATTGATATGGTGTACCTCAGTCCATTGTAATAGAAAATGGTAGGCATTTTAAGAACCAAGATGTCCAAGAGTTATGTGAAATATTTCATAGCCAACATTGTTTCTCAAAACCATACTATCTTCAGGGAAATGGCCAAGCAGAGGGCTCAAACAAGACAATTATGAAAATACTAAAGAAAACGGTTAATGATGTTGGACGTGATTAGTATGTTCAACTAAATCCTGCATTATGGGCCTACAGAACTAGCATCAGAACACCCACAAGAGCTACACCATATGCCTTAGTATATGGATCAGAGGCCATCCTACCTATTGAGGTGGAAATACCATCACTCCATGTCTCACTTAAGGGTATCATTACAAATGAGGATTATAGAGTCTCTAGACTACAGGAACTAGAATTGTTGGATGAACACCATCAACAAGTTGTTAATCATTTGAAGGCATACCAACAGAGAATGTCTAGAAGCTACAATCACAGGGTAAAACCTAGAGTCTTTCAGGTTGGAGACTTGGTTCTAAAGGAAAACCCTAGAAATTAGCAGGACAAAGAAAAGAAAGGGAAGTTTGAACCTAACTAGCTAGGTCCCTTTGTCATCATATCAGTTTATGGATCATGAGCATATCAATTTTATACACCTGAAGGGGATCTGTTCAATGAACCTATCAGTAGTATCCATCTCAAAAATTTCTACACCTAAGTCACCTAGTGCACGGATTAGTTTTTGAAAATGGTTACCTTGATGAAAACTTGGCAAACAGGTGTCTTGGTGATGGAAAAAAAAATCAGAAAAAAAAAGAAAAATACAAAAAAAATCAAAAAGACTGAAAAAGTGCAATAAAAACAAATAGTTAAAACCTGGAAACAAGTGCTATTTATGATTTAAACCAAATTTTCTATCTATTGGACGCATGTCATAGTCGTTACTTCCACCATAATTTTGCATCCATTATCATATCATTACGAGTGGTCATGTCTCACCCAAGCTTGGGGGCAACATGTCAACCTCACTGGGGGCAATAAATCTCAAGCTTGACCAAATAGAAAAACAACAAGAAGACAAATGCAACAAAAACAATGATTGAAACACAACCCAACATGAAACATTAATCACCATCAGAAACACATTAGACATCCACAATCACAACAAAAAATCCAAAAAAATAGGTCAAAAAGTCAATATCAAAAAGTCAAAAACATGAGTTTGTGTCAGTCAAACTACGCGGTCTCTGTGTGTATAACGTAGGCAAGGCTAATCTTTGATCAGCCCCCGATGCCCCTAGGATAGGTCTTTAGGTTAGGTTTTTGGTCAAAACTCTTGAAAATCACAAAACATCATAAAATCAAAATGGATGATCTAATCTGGATAATGGTTGAAATACTTTAGACAAAGGTTGGATATGTTGTACTTTGAACTTTGTTATCATTTCTTTGGAGAAACTCGATGATGTATTGAACTAGAGAAGCTAAGAAGGAGAATGATATTTTATGTATCTGTTGTTTGTGAATTAATCATAATTACTGTGTGAATTGTCGCGAGAAGTGCTCTACAAAGTATCATGGATGACATTCCAATTCACATAGGAAAGTGGTAAATTCTTGTCTGTTTACACAAGAAATGCTCAAGTCATCTCAGTTTAATTATACCTAGATGCTTGTGTTCACTTGCAATATCAAAAATTATGGAAGTAGTACTCAGGTCATCATGTTCTAAATTATACCATCGATGCTTGTACTCACTTTCAACATTTTAAAAGCTCTATGATGATACAAAGCACAATAAAAGTACTGTTAGAATGCCAATATTTGTATGTAGAATTGCATAGTAAAAATTAGATTGCATTCATGATAGTTTTTGCATCTGCAGAGTGTTTGTTACAAAATCTTGTGAAAGATTCAAATTAATGATTATCTTTTCTCATAATATATTGAGTACACTTGACATTAACAAAAAATCATCATTATCATGTAGTTGCATCATCATTTTCATTACATTTTCATTAAAAGGTATTTAATTATCATTTCATCATTCATGCATTTGAATAAAATAATTTTCATTTTCTCATATCATACATCATAAAGTTGCATAGGAAATTATTAAAAATAAATCTCTATAGTTGCATTTCATACATCCATTCGTCATATCACATATCATAAATCCATTCAACATATCAAATATCATGCATCATTTTCATCCATTTATTACATCATATTTTTGCATTTACACAAGAATAAAACACACACATCCCATTTACATCGCATATCATAAATCATTTCAATCATTACATCCACATCCATGTATATAGGTACATTATCATATAAAATTACACATCATCATACATATACATCATGCATCCATACATCATGCATACATACATCATACATCTATACATCATCATTATGCACATCATAAATAAAACATCATAAATCATTACATATCATCATGATTATAAATTGCATCCATAAACATCATAATATATGGATCATCACATGGCATATAGAACATAGAAAATAAAATGCATCCAATCGATAAAATCTGCTACATATCATATAGATCTCAAAAATCCTAATGTCAAGTATACAATGATTTTTAAAATGAAGAGAGATATATCAGAAAATGGTTGTAATCGAAATATACATCATCGACTCAAAATACAACAAAGGAATCACATCATAAGACTATGCAGTGCTAGCTCCCGATGGTGCAGGAATCTTTGGACCAGTCCCTCAACCACCACTAGATGTACTGGGATCTCTCGAGTCTCTCCTAAGAGGTTGTGTCACACCCGCACTGACAATCCTAGTACGAGTCCTACCTAATCGAGACTAGGTGTAGCTAACTCTCTGCTCGGAGGGAATGACATCATGATATTTCCCTCTGTAGTACTCTACCTCACGACCAACACAGACAACCTCTGCCATGTAATCTACTATAGTATTACCATCTACTAATCTCTACACTCTCTCGACCATACCTTGAGCTTGCTTTGTAGCTTGTCTAGTGGTATCCCTCTCAGCTGTCAATGATATGATCTGTGTTTGAGCTGCAACCAACTAAGCCTATATTGATGCTAGAGCCTGTGCATGGGCTTGAGCCTGAGCCTGCATCTATGTTTGAGTCTGTACCAACAAACCTTGGGCCTGAGTTAGCTACCCCTATAATGTCTGAACCTATACCTACAGACTTGCTATCTGGGTCTGTTGTTGTTGTGCATGCTGCTCTAAAGGGTCTACAACTACTTGCCTCTTGTGAGGCATCATGTACTCCTCTAAACTAGGACCTGGCCCACCAGCACCCAATACACCTACACCTGATCCACCTAGACTATCTCCACTGCTATCACCATCGCTACCCTCCTCATTTCCACTACTATCACTACTGTTATCCTCCTCATCCCCACTTCCCTCTCCATCACTACTACTCTCAACCTCCTCCACCACCTCCTCCTCACCACCAATCTCCTCTCTCCTCTGTTGGCGATGGTGTGCAAAAACAATCTCCTCCCTGATAGCTAATGGTGTTGGCTCATCGGGAATAGTAATGCATGGAAATGGATGTAATACCACAATCTCTACATAATCTGTTGTCATTGGTGGCTCCACAATATCTGGTCGGATCTCCCACACAAGCAGTTGTAAAGCCTGGAACTCCTATACTGCCACATCATATGACAACCTAGGCCCCCAATCTGTAGAATCCAACTGTTGCTGAGCATAGTGGGAAACACCTTGAGGAATTCCCTGAACAATGCCATACTGATGAAGCACTCGTCTCAGTAGAAATATCTCCAAAACCCACCATGTACACCCGATCAAAATAAAAGAATGACAAACAAATGACAACTACACGTCATCATCGTCCTAGTGCTCACAGTCCAAATAGGGATGCTAGGTAACAGTCTCCATATCATCTAGAACTCTGTGCCAATGATCTAACTTACCCAGTCTAGGCTGAGTAAGTCGACCTGCATTTATGTGCACATAAGGCCGCCTGGCTGGACACTGCCTCACCATCACTGGCTACATGACAACAATATACTCCCATGCCCACACCTGAAGTAAAGTGACTCCAGCCGATAAATTCCAACCTCCAAGGTACATCATTGAATGCAAATCATGATAAAAGTGGGCAAGCATGCACATGCCCAAATCATATCTCATCCCGGTGAATGATCATGCTCTCAAGCACATATCCCCAACCAATAGAGAATCCCTTTGACCTACGATCAGGTCAAAGGAAACCTCCAATGAATCCAACAAGAACTATCGGCAAAGTGGGATAAGCATCAACCATCTCCTGCCATGGAATCCAACATCCACCAATAGTATCATCCTAAAACACTCTCTGAAGAGCATCAAAACCACCCTGGTTTGATGAATCATAGACGATAATATCTCCAACAACAGGTATCCACAGGATCCACCAGACATCCTCAGGGGTGATTGTGATCTCACTGGTAGCTAGGTGGAAGGTGTTATGCTTGTTGTGCCACCTCTCTGCTAAAGTTGTTAGGAGACCCTGATTAATCCTAATATGGGGCATGTCTAGTAAGGAAGACAATCCACAACGTGTAATGATAGTTGTCTCAAGCTGGGCTAGCCGACATATCAAATCAAACGTCCGAGGAAATTGCTCTCTAATTTGGAGGTTTGTCAAAGCCGCCTATCATCATGAAATGATCAAAGTCAAAACTTTTTGTCAAGTTAACAAACATCAAATATCCTATCAAACCTAATCAGCTCTTGGTGAGACTTTTGATTAAATCTCATGAGTGAACATCATCAAACCTCACCTACGATCATGAGGTCAATCATCAAACATCATTGAACCTCGCCTATCATGAGGTCAATTTACATCAAATCAACCTCGCCTATCATGAGGTTTATTAATCAAACTATAATTATTACTTGCCTATCATGAGGATAATTATCATCAATCAAACATCAGACCTCGCCTATCATGAGGTTGAACATCATCTACTTGATCAAGATCATCAATCATATCAAACCGACGGATGACATGATTGAAAATTGACAAAATCAAGGACAAATTTGACAAACTATATTAATCTGACTTGGAAGCACTAAAATAGAGTTTCTATGTGCCAGAATATCAAAAGCACCATTTAAACACTTAAAAGCACTAAAATAACAAAGTGCTAATTCATCAAAAGCGCCATTTCATTAGGTAGAAGCGCCATAACAGACGGTCAAATGCCACTTCATCATAAGCACTAAACTATAGGGTAAAGCACTAAACTATAGGGAAAAGCACTAAACTATAGGGCAAAGCACTAAACTATAGGGCAAAGCACTAAACTATAGGGCAAATGCGCTAATCTAGTAAAAGCGCTAAAACAATAAGTCAAAGCACTAAACTTTCTATCCTAGGCGCTACGACATTGAAAGCGCTAAAAAATCCTACCCAAGTGCTAAAAAAATTGACCTAAGCGCTAAAACAAAGAGCCAAAGCGCTACATTAGCATGCAGAAGCGCTAAAAGGAACAAAAATTTAAAAACCTTAAAAATGCACAAAATATGAGAAATGCACGTACAATGAGGGGGTTAACGGGTACATATCAGAGGTCCATAGACGGCTGGGTGGTGGTGACATCGCTCACGCTAGAATCAGTGAGTGTGGTAAGGAATTGACATCTTTCTCCAAATTACACAAATAACTCTCTCTCACAAATTTTCAAAACTCAAATGCACAAATGAGTTTGAAAATGACCTTTTTGACCTTTTATAGGTTATTAGAAGTGGGATTTTGGTGGGATTAATTAATTTTTTTAAGGGGAGATTAATCAAATTCATCCAGGGGAAAATGTTCTACATTTTAATTGGGAGATAAATTATTTCACCATCGAATCTTCATAAAATCATCATCAAATCATCATAAAATCATCGAGAAATCATAAAAAATCAAAAAAATTCAAAAAATCAAAAAATCATTAATTTATCTCCCGAGGGGGCATATATCAATCATTAGCTAAAATCAATGTCTGGGGCAAGTATGGGGCATACTGAAAAAATTTCGTTGATACTAGCAACAACAGCACAAATTTTCTTTGAAGCAATGTGTAAACACATCACTTTAAAGAGGGGAAAAATGTATACACCTAGAAATGGTCTGGAGAATATAATTAATTAAATATGATTTATTTGATTAATTAACCTTTATTTCATCTACTATTAAATAAATAGAAATATTTATTTATAGTTCATCTTAAATTCTTCAATCTTTATTCTATTATTTTCGTCTTAATTAAATAAACAAATTTCACTTTGTTTTATTTAATTATCATAATTAAATTCATCTACTTAATAAATAAATAGAAATATGTATTTATAGTTCATTCTCCTATTCTTCAATTTTAATTAAATATACAACTTCAATAGTTTGTGTTATTTAATTATCACATCATTTTATCCTAATTAAATAAACAAGGTTAAATACTTTGTTGTTTAATTATCATATCCCTTCTATATTTATTTAATAAACAAATTTTATAGTTTGTTTTATTAAATTATTTATTCCCTTTTACTAATTTGAATAAATCATAAATTATTCAAATAAAGGCATAAAGGCAATTTCCTCTATTCACTCACCTACCAAATTAGACATCAAATATCTAATTTAATTCAACTGGCATTTCACGGGAAAGCTTTGGAGACAAATTGGAATCAATCTCTCAATCTCCTTCCTCTGATTCTTCCTAGGTATCATCTGGCCTGATGTTTTCATGGGGAGAAACCATTCCCATGATCATCTCAAGCTTCTCAATCTCTTACCATTCAGTTCTCTAGATCAAATCCAAGCCTTTGTTGTGCTGCCCCATCACAATGTGTTGCCGTGAATCTATATATACAACCTTCTGAAACAGGAAATGGGATCCCCAAATCCAATCTTTGTGCAAACTTACTCTGCGAGAATAGCAATTAAGCAATCAAGCAATCAAGCATCTTAGCAATAGCAATATCATTTAGCAATAGTAATCATAGCATTAGTAGAATCATAATCATGGCTGCATCTTAGTTTTACTGTAGCTTTTTTTTTATCAGATTTCATGTCAATTTAGATTATAGTGGCTTCCTTTTATCATCTAGAAATCACCATATAGAATTAGATCATTGCATTTAGCATCATTCCATTATCTAGATTGGCATTTTAATAGTCACAATGCTTACCAAATCTGAGAGCCCTCTGTGATTTAATAAATCTTTGGAGATAGGAAACAATGAGAGGCTTTCAAGTTTTATGTGCTTTAAATTAGTTAATTGTTGTTGAATCTTGATATAATGTTTCATTAAGAAGTGTTTTTAGTTGTTTTACTTATTTACTTATTCCACACTTACAACTTGTAATCCATGGATTATGCCATGTGTTCTCATATTAACCATGTCTAATATAACCTAGGAAAATTTAATATGTGTAAGAAAAATCAATATCTCCATAAATAAGGAAAATAAAAAACCTACACTAACACTCCCCTTAAGCGTAGGTTAGGTGGGTAAAAATATGGAAAGATTTAAAAAATGGGTCTTGGGTACAAGGACATGCTAGGTACCTATGTACAAAACAATCTCCCACAACTAAAGAAAAGGATAAAATTTAGTGGAAAAAACTCCTTACCTAAAGAGAGAAAAATGAATAAATTTCCTCACACAAGAAATAATCCCATGCAAGAAAGAAGCCCCTATGCTTGAATTCTTAATAAACATACTAATTGAAAAATGTCTCACTTTTAAACAATTTATCCTTTCTAAAATTTCAAATGTGTGTCATACTCTAGGTTTCATTGGTTACATGTCTTAAAATTTTCAAATTTCATATTTTTAACCAAGTTAGGTTGGTCAAAAAATTAGTTTTTTAATATTTTAAAACAACTCATAACTAGTTATTTACTTATGAAAAAATTAAAAAATATGTCATGTATGCTCATTTGTTCTTTAATTATATCTAAAGTCTAGAAAAAAATATTGCTCATACTTAGGTTGGTTGAAATGACACCTACTTTTTTTTTTGCAAAATGTTTATTAGTGCCTCATTGAAACATTTATTTTATACCATATTATTTCATTTAATAAAAATAGTCACCCACAAACTGCTTTTAACTTCCTACAAATTTATTACAACATATTTTTTAGATTGTGTAGATAACTCAATTCAACTTTTCACATGAAGTTGTTTAAGTCTATTTCTTAGCATTTGCATTGCCACTTAAAGGAATTTTTTTGGCCCATCATGATCGCAAACTCACCCCTCTTTTAGATTCGCATTCACAAAAAAGTGAGTGCAAATTATAGAGGAGAAAGGTGCATACCCTTAGACTTTCCCCAATGTCACTTTGTGTGAATATCTTTAAGGCATGGTCTTAGTGTTTAATTGGTCAATTTTGGTATAAATGCTAAATGTAAACCTCAATCCAACATTCATTTAATTCATATCATGTAGTTTCAAGTATTCCATATCATTTTCTAAAGCATTAACCATTCTAGATTAGATCACATGTGATTCTCTCTCCAAGATTGAACAACCATGACCTCATCGCTTTGATTTTAAATTCAAAGTTCACTATTTCCTACACTAATTCTTCTAGCATATGATTGCTACCTATCAACTAGCATTCCAAAGGTTTGAAATTGCATATAATCTAGGGCTTGTTTTTAAAGACATCACCTAAAGTCATTCTAAGACATGATAACGTGTTGAATACACATGAATTGATCAACAAATAGAATAACGCATAAGTCACTTTCAAGTTCAACTATCAAATTCTAGTATGTATTCATCATGTTTGATATCATGTTATTTCTACATTCTTATCTCTATTGACTCAATCCATGATCTTGACTACTGGCAAGTCAATCACACTCCACTTTATTATAAGAAGTCCCAACAATGCTTCTTAGGGAGCAAGTCACCTAGTTTTTCCTCACATAGATATACATTAGAAAACAATCTTCTACAAGTACCAAATTTTTTCCTGTGCTCAAGGCCTAATGGATGTGATCATATGCACAAGTGTATCTCAAGTCTTAAAATTCTTAGACCTCAAGTATCTCAAGCTTGAAAATCAAACCCAATTCTAGATTTTAGTTTTGGCCTCCCAATCATAACATCACAATAATTAAAGTCCACTTTGCATGATTTAGATATTTTATTTGATAGTAATCTATGTATGAATCAAGTGCTTGAGACATTCATTCAACATGTTTTTCAATGCTAGATGTAGATGCCCATTCAACATGTTTTTCAATGTTAGATGTCCTTGAAGACAGTTGAACTTTGATCTCCAATAAAAAACAAGTGGTCCAACCACTTAATCACACCCCACTGACAAAAATCACTGTTATTTATAAATTAATATTCAATTATAAATGATTAATATTTGAAAATCACCCTTTTTTTGGTGTTAGGATCAAGCACTAACATGGTGTACTCATAAAAAATTCATGGCTAAAAGCTAATTGGTACAATTTAAATCGTGCAACTACTATATACATAAAGATAATTTAGAAAAATAAAACACAAATAATAATCTAGCCGGTGGAGGAGGAAAAAAATGGAAAACGATTTTAACATAGTCATATTATAATGAAAATAGTTACACTGTATGCTAACCCAGAAGTCCTTATGTAATCAATCAAGACAAAGAATTGAAGTGTATTAAATATATTATTCTCTCATAAACACAATTAAACATATATAATATTTTCTACATGCATAATGTTAAAGTCAATCACGGCACCCATAAAAAAGGTAAACATGATAGATCTTGGCCGAAAAGAATACAGTCAAATATGTCATAGTTGTCTATACTTTAAATAAACAATGGCCACCATAAGAAAATGACTTTTCTTTTGTCAAATTCAAGATAAGGATGGCCACTTAATATTTGACAAAGTCAAAACAGTTTATGATTATCCTAAAAAGGAGTTTGAGAAATTTTCAATGTTGATTCAGTGTTTTCAAGATACACTTACAAAATGGCTCAAATTTTCATCACATACCAAATGAAACGATTGCTCAGCCATTACTTTCAGTTGGAATTACATAAGTCATATAGTCAATAAAAAACTACTTTAATATGACCCATACTTCATAGTCTACTACATTTGACTAGAATAGATAGCTATAGTTACATTCATTGTACACATCAATGATGTGCACTAAGTTTTGTTGGTGTGAGCAGCAGAATGATGTAGACTGGTATCTTCTATTGGTTTGATTTTCTTGTATGTGTATTTTCTTGCAATGAAGATGTAAAGGAATAAGTTGATGGCACTGAGAGAAGCCAAGAGCCAGTAGAAATAATCTAAGTGGCATCTGTTAAGGTTGTTCACAAACCAGCCCTTGTGACCCCCTCTTGCACTGGCCTTTTCTGTAATGGTGATGAGAAAGCTGCTGATGAAACTTGCAACACCCACAACACTCAGATAGAAGGCAATCCCCAAGCTTCTCATGTTGTCAGGGACTTGATCATAGAAATATTCCTGCAATCCTACCAGTGTGAACACATCTGCTATTCCAAGCAATATGAACTGTGGGCATAACCAGAAAACACTGAGGGGTATTGTAGCCTTGGGAGTGTCAAGTAATCCATGGCTCTTTGCTGCATTTACCCTCTTTTTCTCAGAAAGAGCTGCACTTACTAGGAAGAGGATGGAGATGAACATGCCCACACCAATTCTTTGAAGTATGCTTATTCCTCTTTCATTACCTGTGAATTTTCTTGCCATGGGGACTAGAATTCTGTCATAGATTACCACAAAGATGACCATGGAACCAGCAGTGAAGGTAAGAAGAGAGGCTGGGGGGATTTGAAAATGAGAACCCATTCTTCTATCCATGGTATAGCCTTGCTTTATGAAGAAGGTTGTTCCCTGAGCTATTGCCACTCCATAGGTTAAGCAACATAACCAGATAGGCACCATCCTTAGTATGAGCTTGGTTTCCTCTACTTGAGTTATTGTGCACACTTTCCATGGATTTGGCTCCTTTGCTCCAGTGCTTCCTACTAAATCTGCATCAATTTGTCCCACTATGGCTGCTTTGTCCAAGAACCTTAAGATAAAATTTTAATTTCACATTCCCATCAGATGTCAAATATCCAATAATTTGAGATAACATAATAGTTAATTCTGAATCAGATGTCAAATAACCAATAATTTGAGATAATATAATATCTAATTCAGAATACATATTAAATACAAAAGTTAAATGAATCGTTGATTGTCACCATAATAAAATGATTTTGAGGATATAATTTAATAACACTAACAGGTTACACTAATAATTTGATGAAGCATTTTGAGTATAATTTAAGTGGACTTATTGGTAAAGGAGTCGGTATTCTATAATCTCCATAATGAAAGTCAATCTTCAAGTCCAAATATATTGTCTCACTCAAGGATAACAGAAAAACTTCTAATTTTTTAGCTTTTTATAATACCCAACAAATGCTCGAGGATTAGGTTAACCAGGAAATTTCTTCCTTACCATGATTATGTACGCCACCAATAGGGATCATTAAGTTTTAATACTTTCCTTTCTGATATTGCTAAAGAGGGTTGCCTTAACAACTGCTTTTACCTATGGGTACACAGTACCGACGTTCAGTAATACACTGTCTCATTTGGGATCCTATATAAACATATTAAGAATAAGTTAAGTCATTAATGTTATTGATCATTTTACAGTTTCAATTTATTTTGTAGTTATTTCATTTTGATGATGGATGGATCATAGAATATGATCTGAATATCGATGAAAGATAAATTTACATAATCTAATCTTAAGGTGCTCGTTCTTAAATAACACGAAGTTACATAAGATTATGTAAATTTATTTTGTTCATTAATGTTTCGGATTGCTCTATGATTCAATTCTCTTCTCTGATCTCATCTTGATTATGGATCATAAAATATGATCCAAAACATTGATGAAAGATAAATTTACATAATCTAATCCTAATTTGCTCATTCTTAAAAAACATGAAGTTACGTAAGATTATGTAAATTTTTTTTCTTCATTAATGTTTTGGATTGTTCTATTATTCAATTCTCTTCTCTTACTATCTTATCCTGATGATAGATCATGAAGTGTGATCCAAAACATTGATAAAAAAGTAAATTTAAATAATCTAATCCAAAACTAAACTTGCCGATTAAAAAAGAAACACAAAATATTAGGCGAATTCCAGTTTACCACCGTGCTTGATCACGAAGTTAAGAATTGTAAAGAACATATCCAAAAGATCTTAAAAAATTAAGACAAGTCATAGAAATTGCACTTACTTTAAGTTTTCTGTATGTGATAGCAACCTCTGTCCAGATCTGATGTCTTCCACATCCAATTTCTCGTAGAGAAGACCCACCTCAGGATATTTCTGATTCCTGTTGTTGAAGGCAGCAACAAAGACTTGTAGTATCCGAGTGAGAGGGCTGCCTCTGGGAATCCTGTTTCTGTAATACGGAGTTCCAAACAAAAACAAGATGAGTGTCACAGCCATGGCTGCTGTAGGATGGAAAAGCCGATACCCCAGCCTATATTGTCCTGAACATATACGACTACTGTGACTGCAACAAGAACGCCTCCACACAGACCAAAGTACCACCAATTGAAGAAAGACATTTTTTTCAGCTTTTCTGCACTGTCTTGTTCATTGAATTGGTCTGCCCCAAAGGATTGGAGAGAAGGTTTGTGACCTCCTGTGCCTATAGATATCAAATACAAGGCAAGGAAGAAGAACCCAACTTGTGTGGATGTTGCATGGGGATCGCATGTCAAGTTGGTTTTCTCACACTGTGGAGGCTTTAAGCCAGAGAGTGAAGCTGAGAGAGTCAGCAATACTAATCCCTGTGAACACAAAACAAACTTCAGATTAACTTGTCTGCTCAGCCATCGTATGCAAATGATTTAGAGCACTATGGTAGAAAATGTTTACCACCATAATAACCCATAATCAAAATTAGTTCTGTGTTCCATTATTCTTATGATTGTTATATGGAACTGTGAATAGCTTTATGTGAAGCTCAATTCTCTGTTTTTTAATGATGGATCTTGGAATTTGATCGGAAGCGTTGAGTAGAAAGATTCACAGAGTCAAATTTAAAAGCAATGCATGCTAACACTCTTAATGCCTTTTTATGAATGGAATTTGATTATAAATGTCAGAACGAATAAAATAAAATGCATGCTAACATCCTTAATACTCTTAATGAATGAAGTTTGATCCAAAACTTCAAGAAAAACAAATCACAGTCAAATCCAGAAACAATACATACCAACACCCTTCACACCATTAATGTCTCTTTATCAAGAAGGTAAGTTCGAGATTATTGTCTCAGGACAATTTTTTTTGGGTTTGGGAGGAAGGGAGAGGAATGGTATTAACTGTCCTATTCAATGGACCATTATTGGAAATTACAATAAACAATTACCTTCGCAGATAAGGAATATTTGCAGACAACAAAGCGACATCTGAGACTATAACGTCACCCAAAGTGGTTTGATTTCGTCTTATACACGCTATGGTCTAGACTCGAAAAAACAGAAAGAATCCATGGTAATATCCATCTGTAATTAAAATAGGTAAATTCAACTCCAAAGTACGATCATCCATTAAAGGAGACCATACAAAGGAAGCAATCCCACGAAGACTTGACCAAGAATCAATAACCTCTTGGCCAATCATAACAAAGGTTCTAAATCTTAAAAGAAATCGTATCTATCCTCACAGACCCTTCTACCATCCAATGCTGATGAACTTTTATGATCTTAATCTTCAGAGGAATCATATACATCCTTAAAGCCTCTTCTAACATCCAATGGAAACAAACCTTTACAAACTTAAAAAAGAAACGAATAATGGGCGCCTGCAAAGTACAATTAAGAATATAATACCCATCCAGTAAACCATTTGTACTCTCTAAAGTAAAGTGGAAAGCATAGGATTAAACATCATTCACATTCAAGGAAGTCATTTGGGTGTGTTTGCAGAGATTGGCTTACCAAGAGATATATCACAGAGGAAATCAACACCATCCAGTAACGACCAAAGTATGCATCTGCTAAAAATCCTCCCACAAGGGGCATGACAGTTGTAACTCCTGACCAGTTATTGACATTCTTTGCAGATGTGGTAACTCCTTCATGCATCACAGTGGTTAAGTAGATTATCAAATTTGAGGCTACTCCATAGTATGTCAACCTTTCACTGAACTCAACTCCTGTAAAACACAAAGTAATGATATCAGATTTCGACAATCCATTTTCTGAATCATTGTTGTTTCTGGATTAAATTGTATGAATCTTTTTTCTTTATCAAATATTTCAGATCACAGTCCATAATCCATCATCAAGATAATAACATTTTATAAAAATAAGCTTCATAAAACTGAAATAATCTCTATATAAGACTTAGAAACAATCCTAGAGGCGCACAATGCAAAACAAATTGTGAACACTGTGAAACCTAGAAACGTTTAATTGTATATTGTTAATTACCAATTATGAAAAGAGAAGCCTTCCATCCTCCAGACTTTGACTTGCTAACAGACCTTCCTCTAAGATTAACTGATCCATCATTTACCCATTCTTGACCATCTTCCCTGCCTACTGCAGGAGTCTTCCAAAATTCCATCCACTCTGTCCAACAGAGGAAACCCATGATGCCACCCAAAACAATTGACAATATGAACTAAAGTAGTCTGTGGAGTCACAAAATAAAGACTACTGATGTATTTATAAAATAAGATATTGTAAGGTCAGTCTCAGAGCCAGGGCAACAGTCAAATATATTTAATGAGACGTTGTACTGAACTTATAGATTCTACTTAAAAAATCATTTTTCTGCACACCCTACACGGCATTTATGATTCTCTATGGCTTGTACTTCACACCCAAATGTTGTGGAGATAGCCCATGGCGCAGACTATTTATACTAAGAGGCCAGCTATTCTATGAAGAAAACTTTGGAATAAAGTGCAAATAAATATTACTTTTTGGATGGGACACAACTTGCTAGAGTGCATGTTGAAAATGTGTACAAAAAGACAGGCTGTAGTTGAACCGAAGTGGGGAGCACAATGTTTTACAATACCTCCCCACTAAAGAATCATATTCCATACCAAACTCCACTTCCTCCAACATTTCGTTTTATATTGCATTGATAATGCAGTACATTTTCTTTTTCTTGTGTGAAAGGATTTAATATGCTTTGAGGCATGGGGATTGGAATTTTGAAAGAGTCCTTATAATCATAAAATTCTAGAGCCTTGTTCCAAACCGACTTTCACATTGTTCCATTTGTACTTACTATCTTCTTAGTGGGTTTATTCCCAAAAATTGTGTCTTTAAATTTGTAATAGATAAATACCTATTTATTTATTCATACATGTGAATATTGAAATTCATTTTATAAGAGTGAGGGCTCTTATCCAATAAAATAAATACATATAAATATAAATTAGTTTAGATCGAAGTGATGGAGGTAGACTATTTGAATAATTGAATGATAAGTAGGAATTAAAGGTGAATGAGAGTGATATTTAGTTTGATAATTAAAGAATGATGGTAAATAAATAAGACTTCAAAATTTATTTGATGTTAGATTTAGAAGTATTACTTTTGTATTTTATATTGTCTAGATTATTTGTTATATAGTTTTTCTATTAGAGGAAATGTTTGAGTATGTGGAATAAATATGTGGTCATAGATGTGTATCTACGCTTTAGATTCATCTTAGCAATCAATAGTGTTATACTTTGTAACGTCAAGTACTATGCGATCTTCTACTCTACTTTATTTGATTGTTTGGGGAATAGCAATATTTTAAAACACCTTGAAAGATTGTCGTTATGTCATAAAGAGTTTTTTCCTAGACCTATCCTTAAAATATGAACAATATCAAAAAGGAATAGGAAAGAACGTAAGCATGCAGTTTCTTTACTCTTTTTTTATTACATCAAATTAAAGTGTATAGTTAATGATTACTTCAATTCTCTCTTCAATGAATGAATAGGGTGATCCCACAATAGTGGTTTACAATTTTTGGTCAAATTGGACATTGAAATTATTTTTTTAAACTAAATCTTCACATTCAGGCACCTATAGCGGCTAAACCATGAAGAATTTGAAGATGATGAAAACTAGAGTTTCATCACATTTTGTCTGTAGATTCTAAAAATATTTTTTCAAAATTTTTCGAATCAGATTGCACTTCTTTTTCCATCTCCCACGAAAACTGATTTTTTTCAAAAAACAACATTTTTAAAAAGTGACGCACACTGGATAACACAACGTTTTTTTTCTATGAAGGATAAAATTCTAATTCTTTCGAATTTAGATTTTTAACTCGATATCTAGTGCTTCCACTTGGTTAGATAGTTTTATTGAATATTTTTATTTAATCAAGTTTTGAAGTCAAACCAATTACAATTCGGACATAGTGCGATCAGATAATGCATAACTTTTTTGTATATATCAAAATTCAATTTTTTTGTTGGATCAAGGACTTCAATATCTGGTGCACTCATATTTTTCAATTTTTTTTTTTGATAATCTGCTATTTTTCCACATGTGCAGAACAAAGACCTTCATTTTCGATGAAAAACCTATGTTTAATAAAACTAAAAAAATAAATACATAATAAAACCAAAACATATTAAAGTTATATTCGTTGGATAGTTCGTTCTGAGGACTACCTGATTCAAGTTGGGTTTGTGAAGATTCCTCCATTTTCATCCTCAACCCGAGCTCCGAAGTGCCAAAATCCAATTTTTTTGTGTCTCAGGGAAGGGATGAGGAATAAAGGGGGTTCAAACGAACCCCTAGGGGTTTTCTCTAAGGAATAAAGGGGGTTCGAATGAGCCCCCAAGGGTTCGAGCAAACCCCTAGGGGTTCGCTCAAACCAAGGTTCATTCGAACCCCCCTTCTATGAGGGGTTTTGATGGCTTTTTTGGAGGGAAAGTATTAGGAGGGTTCGCCCGAACCTAGGTTCTAGCGAACCACTAATGGGTTCGGTCGAACCAATAGGTTCTAGCGAACCCCTAAAATCATTTTTTTTGCCATGCATTCATTTTCTATGAGTTTTCCTTCCTCACTTCAATTGTAAACCACTATTGTGGCTTCACCTAATACTAAGTGATGATTGCTTGATTCTTTGGGTTATTAGAATGAATGCATTGAATGTCTTTAAATGTTGACATATAGAACCAGTTCATGCCAAACATGTGTTTAGTTGGCTCAAGATAGAAGAGTGAAGGAGCCACGTGGCCCAATTTAGATTTTGAATTTTAAATTGAAAAGAGAAGTTCATAATTATTGGGTCAACCCCACAAGTATTGACTTGTCCTAAAATAGAATAATAGATTTGCATAGATAAGTGTGATAAGTAGGTGGATAAGGTGAATGTATAAGAGTTTGTGTGTAAATGGATAAGGTAGGGCTAAACATATATGAATATGTGTGTATAGTGTGGATAAAAATGTTATGGTAGTGAGCACAACTTCACATAATATTGTGTTTTTTGTTACTATGTACATGTGTTAAATAATTTCATAAAATAAATAGACTGAAATAGTAATTTGTAAGTGGATTTGGAGAGTGTAGATTGATGTGTACCTTCCCAAAAAAATGGTCTAGTTGTGTTTACAAGGATGGGGTCACCCAATGCCTACTGAGTCTTTGTTAGCCTTTTCAAAACTTCAAATTTTGATCCTATAACCTTTTATTTTCTCTTTATTCTTGTACCTGCAAATCTTCATCTTTAAATGTGGACCTATAATAAATCTAAAAAGGAAATTATTTGGGTAGTTATATGGGGTTTTTCCTCCGTCAAACCCTTATCTTGGTAATTAAACCTCAACAAAATACCAAATATATGATAGAAAACAATGTGTGAGCCCTAACCTTATGTGTGTCTAAGGTTGTTATGAGCTTAAATACAAAGAAAATCTACTCAAGTGCATTAGAGTGTGATTCCTATATGGCAATAATAAGATTCAATAGGGAGAAGTCAAAACACACTAAGTAAATATGGAAATGCAATGATACCTTGCTTTAGGATGTAAGTAGGGTGAAGTTTGAAGATGAGAGCACCAAGGAAACAAGTCATTAGGTGGAGGGAAGTGGCCAAATGCATCTCCCAACCCTAGAATCCATCATTCCCTTCCATAAACTTCAACCTTCAATCATGTGATAAAGCTTGGTTGAATTTGTAAATACACTCGAAGACTTGAAATCTCAAGTAATGTTTCTCTAAGACTCTGAAATTTTCTTGCTTGTTCAAATTCTATCTCACTCTAGTTTTGAAATAATGAAAAGACTAGGTATTTACAGGAATTTCTCAAATTTCATGATAATTAGATCCTAAAATTCAACATTTACAATTTGAATTTTGAATGCTAAAATGCCACCAACACTCCATTAAAATTTGGGTCTTCGCTAAGAAAGGGGACTCGATCGCCCATGGGAAATTGGATCCTAGACCAAATTTCCAGGACACTCTAAGTCAAGGACAATTTAATGATTGATTGCATTTGTTCAATGGTTATTTCAATATTAGAAAATGGTAAAAATAGGCCTCAAAATGCATAATAAAGGGAATTACGGCCTATGTAGGAAGGATTAAAAATGCATAAATGCAAGGGTCACTAAGATAGGTCCAAAATAAGCATGAAATTATACTATCACTTACAAGGGAGTATAATTTTCTATGCTACATTTATCCCCCACTTTAGCGGCCATATGACACTGTGCATATGCAACCTAAAGTACTAAAAGTAAATCATACTACATAAAAGGACACTCATATCATTTGTAAATGAGAGAATGAATCCCCTAGTGTAGTCATCTACAAAACCACAATGTTAGAAACCACATCCTACAAAATCAATTTGTTTGTTGTTCAAAATCATCTTATACTTTGAAATAATCATGCCAACTTCTATGGAGAACCAAATTCGGGGGTGGACATATGCCCCCTTGATTCTACTTTCTTTATGGAGGTGGAATCAAGGTAGCAATCTAACCAAATCAAATTACTAGGTTTATTAATGAAAATGCTTATGATAGGGTTATGAGACCACAACATCATCTATTGGTAATCATTGGATAATATTGGGGATGGAACTATGAATCCAATGCAACAAAAAACATCAAAATTGGAGTTCTCTAGCCCCCATTATTATGGTTTGAGTGAAATGTGTTACTATGAAATTTTACTATATGTTAGTGCAAAATCATCTTTCTGACTATCATTTTGACATTCACTATTTGGAGATTTTGAGAGAGATACCTTGGTGTAGAGAAGTGAAGTTCTCAAGTCGATAACCATACCAATCCCCATGACTTGATGTCCTATGAGAAAAGTTTGCAAATAGTGCCATCACACCATAGGTGAGTTCCTTGTACCTACTCCCTATGATTTATCTCAACATTCTGCACTATTTTGAGCATTTTTAGAAAATTGTGGCATCCCTATCCTCTTTGGGTGATCATGTCCCAAATTGGTGACCGTGTCCCAATTTGTCGACCTTGTCCTAGTTTGGAAACCCTTTCCTAGACACCCTATCCCAAAATGGTGACAGTGTCCAAGGGAAATTCCTTTTAATTTTTGGCTATTTGGTTGCCTATTTTTGCCATGTTATTGATCTCTGATTTTCCTTGTTTCTTCCAAGATCTATCATGTGCTCATCAACGCTAGGGAGGATGTTTGTTTTCTATTCTTCGTGAGCATTTTACACAACTTACTGAGGAGGAGGAGAAGACTTTGTGCATTACTAGGTTATATTGGATATACCTCATGCCACCCATGAGATATCATGATGTGATGATTATGGCACTAGTTGAGAAGTGGAATCAAAATAATTTGAAATTTTAGCTCCCAATAGGGGAGATGACAGTCACACTTGAGGATGTACATTGCATACTCAAGATACCTATTTGAGGTGAGACTGTCCATTTTGATGAGTTTCACACATGCCAACAAGAAAGAGATGATATTCAGTATTGTACCAACCACCACATAATTCCCACCAACCCTAGAGCTCGCATCAAGCTTGAGTGGATTTTATATGTCGATGTTCCCTTGATTCATCATATTATGTGTGTGATATTCACTTTAGCTCTTGTGCCTAATAAATAAGGGACACACCTTGGTGGGGGTCTCATTCATACTATACGAGAGATGGAGGAGCATTAGACAATATATGCTTGGGGAAACAACATGCTCGCACATATTTATCATAATCTTGGTCATTTTTTCCAACGGGAGCTTCACAGTATTGTTCATTGTACCCTTCTTCAGATGTGGGTCTTCGAGCATATTACATGTACTAGACCAACCAAATGTCCTACTAGCACAACCTTCAGTTATCCATGAGCCTTCTATTACATACTTAGATGGGCTTGGTAGTCCAGAGATCTATTGCACCAGAGAATTAGGTTTGATCATCTAGAGGAGGATGATATTGTATGGAGACTGCACAAGATTCTACCACAGTGGCTAGGTCTTACATAGTAGCTAGCTAGGATGTAGCAAGATAGGTTATTTTTGGGTGTAATGACTATATTGTCATGCCATTCTATTAAAATTGTGGCATGCATCAATTTGGTTAGATATAGATAGCGCCTAGTTAGTAGCCTACATTCTTGAGATCTACATGTAGCAATGATAGGCTAGGGGACACCCGTTGTCCTACAATCGTCAATGTTATTTTTAGCAATTTTGAGAATGAGGATCAGGATGCACCACTAGCATCTAACCTGGATGATGTAGGAACCACTATATAGATTATGATAGATGGTGGATTATAGCATGACCTCCATATTTCTTCCCTGACGATCACCCTACAGGTGATGCTAGACCTTTTACCTATCAATCTAGGATGTGAGAGAGGACAGGGGCATAGATGGAGATATGACTGATGATGAGGATATTATGGAGGATGCGGAGGAGGAGGATCAACAACCAATGAGAGAGTAGCTTGAGGAACCAATAGAGGTCATAGATGCCCCCAAGGAGAGATCGATGTCTTGTCCTCATATCACCTAAGCACATGCATCAACTAGAATATGCATCCAGTCTCATGAGCATGGAGAGAGTAGTCACACAACTCCCACCACACCCTCGACCCATCATAGGAGACCCAATACAATAGCTATAGTTTCCTATCAATATCATGAGTGGTGAGCTAGTGACCCAAGTGATATTATATGTTATTTATGTTTTATTCCTTATTGACTATGTTTATGTTTGTTTATTATGCCTAGTTTGGATTTATATAATGTTTTCTTTGTTACAATTGGTACACGGGAGTGGCCCAACTTCTTTAGTCGAGTTACAATAGATATAGTTATGTCGATGCCCCCACACTAGGTGACATGAGTAGAGCATAGGTCACCACCTAGCATGAGGCACCATGCTGACCTATTTAAGCCCTTATCTAGGTGGAGGACATCCTACGATGATGTTATGAGGACTTGATTAATCTAGAGATAAGATTGAGAAGTTTTGAGCTAGGGATGAGAAAAGGAGAGCTACAATTTAGGAGCTTAGGGTTGCATGTGAGGAGCTTCAAGCCACTCAAGTTCCATTCGAGAGGGGTACATAGGCTTTCTTACAATTAGAACTCAACAGGTTGTAGGTAGAGCTCACTAGGGTGTAGACAAAGCTCACTAGGGTGTAGGCGGATAGGGACCAGATAGACTAGGAGTGTGTAACATCTCTCGTATGTGAAGACCTATATAGTTGTAGGCCAAGTATAGGGCCTACGAGAGGGGATGAGCTCTATGAGTTGCTCTTGCACCATTGTCTCTTGATGAGCACCACCACTAGGGCTCAAGGAGTCTGATAGTCGTAGGCCTTCGTTGATGTACTATCTTTTGACACACCACATTTATCTTTTGGCACACCACATTTTTCTACCATGGTGACTATGATGTATATAAAGTTTATGATCTATATATATGAGTGTGTTTTTATTTCTACAACTTCTTGTTTGGATTAGATATTGATATGATCTATTAAGCAATCATGGTAAGATTGTTTAATAAATTTCTTCCATGATCTAATTATTATGTGATCTAAAATAAACACTTATATCTACTTAGATACTACATTTTGATTACTCGTGATCATGCTAAACTAGATACTCTTATGATCTAATTTGGAAATTATATGCATTTAATGATCTAATTTAACATAACGCACACACGATTGAATAGTATGTAAAATAAAGTAATAATCCAAATAGATGAAAAATTACCCAAAATAATTCACGACACATTTTTTTGTAAAAAATGAAGCAATGTGTGATATAAAATAAAATCTACCTACTTAATCTAACCACACACTTTATCACACATACTATTCAAAATGTTGTTAGGTGTAATATCTACACATATGCACAATGTTGATAGGTCCTTTTAAAGGTGTACCATCCATTTCTTTCATTTTATATGCTCTAGACCCATATTTTCCATCAATGACATAAGGTTCTAGCCAATTTAGGCTAAACTTTCTCTTTTCATCTTGAGTAGCATTTACATTTTGTTGATTTTTATACAACACCAAATCTCCTTTATCAAAAGAGTGAGGAACTAAATTTTCATTGTAATTACATTGCATTCTTTTTTAATAGGCTTTGAGATGTTCGAGAGAATTTATAAATTGTTCATTGAGCATTTCAAGTTGTTATAAACATTTTTCTCTATAAGTGTTATCACCAATGAGGCCCCTAAGAGAGATTCTCAAGGAGGGAATTTCTAACTCTAAGGGAATTATTTCATATACATTATAAATAATATTATATGGCGTGTTTCCTATAGATGTACAAATACTTGTGGGGTAAGCCCATAATGCATAAATTAGTTGAATGTGCCAATCTTTATTATGTTTACTAATTATTTTACGTAAGATTTTTTCAAGTGTTTTGTTCACTGCTTCTGCTTGACCATTTGATTGTGTGTAATAAGGTGTAGAAAATTGAGGTTGTATGTAAAATGTTTCCAAAAATAGTTCACTTCGTTGTTCTTAAATGGTTTCCCATTATTCGAGACTAAAGCAGAAGGAAGACCAAATCGTGCAATGATGTTTTCCAAGATGAATCAACATATTACATTAGTAGTCATAGAATGAAGAGTAATTGCCTCTGCCCATTTCATGAAGTAATTTGTAGCACTAATTATAAATGTATGTCTAGAAGTAGGAGAAGATATTTTTCCAAAAAGATCCAAACCTCATACTGAAAATGGCCAAATAGATATTTGGGGATGAAGTTTAGAAGCCAAAGCGTGAATCAAATTACTATGCTCTTGACATTTATGACCTTTCTTAACCTAATCAAAATAATATTATTCTATGTTTTTCCAATAGCATCCTACAATTTGATCTTCCTCTAAAATTCCCCTCGCAAGTGCCCACATGAGCTTCCTCAAGGGCTATAGGTATTTCAAATTATTTAAGGGTGATCCTGCACAATAGTGGTTTACACTTTTTGGGACATCCTAGTTTTTGCTGAAATCACATATTCTTAGAAAATATAATGATTTAATCTTTGAAAATTTCCATTTAAAGGATTCCAATTGAAGATGGTTTGATCAAACTACCTTAGATCAAACCCCCTTGGATAAAACCCCGCTAGTTTTAAACCATACCTATAATGAAGTCTCCTTTACACCTATCAAAATGCTGATAAAAAACCACTTTTGATTTACCTTTTGGGGGATCAAATGAATTCATTTAAAATTTATTTTGTGTACATGTATTCCTTATTATAAGCTTCCCAAAAAGTATAATTTTAAATATATTTAATTTTATTATTATATTTATTTTTTATTTTTTTTGAATGTAGGGTTTTCACCGAAAATCAAGTTCTATGTTCTGCACATGTGGAAAAATAGTAGATTATAAAAAAAATCTAAAAAAATATCTATGCACTTGATATTGATGTTCTTGATCCAGTAAAAAAAAAATTGAATTTCGATACACAAAAAAAGTTGTGTTAGCAAGTAAACGTATGTCTAAATTGTAATTGTTTTGACTTCAAAACTTAATTAAGAAAAAATACTCATTAAAACACTATAAAACCAATTGCATGCACTAGATATTGTAGTTACAAATCTAAATTTGAAAAAAATTATAATTTTATCCTTCATAGAAAAAAAGTTATGTGTTAGCAAGTACACATCACTCTAAAATGGTGTTTATTATTAAAAACTAGTTTTCGAAGGATATGGAAAAAGAAATGCAATTTGACTCCAAATTTTAAAAAAAAATATATATTTAGAATCTACAGAAAAAATGTCACAAATCCACTAGCTTGCATCATCTTCAAATTCCTCATGGTTTAGCAACTATAGGTGCTCGAAATTGAAGATTTAGTTAAAAAAAATTAGTTCAATGTCAAGTTTGGCCAAAAAGTGCAAACCACTATTGTGGGATCACCTATAAGGAATGAAAGAAGAAGACCATCAAATGGCCATCTATACAACACATATTTTAGGATTATATATCAAGCTGCAAGGTTTTGAATGCGAGCTCTAGTTTTCTTAGTAGTTGGTTCAGGAAAGGTACCTTCTTTTAGATAATTAAATATTGACACATACCATTCACTAGAAGTTTCAATATTGGCAACTAATGTTTGCTTCATCTTTTCATCTATGGACGGGTTTGTAAGTGTATGGATAATGAATGTAAATTCCACATGAGAGAATCTTCGAGACACAAGAGAGGTAGTGCTTTCCATTTCATTTGTGCATCAATTATCCGTTGTGGGATATTGTCAATAGTGTATGATTCAAAATGATCTAGTAATGTAATTATGAGGTCTTTATATTCTAATAACTTGGCATGTTTTGCTTAATAGATCCATTAATTTATTTAATAATCAACTGAGAATCACCAAAGATATGAATATGTTCTACATCTAAGGACAAGGCCATATGTATCCCAACAATAAGGGCCTCATACTCTACAATGTTGTTTGTACATAGGAATTTTAGGCGATAGGATAAGGGAATTGGCATTCCCAAAGGTGATATTAATATGACCTCCACTCTAAAACTAGTTCGACACTTAGAAATGTCAAAATAAAACTCACATGTTTTATTGTCATCTACTTTCAAGACATTCTCATCAGGGAATGATTCTTGGTTTCTTAATGCTAATTTGAAGGAGCATAGGCTAAATGGTTAGTCAATGATTGAACCTTGATTGCTTTTTGAGAGAAAAAATTAAGGTCAAATTTAGTTAACAACATAACCCACTTAGCTAAGTTTCTTGAAAAATCTATTTTAACAAATAGATGCTTTAAAGGATCGAATTTCATCATGACATGCACCTCTGCATTTAACAAATAATGTCTCAATTTGTTAGTGGCAAACATGAGAGACAAAAATTTATTTTTTGTAGTTGTATATTGAATTTCATAATCAATTAATTTTCAACTAGTATAGTAAAGAGGATGTTCATTGCCATTCTCATCTTGTTGAGCTAATAATGTGGAAAGAGCATGGGTTGATGCTAATATGTAGAGAATAAAAGGTTTTCCTTGAAATTAGCTGATTGCAAAATAGGGGGACTAGCTAGATATTGTTTCAAGTTATCAAAATCCTTTTGAAAATCCTCACCCCTTTTAAATTCCAATTCTATCTTAAGAATTTGTGTAAAGGGAAGAGTTTGATCTACCAATGATGCAACAAAATGATGAATAGCCCAAATATTTCCTTGTAAGAAATGCAATTTTAAACCATTCATAGGAGGTGGAATATCTATTATAGTGTCAATCTTATTTGTTTCCACCTCAATGCCTCTATGTGATACTATAAAACCCAATAATTTTCCACTATCAACACCAAAGATGCATTTCTTCAGGTTTAGTCTCATGTTGTACTTATGAATTATTTTGAAGATCTTTCAAAGGGTTTTGACACAGACTTGATGTGTTATAGACTTAGCCAAAATATCATCAACATTATCTTCCAAAATGTTATGTATAAAATAATATTATATTAACATCATTTCTCTTTGATACATGGCTCTAGCACTCTTTAATCCAAAAGGCATAATGACCCAACAAAATTTTCCCCAAGGTATGGTGAAAGTTGTTTTATATGGATCTTGAGGATTGATGAAAATTCGATTGTATATTGAAAATCCATCCATGAATAATAATAGGGCATGTCATGTAGTTGAATCCACTATCATGTTGATATTAGGAAGGGGAAATCATCTTTTAGGGATTCTTTATTAATATTGTGAAAATACATACACATCCTAATATGATTATCAGGTTTTACTACTGCCACAATGTTAGAGATCCAAGGTGAATAATCAATAGGGTAGATAAATCCAACTTGTACCAGTTTTTCAATCTCAACCTTAAATAACAATGTTATCTTAGGATTAATCTTTTGTATCTTTTGTCTTACTAGTTTAGCATCTTCCTCAAGAAAAATATTATTTGTGACAATCTTAGGGTCAATACCTAGATTATCCAAATAAGTCCAAGCAAATATTTCAAGAAAATTGTACATTGAAGTTGTGTGATCTTCTTTCTCATCCTCATCAAGACACTTTCCAATTTGAATCAATTTTTCTTCATTATATGGGTCCATTGGAATATCTAGGGTATAACCCACAAGTAATGCGTTGTAGTTTCTAGTTTCATCCTTTTCACCACATTTTTCATCCTCTTTCCCACAGTATGCCTTAGCATTTAAACAATAAATAAATTTTTGATGATTATGATGGGTGGGTGAAGTATCATTTATTCCCAAAAATTCCCCTAAGGACTCATCTTCTTGAAACATATCCAATGACATATTCTCACATGCAGTGTCTATCAATTTAGGAGTACCAATTTCAAAGTTGTCTTGGGAAAATCTTGTGTGATAACATTGACATTTAGTGAAGGTCTCTTTGATTCTTTCATTTCTTTTGATGGTGGTGCAGGAGCACCATGTTGCATTCAAGCCTCCATGAGGCCTATTTGTAAATAATTTTTTAAGGAGTGCTTAGGGGTTATTCAATAAGGTCTTTCAAGACCATTATAATGTGTTTAAGTCATTTGATGGGTGTTTGGATAGGTTATGTGGTCATTGTATCCAGTTTGCAAAAATTGAAAATGTTGTCAAATGAGGTCCACAATAGGGTTTTGGTGCTTTTTCATTGGAATAAGGTCTTGGTAGACCATTTTATCATGTAATTAGTCAATTTAGATATCTTTAGGCATTGTGGGGTTCAAAAAGTGCTAAAAGAAAAATTTATAAAAGTTGTCAAGGAAAAGAGAAAAATTGGAAAATGGAGAGTCAAGAAGTTAGAAGGTTGGTTGAGTTAGTTGTAGTCAGTTTATAGAAGGTTGGAAACATTTAAAATGATGGATAACCTCGAGGAAGAGGTTGGAGGGTTGTAAATGAAGTAAAATCTATAATGAAGCCCTGTTTTATATGCAAAATTCTAAGTTTTTACTGGTAAATATGTGTTGTAGAGCACTGTACGGCCCCATACAGTCATATTATTGTGGGGAAGTCATTATAATTGGTAAATCTATGAGTCTAATTCATTTTTATTTTTGTTTCATTCAATTCCATACAGTTTTGAGGAAGATATTCCTTGTTTACTGAAAATGACTTAAAACCCTTGTCTAGGGTAAAACAGTGGGAAATATAATTGTGTTTCTTTCATTTTAACCAATGGAAAGTTCTAAATTTTGGTGAAAAGGTTCCTTTTTGTATATGGTTTCATATTCTAAATCTACAAGCATGAAGATCCATGCTAGCTTGTGTAAAATGGAAGCCCTAGGTTTGTGATGCTATGAAATAAACTGTTAATTATAGAGTTCAGTCAAGAGTAGAACATTTTGTTTGTGGCAAGGGTATCCTTCTTGGATATTGTTGTTTTTAGAGGTTGTAAAAATGTGTTGTGATCCATTCCTAATTAGGGTTGATGAATTATAAGTATTTGAATGCACTTTTGTATACTGTCTTATTCAGGCAGAGTTATCATAGTCAAGGGTTTGAGTCAGAAGTAGAGGTTCAAGTTAGGAGTTTGTCAAAATAATATGAAATATGCATGGTGGTTGATTTAGTGAGTGCAAGTACATTTGAACATGTTGGAGGCTTTGGTAAGGTGATTGAAGGTTTGGGTTTCACATTTTCAATAAACCCTTATGAAGGTTGCATAAACCTGAGTTTTAGAGTTTTGTCACTTGGATGGTTTCTATTATTCATGTAGTTTGTTGATTTTGGCAGTTTGACACCTGTTGAGTGTGCTTGAATGGAGTTTTAGGGTCTGTGTGAAGGGTTTCTTGGATTTGGTTTTTTATGTGGCCTAATTGGGCCTAGCCATTGTAGGTTAGTAATTATTTAGTGGTGTTGTTACAAAACAAAGTTATCCCAATTTTTGACATGTTTTAGAATCCCTTAAAAGGTGTCCAAAAAGCTCTTCATAGTTCTGATTTGAGGTATACAATAAAATTCATGGCTAACAATTTCTTGTAGGATGGCTACTAGGAGTTTGACAGTTAATGGAGAAATGATCATTAGGATGAAGGGGAAGATTTTGGACAGTATTTTTTTGGTTGAGGTAGAGTTCATGAAGTGCATGAAGGACATTTGTGTCATTGTTTGGGTCAGAGAAGTTGAAAACTCAAGGTAGTGCCTTTGTAGAGATCATTGTCTAGAGAAGATTTCTTGTAAACTTGAAGAAGAATGGATTGATTCCATAGTTGAGGAATATGCATTCATGTGATTGATGTGAACCCCTTAGCATTGCATTAGATGGACAATATCCAAGACCTCTTGTTGTCTCTTGCATGTTAAGCTTTATAGGGACACAAATTCCTTGTTCTTTTATTTCACATCCTTTTTCCATTATAACCAAACTGTTGCAAAATTTGGTACCCTTTTCCATAGAGATTTTCCATCTCCTTTGAGGAAGGTGGTTTTAGATACTTAGTTCCATCATAGGTAAATGTGTAATTTGTGTTCTCCTCACTACTAGAAGTTGTGGACTATTGTTTCTTGAATATTTCAATATCAAATTGTGTTGAGATCATCATACATTCTTTCCCTTTTTCTTGTATGGTTTATGTTATTGTGTATTCCTCCATGAATGTCGACATGAAATCTAATGTCCCCCAATCATCACCTAACAATTGTATCATCAATGAAGAAGGCTCATATTTCTCTTTTTCTTTCAAAAGATCTATTTTTGAAGTTGGTATCAATGTTTTCAAATGAATTTTCATTCCCTTTTTAGTTTGTAAAAAGTTTTAGATTTTGGATCATCTTTCACTGTGTAGACCTTGTTGTTGTAAGTGTATTTCAACATATGGTGTAGTGTTGAAGGAATTGCATTCATTTTATGAATCGATGGCCTACCCAAGAGGAGATTGTATGAAAGTTATTGGGGCATGACATGGATAGGAGTTTGTAAGGTAACATATCCAAATTTTATAGGTAGTGTTATCACTCCAAGTGGTTTCTTGCCCACATTGTCAAAAACACGATTGGACAAAGAGTTTGGTTGAATTTTAGTCTTGTCTACTCTATTTTTATCCAAAATATTTACACTACAAACATTAAGGTCCAAACCATTGTCAAAAAGGCTATGCCTAATCCAAACCTTATTAATAACAACCAATATCATCAAAGCATCATTTTATTTTTGTATTTATAGTGGAGTTAATTCACTTTGATGAAAGACAATATCAAGATTGACTGAATTCATGCTTTGAATTATAAATGCCATATCATTCGGTTGCACACTAGGAGGGACCACAACTTGTTGTAGGGAACTTTGAATCATTCCATGGTAAGTTGATGATGTTTGAATCAAATCACACAAGGAAATATTAACAAGAGTGTTACAAAGTTGTTCCACAAGATCATAATCCTTTCCAATATTTTGAGGTAAATAAGGGGCACTAGGAAAAATAGGTTGTGGAAGTGGTATCGATGCATGAATGGTTTTAATTTGTCTTTTTTGTCTATTATTCCTTGTGTTATATGTATGATCAACTATGTGGTAACTTGGTTGTTGTGATACATTACCATGCTAGTGAGCTATCCTGCGAAATTCAAGATAGCTCTTGGAGGGTTTTGTTTGTTTTGAGGTGGTCTTATGATAAGCACAGGTTTGGTTTAGACTTGAGGTTATTGTGAAGGTGGGTAAATGATGAGTTGTGGTGTGATTGCATTGATTTCTCATTGTTGGGTTGGGATGTTACAAGCCTTAGTGGATGATCTAGGTGAGATGAAGTCCTCAAGGGCTCCATCTAACATATCAAAGTCATCAAGACTAAAGGGCTTGAGAGATATACAATGCACTTGTAGGAATATATTTGACATGATCAAATGACTACAAATTTTCCAAGGTTAATCATTAATTTCCAATGCACATTTAAGCTAACTAGGGTTGAAAATAGGCTTATAGAACTGCCAATGATTTGGAAATTAGGTTGCAGACCTACAAACTGACAATAAATTACAGTTTATTTCTAAATTCTAAGTTTTTTTTGGAGGATTGGGTCACCCAAGGGCGACCCAGTCTTGGTAGGGCTTTTTTAGAAATGTCATTTTCAAAAGTTTGATTATTAGGGATTAACTGTAATATAGTTTGAAAATCCAAGTTTAGGATTGATTCTACTACTATTTTATGAGTTTCTTATTTGTGTAATTTGTTGTAAAAATCTAGGATTTTGAATATTTGTAAAATGAAATCTAATATACCCAAATTATGTAATGATTTAGAAAATGAAAATAATTGTCCTACAAATATGAAAATGCTAAGTACTAAAAATTGAAATTCTTTCAAAATTTTGATTAAGCTAAGAAAAATGATAACTTTGTTTAACATGCAATAGTACTGTTCCAAAATTTCAAAAAAAATGTTTATCAACACACACAAAAAGCAAACACAAATATAGACAACTATGCAAAATTTTGTTGATGCACCTGTACAAGGACAGGGTTGCCCAAGGGTGTCTGAGTCCTTGTTTAGGGTTTTGAAAACTAAAAACTTGAATGTTGAAGTTGTTGTTTAAGGTTACTATTCATATCTACAAACAAGTTTGATAATGATTGTTTTTCAAGAGCTTTTCAATGTAAAGGACAATTTTAAAACAAAATGACACTTTTTGTATGAAATTTTGAAATGAAAATATGATCTAAATGGCTAAAACACACTGCAATGCAAGCTATGATGCAATATGTATGCAATATTTTTAAATTTTTTATGATCTTGTATGATGAAATATGCAACCCTAAATGAGAAATTCAAAATAAAATGATGCAAAACCTAGATCTAAGGTTTGAAAGATTTGAAATTTCAAAAGGTATATGATGTAAGAATGTCAATTTCACCAAAATGAAACATAAAAATGTGGTGACCTTAAACTTAATATCTAAAAATTAAGGTCATGTGGCCATAATTTATATAATCTCATTAGGATACAAATCAACAAGGTGCATAGATTGACTTACAACCTCTAAGGTGAGTCAATCTGGCCATGATATGCATCTTTTTGAGGAAGGGAGTGGATTGGAAATGATTTGGAGTGATTTCCCTAGTTAAACTATATGACCCAATATGACGAATGCAATTTCCTAAAAGTAAACAAATTTAAACAGTAATTTGCAAGAGGATCTAGAGAATGCAAACTAATGTGTACCTACGTAGAAAAATTGGTCTAGTTGTGCCTACAAGGATGGGGTCACCCAACAACTACTGAGTCTTTGCTAACCTTTCCAAAACTTCAAAGATTGTCCTATAACCCTCTATTTTATCTTTGTTCTTGTACCTGCAAATCTTTTTCTTCCAATCTAGACCTACAATAAATCTGAAAAAGAAATTATTTGGGTGGCTATATGGGGGTTTTCCCCATTCAAACCCCTATCTTAGTAATTAAACCTCAACAAATGCCAAATATCTGATAGAAAATAGTGTGTGAGCCCTAACCTTATGTGTGTCTAAGGTTGTTGTGAGCTTAAATGCAAAGAAACCCTACTCAAGTGTATTAGAGTGTGATTCCTATATGACAATAATAAGATTCAATTAGGGAGAAGTCAAAATTCCCTAAGTAAATATGGAAATGTAATTATATTGTAGACATCCAAATTTGACCACTTCCATATGGTCAAAGTCGTCTTCTTAATCATCCCTTTACTCTTCTGAAATCATCCTCTTCGCCGATTTTAATTAAATCATTCATTTAATTAACATTGTGTTTCTTGCATGGAGTTTTCCAAAGTATTTAATTTAATAAATGCTCTTCCCCTATTTCCTCTCTAAATTAAATAAATGCATAATTTTATTTTATTTAGTCACATTATCCTTTGGAATCTTAAATTTACTTTTAAATTCCCTATTTTCTCTCTCATGTGTCACATCCTCCAACTTTTGCAAGTTGGCCTCTAATCCCTCTTAGCAATCTAATCCTCTTTCTTAGTCATAACTAATTTATGATTAAGATGTGCACACCCCTAATCATCATTAGGGTCCCATCCTCCATAATTTCCCACTTGCCTCTAATAAGTCCTTAGTTAGCCTAATCAAGTACTTGTGCAACCTTAATCACCTAATTAGGTCATTTTCAATCCCCATATCATTTATGGAATGTGTCCTTAGTCAACTTCATTAAAAACTTTCTCTTTTTGAACAAGGCATCTCCATTCCCCATGTGAACTTTTAATTCACATTTAATCCCCCAATGCACTCAAAGGAATTTTAAATTCCTTCTCTCTTCCCCATGAGAATATTTGAGGAATTTTTAATTCCCCATTTGTCCTCTCACCCACATGGGGACAAGTACCTCCTTTATGAGGAGATCTTGTCCCAATCCCAAGGTACCATGTACCCTCTCCATGTCATGTACTATCCTTCCACCTCATGTCCACTTCACCTTTTTGAGCCACTTCACATGCCACATGTCAAGATGTGAGGGCTTGTGAGTTCTCAACTCACCTTAGCCCTACATCTTGATCTTGGTGGCTCAATCTTGACTGTTCATTTCCCTAGAGATTTCTAAAATCTTTATAAATACCACCTCTTTTCTCTCATTTTGGAGAGATCATGCATTGTAGCCAAACTCTTGCAAATTTTTCCTAGAATCCATACTTAGCCAATTTCATGTTTGCACCCACTTGCATCCATTTTCATATCACCATCTAGCTTGCATCTTGCCATCCAAGGAGCATACAACACCAAAGATCGAAGGGCCAACCAAAGGATCGATTGGACACAAGGTATAACGTTTCGTTTGTTGTTTATATTTTGTGTTGATTTCAACTAGGCTAATCTTGAGGTGTAGGTTGTTTTAGTGTTATTTTGCACTCTTTTATTTGTTGCTCATTTTCTAATGCCTATATTCGACCTATCACATTTTTGGCACGCCCAGTGGGACCCACAAATGGGTCTCTTACTTTTACGTTTTCTATTTTTTGACTTTTTGTGGGTATAGGTTATGGAGGGGCTGACCTGACCTAATAGACAGGCAGACCCGCCCTCCACAGGCAGACCTGACCCTCTCCAGGGGCGGACCTGCCCTCCCTAGATTACAGAAAGTGTTTTTTCTTTGAAAAAATTTCACAGAGGGGTGGACCCAACCTAACAGACAGGCGGACCCAACCTAACAGATAGCCAGATATGACCTAAACAGCTGATTTTGCCCTCACCGACAGGCAGATTTTCCCCAGACAAATTTTTTGAAAAGGTAAAATTTTAGTTTTTTAGCAATTTTTTGACTATTTTAATGGTTCTTAACCCCTAAATAGGAACATAGTTTAATTAAAAGGTGTCAATCAACCTTGTATGTTGTGTTTTTGGGTGAGCTATTTGACGTATCCAATCCCCTTACACCATTCGGCGATCCTGGGTGATGAGAAATCGTAGCTTACCACGTCTTTTGAGTCTACCTATTTTACTTTTCTTAGTGGGACCTGCTTAGGGATTTCATCACCCCAAGGGACAATTCCAACCACACATACCGGCGGGGTATATAAAGGGGGGAGAGTGAAAGTTGTACCTCAATCCAACCACGTTGTAATTGGTGAAGCATCAGGATGATGCGAAGAGTTGGTCCGAGCCTTTTTAGGTTCCCGACTCATACTTGTAACGGGTTGGTGTTCACAGTTTGGGCCTCACGTACTAGGTGTATATCGAGGACTCCCTAGTAACCATGTTCATCCTAGATTAGAGGACTTTGTCGGCTATACCCCTCTACTAGACTTAGGCTTGTGTTGTTTGAGTTGTCTTCTTTGTGCGAAACCAGTGATTGTCTACTTTGCTTCACTTTACCATAGCCTTTTGATTGATGACTGTTGTATTTTCAGTCCTTTGCCTTGGATTTTTTTGTCAAAATTCAAAATAAACCCTCCTTGGGTAGACTTGCCCTCATCCAGGGGCGGAATTGCCCTAGAAACTGGTTTTTTGGAGACTAATTTTGACCCAGAATCATTAGTTTTTGCTCCTTGGGTGGACTTGCCCTCATCTACGGGAAGACTTGCCCTAGAAACTGATCCTTTGGAGCTTGTTTTTGACCCATAATCATCAGTTTTTGCTCCTTGGGCGGACTTTCCCTAGAAATTGATCCTTTGGAGCCTGTTTTTGACCCAGTTTCATCAGTTTTTGCTCCTTGGGTGGACTTTCCCTCATCCAGGGGTGGACTTGCCCTAAAAATCAGTCCTTTTGGAGTCAGTTTTAACCTAGTTCAGTCAATTTTTGCTCCTTAGGCGGACTTTCCCTCATGCAGGGGTGGACTTGACCTTTTGACCAACCTATTTCGGGCCTGTTGTGACCTATTTTGATCAGTTTTCTCCTTGGGCGGACCTGACCCTTGATCGATTAACTTTTCTATCTACTTCGCCAGCCAGAATCATCGTTCCGCCATCTCGACCACTCGTCCTCTCATTTTAGACTTCTGTCCACCCATTTCGAGAATCCATTCATCATCCTAAACGTTCATCCCCTTGGCTCGTGCATCCGTACATCCATTCAGAATTCACATTTTAGAGCGGTTATTTGAATTGACCTAGGTGTTCATCTCTAATCATCATCCATCAAAAAACCAACTTCGGATCATCATCTGTCCTAAGTCGGTCATCCTTGTCAACCCAATCAATCCACTTCTATCTCAAGTTGGATTGAGTGTCGTTATCATCAATCAACACCTAGTGTTATCAAGAATCACTCTTGAACTTGGCTTCAGAGTCCGTTTACTAGCATCCACCCTAATCAATCATCATCCCAAATCAAATTATTATATCGTCCAATCCAGATCAACTCATAATCTTCTGATCAACCCAGTCCACATTGGTCAAATCAAGTCAATCTCATCAAGCCCCGACCTCAATGGCTAGTCGATCATCCAATCGAACCAATCTTGTCAAGCCACATCCTTTTTGGCTAATCAATCACCAAATCAAACCAATCCTTTCATCACCAAAGTCATCCTAATCCATCATATTGCATGCCCATTCAGACACAGTCACAAACAAGGAAAATGGCCAAACAACAATCCCAACCAAACATCCTTCCAGATTCGAACAACGCAACTAATGCCTCACAAGACCCCAATAATAGTGCAAACATCCCTCAAGATCCTCATAATGGAACATCATCACAATCCAATATCGATGGTCAAAACACATCGCCCCCCGGAGATGAAAACATGATCATTCAACCCGAGGCTACATTTGAGGAACACTTTAGTAACCCTGTCAATGTGCAAATGATGGATCGCCTTCTTGAAAAACATGGCGAGGAAATCTTGGCTCACTTAATTGACAAGGGTGTCAAACTACGGTTAGGTACCGACCTATCCAAGTATGGCGGTTTCACGCCTAATATACCTCAAGGTTCGCACAATGTACCAAGCAGTTCATATGTCCCCAATGTTCCTTTCATAGAAGGTTGGCATCAACTGAAATTCGGCAACACCATTCTGTATCCCATTGGCAATCCCCCGCATCTCACAATCTCAGTCGTAGGGGCACCCCAAACTACTGATCCCAATGATCCTTTTGCCTTTGGCATACCACAAAATGTCCCGCAACCACAACCACTAATACTACCGGCACCACCCCTTTCAAATCCACCTGCCGTCAACACTGGGGGTAGCCCTTTCACTACATTGCCTCCACCTTCTAGGGCCCTAAACCAACAGTCACCTTCATATGCATCCCCACAGCCGCCTCAATCTAATCTATCACCTCTGAATGTCCCCTTCGGTGCCCAACAACCTCCTTTGCAAAATCCCCCTACGTTACCTCAGCCGCCCCAACAACAACAACCGCTATTTTCCACGCAACAGCCGCCATATCAACCACAAAGCAATCCCTCCAGACCTCCCACTCAAACCATATCTCCTTTCCTCACATCCATCCTACAACAACAAGCTCAAGCATAGTACAACATGTTTTCTCGGCCCACGCAACATCCCACGTCACATCAACAACCCCCACAACATCCGTATTACCAACAACAGTCCCTGCAGCAACCATCTTATGCGGCCTCCCAACAATCACACCAATTCCCCCATTATCAATAGTTCAATCCACAACATCACATCCAAGCTCCTCAGCAACCCACCTCACATCCTTATCAAACGAATCCATATTATCCCTCGCAACAACAACCCATGTATCAACAAATTCCCTCAGCATACCAACAAGGGATGTCATCACTTCACCATCCGAACCCATATCTAAACACTTTGCTGCTCTCTCAGCAGCATCCTCTGTCATCCTACCATCTATTTCCACCCAACCAACCACCATTGAACTTAGATTTGCTAGAAATTAAAGCCGCTCTGAAAGATCTTCAGGCAGGGATTGGCAAACAATCATTCAAGTTCGAAGACATATGCCCATATTTGTTTGATCCCTCCATCTCATTGATTCCCTTCCCTAAACATTTTTAAATGCCAAAGTTTGACAAATATAGGGGGAACAAAGATCCTAAGGACCACTTGCAAGAGTTTTACTCCCAATGTCAAGAGGTTATCGACAATGACAACTATCTCTTGTGCATGTTCCCACGAAGCCTGGCAAGCAATGCCCTAGGGTGGTTCATGACCCTCGAAAAAGGATCCATAAAATCTTTTGCGGACCTATCAAAAAAGTTTGTCTCCTACTTCTCCTAAAATTTGGAGAGGGAGACTGACACCTTAGATCTCCTCAAAGAGAAACAACATGAAGGGGAAACCTTTACTAACTACCTCCAAAGGTGGCGTGCGCTAGCAAGCCGAATGAAAACCCCTTTGAAAGAAAAGGACATGGTCACCCTCTTCGTGGAGAACTCTCATCCCGACATGGCTCATAACTTTAGATTACATTGTGTCACCACTTTCGTGGAGCTAGTGGAAAAGGGACCTATCCTTGAATGTGCCCTTGTTGCCAAAGGGCACATCAAAATATATAATCAAGATAAAGAAAGGTCATTCAACGACAAGCCACATTTTTGGAACAAGAACAAGAACGCAGTAAATGATGGTGTTACTAATACTAAACATGTCCACGTGGCTAACACATCCTAGAGACAACAACAACCCATACCTAATGTCGTATCTGTACCGCAGGGGGCACCTCGTCCTCCTCAATAATCAAATCAGAACAACTAGGGGAACACTAAACGTCAGTATGCTCAACTAGGAGAGCCCCTAAGTGTTGTCTTCAATAAATTGCTACAAATCAATTATCCGATCATGTATCCTATCACTAAGCCACTTGACGAATCCAAACCCAAGCCTGCATGGTTTAGGGAAAATGAATATTGTGAGTTCCATAAAATCAAAGGACACTCTTTGAATAAGTGCCAGGGTCTAAAAAACTATATCCAAGACCTCATTGATCGAAGGGATATCAAGGTTGATGCCAGTCAAGCTTCGTCGTCCAATGCTCAATTGTAGATATATCAGAATGCCTTTCCAAACCATAACAAAGGCCCAAGCACCTCCAACAGCAATCCCCAAGACAACAACACAAATAATGTGAGCTATAAGAATGTACCCTTCAATTACGAGGGTATTATTCATTACATTGAGCAGGTAGAGCCCCAGGTGTCCATGATACATGTCAAAGCCAACGACCCTCAATGTGTTGTTACTACACGGTGAGCACGCATCACTATCCCTACAGCCTCCGCACCTGCCGAATCAACTTCTGTAAGCTCCCAATACAACCTTCTTGATCACTTAGGAAAGACCCCTGCTCATATCTCCATTTTGGATTTGCTTAAGTCTTCTCCTGTACATCAAGAAATTCTCAATAGAGCTCTACAGGAAACCCATGTACCTAATGACATTGATCCTACACGATTCCAAGCTCTGGTCGGACACCTGGCTTTATCTCATCAACTACACTTTAGCCAAAATGACATGCCAAATATCGATGTCAATCATAATTGCCCCTTGCATATCGAAGTCATTGTTGCCCACCATAAAATAAAAAGGGTCTTGGTAGATAATGGCTCTGCCCTCAATTTATGTACTCTGAAATTCATAAATAGGTGGGGTATACTCAAGAAGATCTAAGTAATTAGATCATCACCATCAAGGCCTATGATAATGCAGAAAGGAATTCAGAGGGAATTATCAGTCTCCCTATCCAAGTGGGACCTGTGGTTCAATACATTACCTCTCATGTCCTTGATCTGGACTTGCCATATAATCTCCTCCTTGGCCGCCCATGGCTCCACGCTATGCAAGCTGTCCCTTCCACATACCATTAGTGCCTAAAATTTCAAGTCAACGGACATGAAGTCACCATCTACACTGACCCCCAACCATTTGAATATTGTCGCGCTTTGGAAGCATCCTTTCCCCATTTACATTACTGTACCAGAGTGAAAATGGGGGCATCCCAGTCATCATCCACTAATCCACCCTCCACCGTGATAACCACTCCATCTTCCACCACTGATCCTACAATCACAAAAGTCTAGATCATTGACAAAGGGTGTGGTGAATACGAAATGCATACTGCTGTCAATGTAGCAACCATGCCACCGTCACCACATGAGTATGGTCAACCTTCACACACTACTCCAAAGGAAGAAAATACTGTCACCTTCAATGGTAAAAACATCCCTACCACCACTTTCACGTCCCCTAGTATCAAGATAGATGCACCAGAAGAGGATATAAGTCAATGGATATACCGAGAAGAACCCCAACTAGATCCCCCTCTAAAGGAATATTTTCAAGAAGCATATCCTTGGTCAGCTAAGTTTGCAAAAAAGTATAATTACCAAGGTAGGGGTCTAGGTAAAGAAGAACAGGGGCGGTTGCAACCTATTGATACATCAAAGCTGCCGAAGAACATAGGCATCGGATATGATAAAAAGTAGGAAGGCCCTGCAACATCATCTAATACCTCCAATAATGTCATCGTGGACAATAGCTCATCCGAGGAGGAATCCATCATACATGCATACGATGATGTCAATCACACTGACCTATCATCCATGTTCGAATGCCTATCAGTCTGTACCATTAGCCTATCCCTTTGTCACCCTAAGCTTATTGATTGGGACCTACGTAATAGCACACCTATCAATATGTTTGCAGACACATATGTCAACCTCATGGGATTGGGGGAGGATGAACACTCCAGTCACAAAACTAAGAATAAGAAAAATAAAAAGTGGTCATCTAGTGAAAACCTCTCTAAGGCACTTCCTGACCTTGAAAAAGTAAAAATAAAGGATGCATCTGATGGTGAAAACCTCGAGGAGGCGCTAGAAGATGGAGATGTTCATCTTTCCCTTGTAGGAACTCAGTTATCTGCCCGATCATCCATTCTAATCAAGGAGACTCAAGAAGTTAATCTGGGTATTGCTGAAAATCCTACGATCACCTATGTAGCTAAATCACTCTCAGAGCAAGAGTATCCAGTCATCATCCAGCTACTCCAAGAGGGAATCATTAACTTTGCTTGGTCATATTCATACATGCCCAGCTTAGACCCCGCCTTAGTGGTCCATCATCTAGATGTTCACCCAGATGCCAAACCTATCAAACAGAAGCTCCGCAAAATGCATCCACAAGTGGCATTGTTAGTCAAGAAGGAATTGGAAAAGTTACTAGAGGCAGGTTTTATTAGACCAATTTACTACTCTGAGTGGATCTCCAATATAGTACCGGTTGCCAAACCAAATGGAGACATTCAGATCTGCACAAACTTCAGGGATCTTAACAAGGCCTGCCCAAAAGATGACTTCCCTCTACCTAACATTGACATGTTGGTCGACCTAACAATAAGACATGAGATACTATCCCTTATGGATGGCTTCTCTGGTTATAATTAGATTCAGGTTGTGCCTGAGGACCAACACAAGACCGCCTTCAGAACACCTTGGGGTACTTTCTGTTACAATGTTATGCCCTTTGGTCTCAGAAATGCAGGGGAAACATATCAAAGGGCAATGATGGTCATCTTCCATGACCTCATCCGTATCATCATGAAGGATTACGTCGATAACTTGTTAGGGAAATCCAGAACACGAGCTAAACATCCTACCATCTTGAAAAAGATATTTGAACGGTTAGAGCATTACAAGTTGCGGCTAAATCCAAAAAAGTGTGTCTTTGGGGTCACGTCAGGAAAGTTGTTGGGCTTCATAGTCTCCCACAGGGGCATTGAGGTTGATCCTGCAAAGGTAAAGGCTATCCTAGACATGCCACCTCCACGCAATCTGAAATAGTTAAGAAGCCTCCAAGGGAAGATGTAATCCATCCATCGGTTCATAGCCCAGCTCGCAGATAAGTGCCAGCCATTCACTCATCTCCTGAAGAAAGACTCCACCTTCTGATGGAACCAACATTGTCAAATAGGTTTCGATAAGATCAAAGAATACCTAGCTCATCCTCCGATCTTGATGCCACCCATTCCAGGGAAATCCCTCCTCTTGTATATCTCTACCACTTCAGTTGCGCTGGGGGCATTGTTGGCACAACATGATGAATCATCGAAAGAGAGGGCGATCTACTATATCAGTCGGACATTGGTCGACTATGAATTAAACTACTCTCCCATGGAAAAGGCCTGCCTCGCACTAGTCTTCAACACACAAAAATTTTGACATTACATGCTTAGCCATCCAGTCAAATTAATCGCTAAAATTGATCCACTAAAGTATTTGTTATCTAGAACCACTTTGATGGGCCACATGGCCAAATGGGTCATGCTTCTAAGAAAATTTGACATAGAGTATGTGGAACGAAAAGCCATAAAGGGATAGGTCATAGCTGATCAGTTGGCTGAGGCACCATTAGTAGATGCTTACCCTCTAGACACTGAATTCCCAGACGAAGAAGTCTATACAGTTATAGAAGCACTAGCTTGGATGCTATATTTTGATGGCTCATACACTCATAATGGATCAAGCGTAGGGATTTTATTAATTACCCCTCAAGGTGACTACATTCCAAAATCATTCAAGATAGCATTTCCATGTACCAACAACATTGCAGAATACGAGGCCCTCCTCACCGGCCTCCGAATTGCAAAACAGTGGCATATAACTCACCTGAAATTCTTTGGTGATTCATTATAAGTCATCAAGCAAGTTAATGATGAATTCCTCACAAAGGATGATAAGTTGTTACCCTATAAGCACATGGTGGATGATTTCAAGAAATATTTCACCTTCATACAATTTGACCAAATTCCTCGGGTACAAAATAAAGCATCAGATGCAATGGCCATTATCAGTTCCCTGATTGACATGCCTAAAGACCAAACAGAATGTGAGTTCCTTGTTGAACAACTTTTAATCCTAGCATATGATATTCCTGAGACTGATATGGTGTGCGATATTGTAGGTCCCACCTCCCCCTGGTACTAGGACATATATACCTATCTCCACGATAATATCATACCCCTAGAACTTACACACAATCAACGCAAGTCCTTTGTTCATTGCTCTTCCCGATACATCATTGTTGGTGATATGCTTTATCGTCGTAGGTATGACAGAATCCTCCTTAGGTGTCTAAATGAGACCGAAGCCTGCACGATGCTTATAGAAGTACATGGTGGTGTTTGTGGGGCTCAATCAAATGGTATGGCTTTGGCCAAAAGAATTCTCCAAGCAGGATATTACTGGCCAACACTAGAACATGATGCTTGTGAATTTGTGAAGAAGTGTCTTCCATGCCAACAACATGCAGATTTGATTCACGCTCCAACACAAGATCTTCAACCCCTCCTAGCACCATGGCCCTTCTCTCAATGGGGTTTCGACTTGATTGGAAATATTTACCCACCATCATCTGGTGGACATACATTCATAATCACTGCCACTGAATACTTCACTAAGTGGGTGGAAGCCATGCCACTTTCACAGATAACTAGTATTTAGATCTCAAAGTTCATCCTGTACCATATTCTCTGCAGATATGGTATCCCATCCACTATCCTTTCCGATAATGGAAAACCCTTCAAAAACCAAGCCATGAAACACCTCTATGACACCTTTCACATCCAGCATCGTTGGTCAACGCCTTATTACCCCCAGGGTAATGGCCAGGCAAAAGCAACCAACAAGACCCTCATCCGCATTCTTAAAAAAGTTGTCAATAACACTGGTTGAGATTGGAATCTCCATATTCATCCCACCCTCTGGGCATATCGCACCTCCATTCGCACCCCTACAGGGGCCACTCCCTATTCTTTAGTCTATGGTGCTGAAGCCATCTTGCCAATTGAAGTTGAGATCCCATCACTGAGAATTTCCCTAAAAAATCTTATCAGTGAGGAGGACGCTCGTGTTGCATGGCTTGCACACCTAGAGTTACTTGATGAAAAGAGAATCAAAGCCTACGATCACCTCCAAGCATACCAGAATCACCTTAAGTGCCACTACAAAAAGAAGGTTCGCCCTCGACAATTTCAGGTAGGTGATCTTTTCCTCAAAGAAAATCAGCGTACTCAGCAAGACTAAGACAAGAAAGGAAAATTTGAGGCAAATTGGTTAGGACCCTATATCATAGCCGCTAAATATGGATCTGGGGCATACAGGTTGACTACTCTTGAAGGAGATCCCCTTGATGGACCCATCAACATCATGCATTTAAAGCGGTTCTACACCTAATTCTGCTTGGTAACCCCATCAAAAAATAAAAAATAAAAAATCAGAAAAATCCAAAAGATCCAAAAATAGTAAAGAGAAATAAATTCGTCCTATGGTGAAAACCACTTTTTGGTGGCACCTTGGATAAGTATGGGTGGTGAAAACCTGGTAATAGGCATCATTCGTAGATGACTTAATCATTATCTACCTGGCATCCTACTTATTCTATGATTTCATCTGCACTATTGTCCTCATCCATCTCATCCTTGGTCGCTTGTTATATTTTGTTTGAGCATTGGACGACATGTCTAACCTATCCCCCCATCCTAAGCTTTTCAGTATCCCACACTGGGCTTATGTCCTTCATCTCATCGTCAGTCGGTCTATGTCATCACATAGGTTCACCCATCGTGTCGATGTTCATCTACATCTCATCCTATCACCCCACTTGTTGAACTACGTTGCCCTTGCGCTGTCACATAGGCAAGGCTAATCATTTGATCTACCCCCGGGGTATTCTGACCATCATGTCTTGGTCATCCGTCATTCACCTTCATCTTCCTCTTTTCACTTTATCCATGGTCTCTTCATGAACTACAAGGGCTATGTGCTTTCATGTAGGCAAGGCTAATCTCTGATCGGCCCCCAAGCCCCTAGGTCTGTAGGATATGTCAGTCCATGTCCTTGTCTGGCTCATTGTTCTCAATTAAACTCCCCTATTATCAAGAGATTTGCTTAATGAAAATATCTGGCGTCAAATTGGGTCATTCTAGTTTAGTATCCATCATCGGTCTCAACAGGATGCATCATTCCTAGTAGACCTTGGCAATCCCATCCATCGCCTTGATCCTATGGCAAAGGACGTTTTGATATTGATTGTGATCTTTTGATGTTTTGGAATTTATTTGTCATTTGAACTCACTATCAACACTTGTCATTGTTTCCTTGATCCATCATATCATGGTGTGCTTTGACAAGTCAACATAGGGGTTTATCTTGGTCTTTTCTTTGTTTTTTTTCCTCTTGGTTGTCCCACGTAGTACCCACCAAGATTCTTGAGGTCTTGTGTTACGTTGGGGCATCCTTGTGTGTTTGTGGTTATCCCAATACTTGGCCCAACCAAGTTCATCATGACCTTGGGGTATTGGGGTAACCTTTCTGTCTGTTGTGCTTGTTTCATGCATTAGATGCCAACTCGCCTTGGTCTTACATATGAGGGTATCCAGTATCTTATGCTATAGAAAAAATTAGTGCTCCAAAGATGGCAACTCATGTTAGGATTGCATTTCATCATCCGTTGCATTGCATTCACCCTATGATTTTGGTTGTGCAAGTACTTTATCCCGCTCTCCCCCATTCTTCTCAGGATACTAATGGTTTTTGACAAGATGATAGATTACACCCATCACTACATACCCATCTTCCATTATCATGTCAGTTCTTATTGACACTTATGACCATGTGTTATTTCCTTTCATTATTGGTTCACTATGAATTACAAGAGCATTATCGCATATTAGGGTCATTCTATTAACCATGCATACATCGCCACCTGCATCACAAAGTGTCAGACTCATAATACATCACATCCTGCATATATAAAATATTCATACATAATCCATCATACACATATACATACATGTCCCTAAATCAACTAGGCATACATACACATAAGTCACCATAGATATGAGATACATACATTATATCACCATGTGAGTATCTACATTAATAAATCAACTCATACATCCACATAAGCATGTAGTCTCATAAACGTCTCCATAAATAAATCAACTCATACATCCACATAAGCATGTTGTCTCATAAATATGTGCATAAATAAACCAAAGTATCCATCTACATAAGCAGGAAATATCACATACATGTGCATAGATAAACTGGATCACCCATCACAAAAGGAAACATATTGCATAGTGTCAATAAGGAATGTCCCATATCATAATCAAAATAATACAATGTCGGTCCATCATACATCAAAATCTATCATGTATCCATCACATAGCCCTCATACATTGTCAAATAAGGTACAAAATCCAGAGACGTAGAGCATCTATGATCTTTGTCGATAAGTACTACACGCTCCACCCTGCATCTGTCAAGGACCTGGTATCCTATCACCTCCCGAATGAGCTACCGGCATTTGATCACTATGGTGAATCAGGTACTGATCTCCTACCTAGAGTGGCACTTGGTGAATCACTGTAACTTCTGGTTTGTGTCCCCAACGACTGAGATGGCGTTGACATATGTGGTGCCTGTCGAGTGTACTGGAACAGCCGCTAGGTCGAGTGTGGCACTGCATGGTAGTATGCGACCATCCAAAATCCTGCCTCCCTCGCATTCTCCTCTCGCTCAGCAACCTGAACTTGAGTAGAATTCCTCTCCTAATGATATCTATCCCGATCCCTCATGACCAATCTCCTCTCCTACTCCTAGGCCTCCTGGGATAGTCGTAACTATGTCATCTCTGCCTGCACCCGATCTCTGATCTCCTCAGCAGCCACTGCCCTAGCCACTGCAGTATCCCTCTCCCCCTGTAATCCCTATGAGTCTGTCCCTGTCATAGCACTGGCCTGTGCTGATTGCCACTGCTGCGTCTCACTCACCTTGCAACACCTGCATTCATGTCTCTGCAACATCCCTCTCTCTGTGTGTGGACTGTGCCCGAGCCTTTGCTACATCCCTATCTCTCTACAATGCCTGTAGTCTCAGCTCGATAGAATCTCGCTCTTGTCGCAGCCCTGACACCTGTGCTACCGTTGAATCCCTCTCTCTTTGGAGAGACTGAGCCCCTAACTCTGCCACTAGCCTATCACTCTCAGCTGCCTGAGCGCGTGCCTGTGCCAAATCCCTGTCTCCCTCTAGGACCTGCACTTGTACCTGTGCCATAGCTATCTCTAACCGCAACATGTGCATCTCTCTCTGAATCTCCTCCTCCCTTTGCTGCATCAACCCCATGTCCCCGGCTGTCTACTCTAAACAGTCCACTCTGTCCCTGAGCTTGGCCCGCTCCCGGTACCAGTATGCTCTCTCTCTCCATAGCCGATGTAACTGTCTCTGTAGATCCTTCGTATCCCCACCAATCCTTGTCCCAGTCTCTGATGGCTCCTACCCTGTCCCCCCTCCGACAACCTATCATATCGCTGCCTCTGCCACCAAGCAATCTCACTCCCATCTCGCGGCATCTCCCTCCTCATGCTCCCTGGCCACCTCCGCTCACAAAACCTCAATCTCTACTCGTAGATCAACTGCCTCATCCTGTGCCTCATCTCTCTCTCTGGTCAGTCTCCACTCTGCATCTGATGCCAGTATGGCCACAGCTGAATAGTCTCTTTCACCCTGGAAGAACCGTGTCTGTAGCTCGCTCAGTGCTGCCTCTAACTTGACCTGCTCTGCCTCTATCTACCGTAACCACTGCTCACTAAGACACAACCTCTCTATGGTCCCTCTCAACACTACTGTGGGGTCCTCTCCTCTGGGTGGCACTGTTGACAGTGGTTGGAGGTCGTACACATCTATGTCAATATCCATCTCTCGTAACTCATACCCCTCGCTCTCTGTCGATGCCTCCATCGCATCCACGTCTATCACCACGGGGGATCCATCTCTCCCTGTCACCTCCTCTTATGCTCTGCTGGCCTCACCCTCATGTCTCTGTCGCTGATAACCTCCTGTCGCCGTGTTTGCCTCCTATCCCTCCTGCGCTCTGCTAGTCTCAGCCTCCTCCCATATCTCCTACTGCTAACCTCCTGGGGATGCACATGCCTCCTGCCTCCTCCCCCTAGATCTCTGCCCCCTATCCTATTGTGTTGCAGCCCTGACCTCCTTATCTCCCTCCTCTCCTCCGTCCCCTCCGGATCTGCGTCGTCATCTCCCCCGTTAGTAGATGGAATGTCGATGTCTTCGAGTCCCAGCGCTCTATCAGTGCTGTCAGCATGGCCCTATGGGCCTTCATCGTTGGGTAGGACAACATGTGCAATAGTCCTGCCTCTGATAGTCTCTCGTACTCCACGCTTGTCATACGTGCCATGCATATCGCTAAAACCTGGGACCATCTCGCGTGTGTCCATAAACACTCCACTTTCTGCATCCATCACCATGACAACTTGTCAGTTATGTTCTTTTTCCTCATGTCATCTTGTCCTATGGGTTTCAAACCTTCCCTCACCGACCCTGGGATTTCCCTTCACCCTTCTCTGGCCTTTTTATTTTTATTTTGGTCTTCTTGGCTTTGCCCTAGCCCCTTGGGCGGACCTGCCCCGAGCCCAGGCGGACTTGCTCTCGTGCGCGGGTGGACCCACCCTTATGCATGGGCAGATCCGCCCTCGAGCCTGAGCGGACCCGCCCGAGCTTGCGGGCAGACCCACCCTCGCGCCCGAGCAGACACGCCCGAGGTCACGAGCGGACTCGCCCTCAAGCCTGGGCGAACATGCCCGAGCTCACGAGCAGACCTGCCCTCGAGCCCAGGCGAACTTGCCCGTGCTCAGGCAGTGCTTCGCCCGGGAACGGGTGGACTCGCCTGGGCCATGGGGCAGTGCTTCACCCTAGCCATTGGCAGCACGCTGCCTCACCGGGGTGGTCCTGCCGATGCTCGAGCGAACCCGCCCGGGCCCAGGCGGACCCGCCCACTTGGACGGGCGGACCCGCCTGCTCGTGGCTTCTCCTCCCCCCCCATCACACCTTCTTCGCCCCCCTCCCCAAAAATGCAAAAAAACTAAAAAACAAAAAAAAAAACCCATTAACCCATTTTTCATCCTGCCCCCTCCCACAAAACCCATGTTTTTGTTTTTGAGCCTAATTAATTAAATTGCACAAATCACAAGGTGGGGTTTCGAACTAACCTGTCATGGCATGGCACACTCCTCGAAGAATCGCCGCTTCTCGTCCCTGCGGTGAATGATGTCTGAATCGTACTCTGGCATTGTGTCTCCTTGTTTCGCTCTCTCCTCCTCTTCCTCTTCTCCTCACTTGACAGCTGTCCAAATGAGGAGAAATAACCCCCTCCCTCCCTCTTATGGCTTTTTCCCTCCTTTTTTTTCACTTTTTACCTAAAAGGAATTTTTTCTTTTTATTTAACTTTTTTCTATCTAAACTAATTTTGTCCCTCTTTATCTTCTTGGAGCCGCCATTTCCACACCATAAGCCCATTTCCCTTTGTTCCAATGCCAATCTTCTCGATTCTTCGCGACCTTTCCATCGACATATACCACCCCATCCTTTCGAGAAGTTGCCCGGGGCCCTTTTCTAGCCCCGTCCCCTTCTCGAGGGGGCATACCCTACAACATGCTCTCCCAGTCTTCCATTATAAACCTTTTGTTGCGAGACCGGGGCATCCCCTTTACTCCCCCTCTATTTGGGTAGCTCATAATCTCTCCCATGTTGGGGCATCTCTTTTGTTAGTCACTTCTTCCATAGAGTCATTTGTGTTTTATTTGTCTTTGAAACTCTATTATCCTAATAGTGTTTCAAAGAGGGGAAAAATGTAGACATCCAAATTTGACCACTTCCATATGGTCAAATTCATCTTCTTAATCATCCCTTTACTCTTCTGAAATCATCCTCTTCGCCGATTTTAATTAAATCATTCATTTAATTAACATTGTGTTTCTTGCATGGAGTTTTCCAAAGTATTTAATTTAATAAATACTCTTCCCCTATTTCCTCTCTAAATTAAATAAATGCATAATTTTATTTTATTTAGTCACATTATCCTTTGGAATCTTAAATTTACTTTTAAATTCCCTATTTTCTCTCTCATGTGTCATATCCTCCAACTTTTGCAAGTTGGCCTCTAATCCCTCTTAGCAATCTAATCCTCTTTCTTAGTCATAACTAATTTATGATTAAGATGTGCACACCCCTAATCATCATTAGGGTCCCATCCTCCATAATTTCCCACTTGCCTCTAATAAGTCCTTAGTTAGCCTAATCAAGTACTTGTGCAACCTTAATCACCTAATTAGGTCATTTTCAATCCCCATATCATTTATGGAATGTGTCCTTAGTCAACTTCATTAAAAACTTTCTCTTTTTGAACAAGGCATCTCCATTCTCCATGTGAATTTTTAATTCACATTTAATCCCCCAATGCACTCAAAGGAATTTTAAATTCCTTCTCTCTTCCCCATGAAAATATTTTTGGAATTTTTAATTCCCCATTTGTCCTCTCACCCACATGGGGACAAGTACCTCCTTTATGAGGAGATCTTGTCCCAATCCCAAGGTACCATGTACCCTCTCCATGTCATGTACTATCCTTCCACCTCATGTCCACTTCACCTTTTTGAGCCACTTCACATGCCACATGTCAAGATGTGAGGGCTTGTGAGTTCTCAACTCACCTTAGCCCTACATCTTGATCTTGGTGGCTCAATCTTGACCGTTCATTTCCTTAGAGATTTCCAAAATCTCTATAAATACCCCCTCTTTTCTCTTATTTTGGAGAGATCATGCATTGTAGCCAAACTCTTGCAAATTTTTCCTAGAATCCATACTTAGCCAATTTCATGCTTGCACCCACTTGCATCCATTTTCATATCACCATCTAGCTTGCATCTTTCCATCCAAGGAGCATACAGCACTAAAGATCGAAGGGCCAACCAAAGGATCGATTCGACACAAGGTATAATGTTTCGTTTGTTGTTTCTATTTTGTGTTGATTCCAACTAGGCTAATCTTGAGGTGTAGGTTGTTTTAGTGTTATTTTGCTCTCTTTTGTTTGCTACTGGTTTTCTAACGACTATATTCGACCTATCACATATAACTTGCTTTAGGATGTAAGTAGAGTGAATTTTGAAGATGAGAGAACCAAGGAAAGAATTCATTAGGTGGAGGGAAGTGGCCAAATGCATATCCCAACCCTAGAATCCATCATGTTCTTCTATAAACTTCAACCTTCAATCATGTGATAAAGCTTGGTCAAGTCTATAAATTGACTTCAAGATTTATAATATCAAGTAATGTTATTCCAAGACTCTAAAATTTTCTTACTTGTTTGAATGCTATCTCTTTATAGTTTTGAAATAATGAAAATAGGTATTTATAGGAATTTCTCTAATTTCTTGACAATTAGATCTCAAAAGTCAACATTTACAATTTGAATTTTGAATGTTAAAATGTTGCCAAAAATCCAAAATTTGGGTATTGGCTAAGAAAGGGGACTCAATCACCCATGGGTGATAGGGTCCTAGCCCAAATTTTTGGGACACTCAAAGTCGAGGACAATTTGATGATTGACTGTATTTGTTCAATGTTTGTTTCAATGTTAGAAAACAATAAAAATAGGCCTTAGGATACATAATAAAGGGAATTAGTGCCTATGTAGGAAGGATTGAAAATGCATAAATGCAAGGGTCACTAAAATAGGTCCAAACTAAACGTGAAATTGTACTATCACTTCTAAGGGAGTATAATTTTCTATGCAACAAGAATTCATAAATAGAATATCATTCTTGATCCTAAGTAATTTCCTTATTAAGAAACTTTGATTCTTCTCCTAGGTTTTAGATATTTTGTGTAGCCTTGACCCAATTCAAGGTTATAGGTGGAAAATTAAACCACTTTCTTTGAATTCAAATTTAATAATATTCCAAGGGTAATGCAATTCTAAATTATTGTTACTCACTGGCTCTCACACCAAATATCTCAAATAATGAGCCTAATAAAGGTATAAAAGGACACCACTCTTAGGTCATTTCACAAGGCTTGGTCATCAATTATTAGGACAACTCCCACTTATCTATCAATAGGATCACTCATCAATTTCTACTCGACCAATTGTATCAACCATGTGATACCATAGCTTTTGCAGTAGGTCACTTTGACATCCATTGTATTGAGTCTCAAGTCTTAAGAATTAGTATAATCATAGTGACATCATTATTATTTTTATTTATTTCTTTCTTTATTAAAATCATTAAATTTATTAATGAGGCTTCACAATAATGAAATTTTAAGGAATCCCCATTTCCATAACATGTTCCAATGGCGTTCATCAACACTAGCAAGTTTCTAGTTATGGGTAAGACATTAGAAAACAAATTATTGTAGGTAGTAAAGTTTAGAGAATCATAGGAGCATATCCACACTAAATAAATTTAGGGTGAGTATAGGATCATGATGGGATAAATAGTAGAAATAACAAAAATCAATTTATTTTTTAAATTTTTTTTATTAGACTACAAGAATCGGGTAGCACGACCCCCTATAAATTGCAATGCACCTGGTAAACTTTTTAACGTGACCGGTGGCGCTGGCGTGACACACCCTCTTGTACCACGGGGGTGGGGGAGACTAGACCTCGTGACCAACCTCCTGCAACAGGAAAGATTTAGCCAACTGAGCTAGGGCCCCAACCCCAAGAAAAATCAAATATGGAAAGTGCTAATATTTGGATTTAAATTTGGATGCAAAAAGTGAACATTTTGTAGCTCTCAAATTATATTCTCTCAAAAAATTCCTTGGAGTTACCTTGGATTTAGGAAAGTGGGAGTCCCAAACATGTAAAAAACTAAAATTTAAGCATAAACTTAGTGATATCCTAAAATTTTCTTTGACTTCATCCTCAAACATGATGAATATTCTTTACCAAATTTAATAAGAAAAAAGGTTTTGTATCTAGAAAACTCTCAATATTATAAAAATATAATTTATCATCACTAGAAATTCATCATACAATCATTATTTATTTTTACATACTATAGAGAAAGGAGACCAGTCACCCCTAGGACTCCATGTCACGAGAGAGCCCCAAGGAATGGCCTACCCTAAACTACCTCAGGTTCACTAGACATATTGAAAAGGACAAGGTACTAAGGTTGAAAAGGAAGGAGAAACAACTTGCCACTTTCCTTTTTGCAAAAACTAGATGCTCACAGGGTCAAAAGAGTTGACTTCAAAGGTTTGGTTTGCTACCTAGACAACTCACTATCTGAGGATGGAAGCATGGATCTCTTACTCCAACATGACATGCTAGTGTCTCAGGGATGCATTGGCATTTTGTACGAACATAGGTCTTGAGAATAAACAAAAATAGAAGAATTCTACTTAACTATTTGATTGTTTAAGTTTTATGTTTTAATAGAATACAAAAAAAGTATTGAAATTACAAGTGCAACAAAATGAATACTAGATAAATAAGTTATACAAGAAATAACAAAGAGAGTGGGAAAATATACCTTTTTACCCACGAGTTGATTCTTCAAGTAGCTCCACTCGAAAGTACCTGCACACATAGAAATGAGAAAAATGTTGGGTTGTGTTCAAGGTTTTCCTTAGTCAGACCCTCATTTTGGTGTTCGCACCTCTAAAAAAAACTAGATAGTCACAAATTGTAGAAATCAATGGAGAAAGTAGAAAGGAAATAATACTGCTAAGTATAGAGCATAAACAAATAGAATTCTACTCAATAAACAAGATGATGCAAATGGACAACAAAGAACAATATCACCTTCTCAACTATGAGCACTCAAGGATAATAGTGGAAGGAATAAACTTGATGAACCTCCAATAGTAGTGGTGTTGTATCAAGAGTGTGATGTTGGAGCCAAAAATGAAGAGCTTGTAGCCAAGAAGGAAAGGTGTAGAAGTCAGAGAATGAGAGAATGTGTGAGAATGAAGCTTAGAATGTCCTAGAGAGGGTGAAGATAGTCCAAGAGAGTGAAAGATTGTCAATAGAATGAGAATTCATGGATTTGAATTAGAAATGGGAGGTAAAAGGCTCAAATTTAATTAATCAAGGAGGCAAAAGACATTGCATTTCACACCCAATAGGAAACATAACATTTATGTTGATTCCAGGGGTAAGAATCTTGTCAGGATGGCAATGCAGTGCACAGACATTCATGTGGCACACACATGTCCCCGACAAAAATTCCTCCACTAATATAAAAATACACAACTAGGTGGATGGATCAAGGTGGCGGTGGAGGATTTTGCATCATCAAATTTATATTTTCTAAGGTAGGGGTGATGGAATGGTGAATTTTCATAGTATGCCAATTCATGCCATTACATTTTTCCCCCACTTTAGGGAGCATATGTGTTAGTATAGATGCAAGGTAAAGTAGAAAGAGATTGAAGAGAATATACCTTAACCATCGAGGAATCATATATTTGATCTAGCACACCTAGATGTGTAGGAGGCATCTCTACAGGTGCTTGGTTTTGTAGGGAAAACCTAAAGTGAAAGAGAGAGAGGGCTCCATAGTTACTTGGTCTTGCAAAATTGGCTCCATGGGTTCTTGGTCTCACAGTAGTTTGACTGATGCTTTAGAGGTTCTCAGTCCTACAAAGGGAGAACCATAGGTTCTTAGTCTTGTGGGGCTTGACATGAAAGGACTCTACAAGTGCTTGGTCTTGAAGAGTTTGATGCAAAGGGTCCTTACAGGTTCTCATTCCTACAAGGTAAGCTTGACAAGGTGATTGGTCCTACTAGGAAAGCTTGATGTAAAGGAGCTTTACGGGTGCTTGGTTCTACAAAGAAACATGTTAATCTATAGATAAAACATGCTAGACAAAAAAGCACAAATAGAAAGAAACATCATAAAGCAAGACATTGAAGGAGAAGTTTTCAAATGGGTCCCTTTGGGAACCCTTCAAAACAACAAGGGGCTTGTTCAAAGGGACACTCTGATTTAAAAAGCATAATATTTTCACAAATTATTCTGTCATCAAGGAATAATTTTGAAAGACCTCTTTCTTCAAGGAATCTAGTGGAAAGAATGCTCCTTCTCAAAGGAAAGTTTTTAGACTTCCTCATCAGAAAAAGTACTCCTTTCTGGAAGGAAATTTTTCATATTATTTCACTACGAACTCATTTTTGAAAGAAAACTTTCATTAGGGGGTCCTTGTTGAAGAATGCATTCTTGAAAAATGAAAAAAATTTAGTAAGGGATTCATTGGCCACCGAATTCACCTTATTGAAAATTAGAGAACATTGGTAGATCCCCCTTATGATGGTGCATGCAAAGAAGAGGAGCACATGACATCTTAAGGAGAGAAAAAAGGAGTAGAGATGTTGAAGCCCACGATACATTATGAGATGTAATCACGGAATGTTGTCATGCATGCTAGGGACAACACATAAGCACCAACATATCATGAAGCAAGTAGAAAGAGAGATAAACAAAGACAAAGAAAACAAGAGACAGGGGAATTTGGTAGTTTCTGGTTATATTTGTTCATAGATATAAAAAGGTATCACATGGTGTATGAACGAATGATCATCAATCCCAAAAGTTCCCAAATCATGAAGAAGAGCACATGAAGAAAAAATGAAAAAAAAAATTGGGTCAGCATGGAAGAGGGCCTAAATTCCCCCAATGCTTCACATCATTAGTAATTGTTGAAAAGAAAGGTCATGCCATATAGAAGAATGATGAAATAAATACAGAAAGTTCACAAAAAATATTCCAAACCTATATCCAAGCACCTACAAGGGTAGCAAGGGTCCTCTAGGAAATATCAAAAACACATAAATACAAGCATGGGGGAACACAACACACACAAAAATATGCTACAGATAAAGAATAGGTACCACCCTACTCCTCATCAACCAGTAGGTCATCCTACTCCTAATATAGATCATTATATGTGAAGGAAGGATGGGATTGCAAGGGTGATATAGTGAGGGGAGTACCCTCTAATTCCCCTGTAACAAGGGCCAAGGAAGAAGGCCCCTCGAGGTCTTCTTCACTGAGATCTTGTGAGGTAAGGGTCGTCGATCTTGTAAAGATTGAGGATAGAGCTAGGACATCATCCACCGAGTTAAACATGCACATCATTGGATTACCATGTGTTAACTAGGTGGGAGAAGGAGGAGGTTCCCAAGATCCACTACTGACCTTGTCGAGAGGTGTAGTGAAAAAATTAGGGGATTCAGGGGCCACCTCTGTCACAAGGATGACGTAGGCCAAAACAAGACTATCTCCTAAATAAGGTGAGACCTTCTTCCAACCACCACTCAAGGTGAGGTCACCGTCTAGCTTGCGCTTCAGTGGAGGATGCTAGATACCCATAGAAGAATTGGAGGTAGAGGAGGGAGAAGATAGAGCTGAGAAAGACACCACTATTGTGTTTGACATGTCTATGGGTTGACAAAAGGTAGGGATGTTCATAAGGGACATCAAGAGAGGAGGTTCCATGGAAGGAGCAATGAAAACTTGCACCCTTTTGGGGTGAGGATCATCAACACCTTCTGGGGGAGCCACAAGGAGAATGGATGTGATTGGAACTAAACCAAAAGGGGTCAAAGGAGGATACATAGTAGAAGATGCAAAAATAGGAGCTATTGTCTCCCCCTCTATCTTTTGCAAGGTATCTTATTCAATAGCATAAGCTTTTCTCCTACGCTTGTGCTCATGCACAAGCCGGTTACGTTAGCTCTGGGAGCTAAAACTTGTAGCCTGAGAAGAGATGAGAGGCTCCTATTCTACCATAGAATTTTCTTCCACAACCATTTCTGATGGAAGGATAGCCTCCTGGACAGGAGTAGGAGAAGGGAGCACAGGTGCAGAAATAACAATAGGTGGAGAAGCAAACACGAGTGTATCAATAGTGGGCCTCTTCCCATTCACTACCATAGGGACATGAGGAAGAATGGTAGGAGGCCACAAAGGACAAGACATAGGGGCCACTCCATGAAGACCCTTCCCCTTTCCATAAACCACAGGTCTAGGAATCTTGGGCAAGATAAGAAGTTCAAACACTTAACATAGTTTTTTTTTCCAAGCAAGAACCATTAAGCTCCCCATGCAAGGCATGGGAGCAAGAGCCAAGGATGCCACAATGAGGCAAGAAGCATAAGTGGATGGAGTAGAAGATAAAATCCCATGGTCACAAGCAAGCTTCCCCTTCCCCTTTTGCTGGGAGGAGGAGGTAGCCCTTTGTTGCACAATCATAGAGCCTTTTACTGAGATAGCATAGGTAGATACTAGATAGGTCACTTTTGGTGTCATGCCCCCAGTCTTATACTTGACATAAGCATGATCTAGCAAATATATCCTTAGAGGGAGAGGTCCAACTAGAGTAGGCCAAAATTAATCTAACAAGAAGCCCCACATGACACCAGTGGTTTGTAACTGGTGTCATGCACAACATGAACAAAGCCCTCATGAGAGAACTTGAGACATTTTTGAATCACCGAATCAACGCCATTTATGGAAACTAGCCACAAAATGCTCAGTTTCACCTTGAATAGGTTTGAATCTAGAATTATGACAAAAGAGGTATCCACAACCCTAGGTCCTACCAAGACCAAAAGAATAATAGAACCAATAGGAGGGATTAAGATTCTATCATGTGTGCATATATTGGCCTTCTATTCTTCTTATTCCTCATGAAAAAAGTTGATAAGTAGAGTTTCTTCCATTATAACATTCACTCAGCTTGTAGGGTCAACTAAGACACCAATTACAATGTTCCCATTGACATGAGTGGGAATGTACCAGGGAGAAGGCTCTTTATTCATAGGTAAATATTATGAGGTAAAGGTTATGTCTGGTGATCTACTCATAGGATGAGTGGGAGCAATACATGAGAATGAGACCATATTCATGTATCTTGATGGGAAAAACTCAGAGGAAGTAGAAGGTTTAATAATTAAGTTTTTAGAATGAGATAGAAACAAATACGTATAGTTTGTAATTCACTATTATCCTTTACCACAAACTTATTAGAATTTCACTTCTTCCCATCGAGACGGATAGTATCATCATTGATACAGTCCTAGATCTCATGATGTAGGCACATGCATCTTTCAGTATCATGCTCGTGTATTCAATGGTACTAGCAAAATTGATTCTCATCATACCAATTAGGATAGGGTTCGATAAGAGGTCATGGGTCCGATAATGTTAGGAATTTTTCTTTTAATAATATTTTCAGCACAAAAGTGTAAGAATCTGATAAATTTTTAAAACACCTATTGTGCTTTAGGCTCTTGTCATTAGATGTAGAGACCATGTTTTCAATGACCTTGTTCTTATCAGACACTGACACTAAATAATGACCTTCAAAATGGGAGCACAAGGAAGATTCCTTGAGATGTGCAATAATCTACTGGTATTCTCGTAGCGCAAGACATAGATGTGCAAAAGAAGGATATTTCATTAAAGCAATTTTTTCTACCAAGGCCTCAATAGGTTTCCAACAAAGACCTTTTGAACGTTTGAGTCAAGAAAATGATAAGAAATTTGCTGGAAAAGAAATTGATAATGAGTGATAAAATTAGTTATCTTCTGGTTGTCCCCTTTCCTACATCAGATGAGATCAAAAAAAGTTCTTTGGTACAATATTAGCTTAGAATTGTCGAAGAAACTGATTTACTAGTTGATCAAATGAAAAGATATAATTTTTTGGTAAGGAACAATATGACTCAAGAGTAGTATCCTTAAGATACCTTGAAAAAAACTTAGCCATTAAAGCATCATGATGAAAGAAATCTGTGCACATGATGTTAAACGATGAAACATGCATCTAAGAATATCCTTTACCACCATATTTTTCAAAATTTGAAATCTCTATCCCCTGAGGGATAGGATTGTTTAGAATAGCAATCGATAAAGGATTGTGATGAAAGAAGGGTTGAAAGATAGGTTGTGAATTAGCGTTGGACATGTTCACTAGTTGATTATGCATTTGACCCATGTTTTGTAATAAGGTATTCAAGAAAGGGTCAAAAGACAAAAGAAGACTAGTGGAACTACCACTAGATCCGTCAGAGCCACCGATGCCAATAGCCCCCATTCCAATAGAGGCCCTGCCACTAGGACCAATATGGGTTCCAAAACTACCACCAAGAACATTAGAGCTAGTAGGGTTGAAACCCAAGTGTACCTTGTTTACCCTAATGATGGAGGGAAAATGAGGAAGAATGATAGTGTTGATGAATGAGTCGGGCTTGACTATGTACACCAACACCTTGAACATCAAGACTTCTATTTTTTCTTCAATGGTCCCAGATCCAAGGTCTTGAGCAATTCCAGATCTAGGTTGTACAATGGAACATGAGTGTACACTATGCCAAAAATACCCTGGAGGAATTCAAGACCCACTTGGTCCTTGTCTAACATAACTCTCAAGTCATTAACAACCTTAGCATCCTTAGCTGTAATATTATTTTTTTCCCAAATACTCCTCAAACTTTGAAAGCAATCTATTTAGAGCAAGAATTTTCTTTGCAGGAATCTTGATAGCCTCATCCTCCTTCATAGATGAAGTAGAAGGAGAAGTGGGAGGAGTAGGAATATGAGGGACTTCCCCAAAGGGACTAGAAAAACTTGTATTTGTTCTAGAGACTAACTCCTCAAAAGAGGGACCTATAGTGGCATTCTTAGGATCCATCTCTATATGTTGTACGCTTCTTCTAACAGTGCTCCTAGAGGTTATATATTGATTCGTAAAGCTCATAAATATTTACAACACACAAGTATGCAACACACCCAATATGTTGGAGAAGAGTTCTTGAAACGAAGAAATGGAAATGAAGACATTCACGTTAGGTTCACCAATATGTAGAGAAGGGAGACCTGTTACCCCTGGGACTCTAGGTCATAGGAGAACCCCAAGGAATGGGCTGCCCTAAACTACCTTGAGTTCACTAGATAGATTAAAAAGGACAAGGTACTAAGGCTGAAAAGGAAGGGAAAATAGTTTGGTGCTTTCCTTCTGCTAAAACCAGATTCTCACAGGGTCAGAAGAGATAACTTCAAAGGTTTGATTTGTTTCCTAGATAGCTCACTTTCTAAAGATGAAAGCGTGGAAATCAGAATCCAACGTGGCACATTGGCATCTTAGGGACACACTGGCATCTTGTATAGATAGAAGACTAGAGAACATACATCAACACAAGAAGCCTACTTAACTATCTGAGTGTTTAAGTTTTATGATTTAACAAAATATAGAAGAAGTACTAGAATTGCAAGGACAACAAAATGAATACTAGAAATAAGTTATACGGTAAATGACAGAGAGTGGGAAAATATACCTTTTTACCCATGAGTTGATTCTTCAATTAGCTTCACTTGAAAGCACCTACACACACAAAAACAAGAAAAATGTTGGGATGTGTTTGAGGTTTGCCTCAGTCAAACCCCCATTTTGGTGTTCCCACCTCCATAGACAGCTAGATAGCCACAAAGTGTAGAAGTGATGGATAAAGTAGAAAGGAAATAGTATTGCTAAGTAGAGAGCACAAAGAACTAGAATTCTACTCAATAAAAAATATGATGAAAATGGATAAAATAGAACAATATCACCTTCTCAAATATGAGCACTCAAGGCTAATAACAAAAGGAAGAAACTTGAAAACCCTCCAATAATAGTGGTGTTGCAGCAAGAGCATGATTTTGGATCCAAAAATGAAGAGCTTGCAGCCATGAAGGAATGGTGTAGAAGCCAAAGAATGAGATAATGTGTGAGAATGAAGCTTAAAATATCCTAGAGAGTGTGAAAGAGAATCAATAGAATGAGAACTCATGGATTTGAATTAGCAAAGGGAGGTAAAAGGCTCAAACTTTGTCTATCAAGGAGGCAGGAGACATTACATTTTGCACCCAATAGGAAACATATTGTCTATGTTGATTCCAGGATTAGGAATCCTGTCAAAACGACATCATGGCATGTGCATCCCTGATAGAAATTCCTCCACCAACAAAAAAAGATGTAGCTAGGTGGATGGAGCAAGGTGGTGGTGGAGAATTTTGCATCATCAAATTTGTATTTTCTAAGGTAGGGGTGATGAAATGGGGAATTTTCCTAGGGTACAAATTCACACCATTACACATACATTATTCTTGAATTCTTGATAGATATATGTTATTATAAGAGTTGTAAATAACAAGGTACAAGCTACTAGAAATTTGATTGTCTAAAGACTATGTAAATCTAGTTTTTAACAATTAACATTGGATCACCCATTAATATATGATATGGAATCTTAAGTTGATAAATAAAAATCACAAAACCACAATAAATAATCACATGACATTGGATGTATGTGGAGAAATCCTTGTGAAAAAAATCCACCATCAAAGAGAGGCTCAATTATTTATTAATATTTCTATGCAAGATACATATTCAATACATTCTCCCTTAAATCTAACAATATTTTGGAAATACTTGAAAACCTAAAAAAATCTATACATACCACTATCCAAAGGATCCAATTGTAGAATTAAAAAAAATGAGAAAATATAAGTGGTTTATAAAATAAGGCATAAATACTATGTACCCAAAACTAGGTGTCCATCACCTACATGCAAAAATATAATACTCAACTCCACTTATTCATCCTATTAGAACATAAGTTTTCCCCTCTTAGACCACTTATGCAACTTTCTTGAAGTCTAAAGTTTCCTTTGTACATGTCAACCCATAACATTTCCCCCTCCCAATGTCCAAACCAAGGAAAGATGTATGGATTCTTCCCAACCTTGATAGTTTAAAACTACCACCAATTTTTCACTATTTTTCCATGTGTTCATTAGGTAGCCCAAAAATCCATGTTTGCTTTCAAAAAGGTCTTGATGAGCTAGAAAGGTACTGATAGCTAATATAAGTATTATTTAATCACTCAAGAAGGATCATCCATGGTTTTGGTGTGATTTTGGATCAATTTCAATGGTGGAAACTAGAAGGAAATTAGGGTTTTATTTATAGACTAATTTTCCCTACACCTACTTGTAACCATTCAAATAGATATTTGTATGCCCTAATCTCATGGAGAACATGAAATTGAATACCATAACTATAGAAAAATTAATACAAGTGATTAAATCATTATAGGGACCAAAATTTCATTTTACTCATAAGCAATAATGATGATAATGGCTTACATTCACCACTAATGCTTAGTGGTGACCTATACAACTAGCTAATGCATTTTGATCAAACACCATGATTAAATTCTATATTATAGGAATGAATTTGATGTAGAGAAAGAAGTGAAATGATGCTCTTGAGTTAATGTGGTTTTTGGGGTTTTCAAAACCTAATCTCTTCATTCCATGTTTAAATTGTTTCATGGTGGATTTTTTAGACCCATTCTAGCTCTACATACTCAAGATTCCTTTCCATCATTAAAAAAGTAGTAGAAATTGACACCATAAATATTTTCTTTCCATTTGAGTTTCCCTATAGATAATGATGGTTTTTTTCTCAATTTTAGGAATTAAACAAAATGATAGTGATTATTTGAGTGATTGCTACAATACTCTTTCAACATGTTTCCTCAATCTATCCTAGTTTATAAGGCTATAGATCTATGCCTATGCTAGGTTTATTTATTAGAGGGATTGGTGATTTTGGGATTTTCATTATACTAGTGTAAAAATACATAGGGTTTTTAAATTTTGATAGTGTTTCTTCAATTACAGCTACTCTTCAAAATTATAGAGAGATAGCTACTATAGAATATATTTTTAAGTTGTCTCCTTCGCTTGAAATTAGTATTTTAGAGAATTTTTAGGATTTTGAGGTGTGATAATCCTTCACTTTATAAGATGTATTCCACTATATTTGTTGGTGTATTTGTTAATGGGTATTTAAAAGTATTGCAATATTTAATCAATGACATATTATATTTGATTATTTTTTACCTATTATAAACGGATATTGATGGATTCAATGAGGGATTATTAAGTAGAAATATTTATTAGTCATGATGTTGGAAAAAGGGATCTAGGGTGTAAATCACACATCTTCCAGTATCACAAGGGACAAGACTAAAATTCATCTCAAAGACCCACTTGGATACTAACCTCAATGGAAGATCCAGAATGGTGGATCAAGGTTTTAGTTCTTTGGATGTGTGGTGTGTGTGTGATTAAGTGATTGTTAATTGATTTAATTTGACAATGCAAAGGCATACCTAGGTTAACTATGAAAATGCAATAAACTAGGATGATTTATAGAAAATACATAATTGAAAGAAGGAAATAGGGTTAAAAAGAGTAAAGTGTAGATATAGAGGAACTTGGCATATAAATATGAGCTTGAGATGGTTGGATAGGGGTGCTAGGTTCCCTAGACCTAAAAAAATAGATACTCTAAATTATAATTTAGATCTCAGTTGGCCTATGTCTATAGGTTCTTCTCCTCTAGACAAAATGTCGAAACTTTTTCTATCACTAATAAATCCACTTTCCCTAATTTTTTTACTTATAGGACTTGAATGCTTGAATGAATGATTAGGTCTTCAATCTTCTCCAATTTCACTTCAAATCTGCAACTTACACGTAAGAAAGAGGGGAAAAGGTTGTGCCATATAGGGTCTTGCATAATTCAAACTCAATTTGGTATTTCTACCTCCATAATAGTTATGATAATGTAAACAATAGCTTACCCTCAATCAGGTAGAGGCTAAATGATAAACAAGTGATAAATTGACAATTATTGCAAATCACAACTCAGATTTATACTCCTTGATGGACTGAATTCATTGTACTTATTACCTTCAAGGAGAATTTGGTTGCTTGATTTGAAAAACTACAAATGTTAGTATTTACAAAACAAATAAAAATAAAACATGAAAAAAACTCATATGAAAACATGATGCATTTCCAACATGATACTTGTCTAAAATAATGCTTCTATAATTATGCTAATTCTACTCTTGTCTGCTTTTATGATGCTCCAATTAATCAATTAGTTTCATTAGATCATGTTAGGTGTGCTTATGATTTCAAATGGTGAAAAATACTTCTATTTATAAGCAATTATTTAATTTCCCACAAATTAATTACTGATAGCTGACAAATGACTTTGGATTTTTAAATGTCAAAACAATGATATTGATATATTTGAATTGGGGCCAAAATAGGTGGGATAGGGGCACTAGGCACCCTCATCCAAACCTATTTTGGGGCCTTAAGCATTGGTAAATATATATTAATTCCTTAATCCCAATTCATCTTTTGATTTTCCAAACATTATTATGAAATGGGAAAATTAAACACACAATTGGGTCCACACACATGAGGGGGAGATAAACCTAGTGTGAAATTATCAAGGGTGACAATTTACAATGCCAAATTAGCATAATATATTTATTATTCCTTGTTGATTTTCATTTTAAATTTTCAAAGAATATGCATAAATAATTGAACTAAAATAAAGGATTAAAACCCTTGCCAACCCCTAATTGCAACCTCAATTTAAGAAAAGGAAAATTGAAAAATATGAAAGATAAACCAAATTTTTATCACCCAAAGAAGACTTGTGATGTACCAATGATAGTTTTTATTGAATGATTTGATGTTAAAATATGGAATGTTAAGTTCTCAACATGACAACATAATTTTCCATCTATAATGGTTTATTTAAAATGTCTTGTGAAACATGGATTACCACTATATTCAATTAAAATATAATTTTTTTTAATCATTTTTATTAATTTAGTATTAGGATACTCTATGTGGTGTTCATGATTCAAGAAAACAACTAGGCTAAATGTTAAGTAAAATATGAATTGTCACATATTTTGTGAATCATGAATAATAAATTATATATCGTTTTGTATGAAGGATGTATTGAAGATAAATAAAATCTACATATGAACTATAGATTATCATCATCTTGCAACATATTAAGTAAGATATAAAATAATATATAATAGGTTTTTTACAACTAGTGTTGGGTCATCCCACAATAATGGGTCCCAAATTTGGGACATTAAATTTTTGAAGGAAGGAGGGGAAAATTTTGAACTCCCTTTGTTCAAAGATATTTCTTCAAATGAAGGTCATTCACTCAAATCTATTCACAGAGAGACCTTTGATTGAAGGTTAACATTTGAGCGGAGATCCTCTTCATTCAAAGTCCTTCATAAATTAAAAAATAACAAAATAATACCTTCGAGCAAAGGTAACCTTTGCTCAAAGGCATTTTTTTATAAAGTTATATGAACCTACATTTGTTGATTGTTGTTTCATTTTGCATCTCTAAATTTAAATGAGCACTTTCTATAACCTCTTGCAAAACCAAGTCATCACTATTCAACCCACCATGCATCATGATCAAATAGAGAGAAGACTACTATTTGAAGAGTAGGGTTCAAGGTTCAATCTAAGGGTGAGTTCGATCGAAAGTCACAACAACCCTAAAGTTTCCCCTACAACCAAAAAAAATACACATTTTGATTTATCCTCATACAATGTGATTTCCTATGTAAATTCGCTTAAAATTGTGGTTTCCTCTATAAATTCCCTTGAAATTATGATTTCCTCTACAAATTTTGCTAAAATTATAATTAGGTAAAATTTAATAATTATTTTGTGAATTCTTCAAATTTTCAAATTGAAACCCTAAAATTTATAAACCAAGTAAAATTGAAACCCTACAATTCAAAAGCTAGGTAAAATTGAAACCCTAAAATTTACAAATTAGGTTAAATTGAAACATTCAATAAAGGTAAAAAAAAATAAAAAAATGCAACATCAAAAATAAAATAAGAAGAAATAAAACATCTCACTAAGTATTTTCTCTCAAAATTAACACTCTTCCATAACTCAGGAATCTCATTCTCAATGTGTCTTGATATTATGATAATTGGATTGAGGTATTCCTAATAAAAACCTAAGAAAATCAATCCATGCTATAATCCATTTGAAATACACCACTCTCAACACCAACCACCTCAACTCCACAAATAAAAAACATAGTCTACTACCTTCTAATTATTTCTCATGAGAACAATGAAAAAAATGGTGTCATCCATACATCATATGATCACACTTCTCTTATCCATGATATTATCCTTTCACAAAAAGAAAAAGCTATAAAATTATCCACTTCTTAATTTGAATTTTCTAGAAATGGAGTAGTTCGATGTATTCCATCAACAAATGTGCAACACATGTGTCATTATGAGTCCACATAATTCAATTATGAGATGAGTAAATTTAGAATACCACATTTTTTTGTGAACCTAACATGAATGGAAAATCCTTTTGGATAATCTCTTTCATTTTTCTTTATTCCATCTTTTCACTTCCATCTTCATTTCATCATATTTATTTTGTATACCTATAGTATCCCTAAATATGTCCATATCAATCCCATATTATGATTATGAGGAAATCAAATTAGATGGTGGGAGGCTAGGAATTAAACAATGCTCATATGGGTCATGAGTTTATGACCATAAACCTTACATGGGGTGATTGTTAAGGGTCTATAATATAATAAAACTTAGGCCTATTGGGAACTAACAATTTTCTATTCTAATAAAATATTAGATGGCAAGAGCTTATCTACAAGGATAAAAAATTGTAAATAGATAACTAGTTCAGTTGCCTCAAAAGATACTTAATAGAAGATTGGGTGACATGGATACTCCTCAATAAAAAAATTTAAAGTTATAAAGTCTAGCCAAAGGGGGAGGATCAAAAATAATTTTGAGATAAAAAATTGGGGCTACTCAACCCTCAAATATTGAACAAAGCCAACCTCATGGTGGAGAAATATAACACATAGTAGAAGTAACCCCTAAATTTATTATAGCCAACATAATCTAATGGATTATGATTCTTGAAGATATAGGTGTTGAATAGTCTATGCATAGTCAAAATAGTGCAACTTTAAATCATTGACACAAACAAGTTCTTATGTGGTAAATAATGCAAACACAAACACAAACAAATGCATTATGCCAAATAGTGTAGACACAAACACAAACAAATTCAAATTTCAACTTGATACTTTTTCTCATTTAGGAAGGTCCAATAATAAATAACAACAAATCTAAAAGTATCTCCTTAAATAAACAATTTAATAGTCATATATCCATATTCATACTACAATATCGAAAACAAGAACAACAAGAGGTAAAAACTCTTTAATCATGAAGAAGAATTGGAAGAATAACCCTATAGGTTCCAATTTCTTCCATCACATTAATATCCCATTATATTGAACTCTACTAGTAGACAAGAATCAATAATCTACGATTCATTTCCAATTTGGTTGTTGAATTATAACTCTATATGTAAGTCATTACAACCTCTATACCAAAACCCATATAGACTAAGAAAAATATATGTGCTAAAGGAATAACATATTCTACTTATGATGGAGATGCATAACTCAAAATTATTAGGTTATTTTTTGTGTTGGAAAAACCATTTACCCTCCCCACCCTTACCCTTCACTTATCTCACCTATTTCTCACTTACCACTACAACCATTCCTAACCATTTCCACACTCATATCATATTTTAATGAAGTAAACATATCCCACCCTTAATGTCCCAACCTTAACTATTGACCTTGTCCTAAATAGGCTAACTAATGAACTGAACAAGACATATAGGATCAACACAATGAAAATGAACCACTCTCCTATTATCTTATATGTTATAGGAAAGCAACCTAGACATCCTCCACACCCCTCTTTCTTTATCCATCATATTCACCCAATCATACCATAATTCATTATGCCAAAATTTAATTTGTGTGCCTATACTATTTGCAGTCAGTTTCAAGATAATTTTCACAGTGAGTGCAGATTTTTTGTTGCAAAATGGTTTTTTGTTCAAGGGGGCTCAGTTTTTTGTGCCTAATTGCTCCATGAGGGAAAATTTGATAAGGGAAAAGTATTGTGGAAGTTTGAGTGGGCATTTTTGTTTTGACAAAACTTTGGAGTAGGTTAAGAGGTTTTTCTATTGACCTAGGATGCATGTTGATGTCAAAAGGTTTGTAGAAGGGTGTGGAATTTTCCAAAGAGTAAAAGGGAAAAGCTATAATGTAGGTTTGTATCAACCTTTACCTGTTCTTAACTGTCCATGGGAGTCTATAAGTATGGACTTTGTTTTGGGTCTGCCTAAAACACAAAGAGGGAATGATAATGTTTATGTTGTTGCGGATAGATTTAGTAAGATGACCCATTTCATTGCATGTAGATGTACTAATGATGCATCTCATATTGTTGGTTTGTTTTCAAAGAAACTATGAGGATTCATGGACCACATTTAAGTATTGTGTCTAATAGGGATTCTAAGTTTATAGGTCATTTATGGAGGACCTTGTGGAAAAATTTGGGTACTAATCTTCAATTTAGTTCAGCATAACATCCACAAATGGATGGCCAAACTAAGGTTAATAGGTCTATTGGAAACTTGTTGAGATGCCTAACTAAGGAGCATGGTGAATAATGGGACATTGTACTTAATCAAGCAAAGTATGCATAAAATGATTTCATAAATAGAAGTATAGGAAGAAGTCCTTTTGAGGTGGTCTATGGGATGATTCCAAGGGGTATTTATGAAATTAGAGATCTAAGAGACATGGAGAAAAGGATTGCAACATGGGGATACTTTTCCATTGCTATGAAAGATATTCCTGAGCAAGTCAAGGAGAACTTGAGAAAGAGTGTGGAGAAGTATAAGGTAAAGGAAGATTTGAAAAGAAAAGATGTTTAGTACAAGGTTGGTGATTTGGTGCTTTCACATCTCAGGAAATAAAGACTTCCAAAAGGAAAATACACTAAGTTGATGATGAAGAATATTGGTCCTTGTAGGATAGTGCACAAGTTTGGTTAGAATGCTTATGAAATTGAGCTACCTCCAGGAGTTGCCATTTCACCCATTTTCAATGTTGATGATTTGTATCCTTTTAAAGGTGTTGTGAATGTAGGTAATGTTGCAGGTACTACAAATGCTAAAGATGATGAATGAGTCAAGGATTTACCTCCTAGCCAGCCAATGAAGCTTGAAGGCATAGTAGATACAATGGAGGTCAAAAGAACTAGGAAGAAGGTATATAATGAATACTTGGTTAAGTGGTAAGATTTACCAATTGAATATTCTTAGTGGATGACTAAATATGATATCAAATAGCATGGTACCACAATTCAAGAGCTCATTTCATTAGGAGGATGAAATATTTTCCTCCTCGGTTGAATGGTGCTGGAGCACCCTTGCAAATTTTGGTTTGTTTATGCATTTTGGAGTCTAGGATAGGGTTAAGGAATTCCATGATGTAATAAGGTAAATTTTACAAATTTTTGATGTAAATGAATTCATTTAGGGTCCTAGTGGGGTTGTGTTCAAATGTTGTCAATAATGTAGCAACTTTGTAAAAGTTGCACTATGCGCTTTTGTCATTTTTGTTGGTTAGAGGAAGATGAACAATCATATTTTAAAATTTCAATTGAATACCATTGGTATAACTTGTAAACATGTTTAAAAATCCGCCATCATCATCAAGGCAGGTTGGTTTCTTGAATATTTACAAAAATAAAGCATTATTGCTTTGCTTTTGTGTGATTTTATGTGTTCTTTCACACTTTCAAACTCTGTATGGCTCTATATAGTGAGATAATCATGTGAAATCAATGTGAAGTGGTGTGTCTCTATATTATCCCTCATTTTAATCCATTTGGAGTATTTTTCATTCAAATTTGCAGGAGATAAAGCCAATTTTCAAAAGGTTGCACAGTTTGATAGGGTTTGCTAGGGTTTTGAATAAAATCATGTCAAAATAAGCCATTCTGTTGTAGGAAAATTTTGTAGTTTGGTGGAATGGGACTTTTAGTAGTGTTATTTAATATTTTCTTAGTTTTAGGGTAGGGTGATAGTGTTTGGAGGGTTTTAGCACGTGCCCTAGTCTAACAAGTTTGATTGTTAGGCTTGAAATTATTGGTTTTTGCTTGGGACAACAAAAAATTGGAGTGATTTGTGGAAACTAATGGTAGAATTGTGAGTTTTGTGATGGATCTATTGGTGAATATTTTCAAGTTTTGTGTGAAAGGTTTTGAGTACCCCTTTTGGAAAGGAGGCCTAATTTGGCCTAGAATCAACACTGTAGGGAAGTTTTGTGCAAGATGTTTCAAAAAAAACCTATTGCACTAGGTTGATATGCTAAATGGGAGAAAAATGGGTCTCTAAAAGTGTTGGATTCAAGTCCCTAAATGAACTCTAAAATATATAAGAGAAGAAGTGGGTTTGTTGACCTACAAGCAAATTGGTGAGATTGTGAAGGAAGTAGCCCTAGATTGGGTTTGAGAGTTTGAATACTAGTTAAACCTGATTGGTTGAAGCAAATATCACCTTGCTCTACATCAATAACCTACCCTTCAACCCTAAAATCTACTTACTATAGTAGAAAATATTTTTCTTGCACATATATTACTAAAGTATATGCAATGTTTGATTTTATAAATTTATGATGTTATGATTGATAGATTTAGATTCTAACTTATATGCGTGAATGTATAATATAGTCCTTGTTGTCTTCATTCCCATTATGTAGTAGCCCTTTTGGATTGCATATGTATTTATATTTTGGATTTAAAACTCAAGTTTTTAATCCCATTAGGATCAAGGCTCTAATTTACAAATACATAGCCTCCCACTACAATAGTGCATATAAAATAAAGTATGAATCCTATCATAAAATTATTTGAGTGAATCCATTCTATATTTAGTAATATGTCTCACTTGCATGTGTGTATGTAGTAAGTTCTTAGTTTCAAGTGTTATAGGAAATACAAATCTAAACATCTTAAATTACATGAACATACTGCATCTTTATTTAAATGACACTATATTAAATAAGTGCATTGATATGAAGCAACAATTAGCGTAGGTGTGGGTGTGGGCGGGAGCAGTTCCCATTTGAAACTCTCTGAGTTTGGAGGTGATGGAGACTCAGATTTAGATGATGATGATGGTGGAGGATGGAGGGAGGCATTTTGTTGGCTTACAGTGTCCTTCCCTTTACTGGCGGAAAGTCTATTGGGCCTATTTCTCTTTGTTGCTAGCGGGAGTAAGAGCGATGGAGTTTTAGCTGCATCAAAGGTTTGTTTGGTCACTGCGGTTGACGATGGATGGATCTAGTTTTCTTTCCTTTATTTTTTGGTCGAGCCTATTGCATTGGAGGTGCGTTGCTGTGTTCCTTCTTTTCTTTTCTTAGCTTTGGGTTGGAGTAGAATGGCCCTTTTTTCTCTTATGGGGGTTGCTTTCTATGTTGGTGGACTCTTGGATTGCAATTTGGAGCAGGAGTTTGGGCATAACTTGGGTCTTGGAAAATGGTATGAGGATGAGGAGGGTTGAAGGAGGGACGAGGAGCAGCTACTACTGTTTCGTTGGGTTCTTTGGAGATAAGGACATTGCGGCTCTGGTCCTGGTTGGCCTTGGTTCTGACCCGCATCGGCCAAATTTTTCTATGGAAGACTTATTTGTTGGGTTTTATGTTGCTATGCTAGGAATGGTTCATTCTTTTCATGGCTTGCAGATGCCCTGTCTCTCTTATGAGATTCTTGGCTTTGGGCTCTCTTTCAGAGCTTTTGGGTGCCTATTATGGGGTCTCTCAGTTGTTGAGGAAAGCATTTATGATGGTATCTTGGTGTTGCCTACTAGAAGAAGAGTTTATTTGGCCTCTTGTGATGCTCTAGCTCTTCTGGGGCTCTCTTTCAGAGCATTTGGGTACCCTTTGTGGTTGTCTCGGCTATCTTTCCCAAAGGGGGTTTTCGTTTGTTCTTGGATCTGGGTTCTCCCTCAAAGGAGCTCTTTATTTTTGGGCTTGACTTGGAAGTTAGGTGGTGCTTTGAGATGGTGGAGTGTTTTTCCTTCTTATTCCTATTTCTTGGTTGTTGCTTCTTTCTTGGAACTGTTAGAAACCAAGATCAAACATGCAAACCAAAAAACCTTCCACAAAAGAGAAAATCAGAAAAAGCAAAGCTATTGCAAAAAGATGCGCAAAATAATATTATTTAGGAATTCATAATTACATGAGATGATTTGCTTTATAAAAGAAAGTATGAATAACCCTAATCTTATCTTGAGCAACAAGATAGATCAACAAGATAAGGATGAGAATAATTAACCTAGGAATTAAAATATTACCTAAGTAAAGTTATTCAAGTGTAATTAAATATTAATTACACTAACTCTCCCCCATAAGTGCAACTTAGGGAGACTAAAAAAGCATGCACCTAAAACTAAGATGAATACAAGAAACCATGAATGGGTCTTGAGAACAAGGCCTGATTAGGTACCAAAGTACAAATGAAATAGTGAGGTAGAGAAGGAAAACCCAGTGGGAAAAAACCCCCTTATAATGAGATGATTGTTTCAAAGAAGCACTGGAAGAACACTATGGAGTAACACTGGAACCACAATTCGAAAAGCAAGGAAAGATACCTCTACCTACAAGAAACCAAAGTGGAATCATAATAATGAAACAATAGACTCGATGCCACGGAACACTGGAAAACTCACAAACTAGAACAACCCTGGAATCCATAAAGCAACAGTAGATAAAATGATGACAGAATCTGGAAACCATGTATCTTGATGCAGATGCCAAACTAAGACTAAAACTCTTCCATGGGAACAAGTACCATAAAGACTCTGGAACATTAACCATAAAAACATGGCCCTCAAACTGAGAAGAATCTGAACCAATGCGGATCAATAACCATAAACTCCCAATCTGAAGTGTGAACTGATGTGAATCTGACATGTGTCAAGCTAGAGAAAGATGTGGCCAAAAGAAACTAAGAAACTAGATATAACCCATGCAAGTTTCCATCAAAATAGGATGAAGATCAAAGTGCATGCACACTCTAATCAAATTATTATGTAAGAAACCCCCCTGATGGAACTTTATCTCAGTTCATTTATTACAATAACCCAATGATTGTAAAAGGAGGGAATGTAAAACATGCATAAAGAGAAATAAAAATAGACCTCACATCTGTGTATAGGACTGAACCAACTTTCCAACGCTGGAAGAATGGTGAAAAAATGATCACCGAGTCAAAATATGTCTCCCTGAGTGAAAACAACAACATGCGACTTTTGAGGTTGAAAAAGGCATCAAAAAAGAAAAACCAAAAAATGAAACCTACACCACTACGAATTTCGTCAAACCATCTTTTTGACAATATCTTGTTTGCAAAAAAACAACTCTGTATGCAAAAGTTATGGTCGATTCCATGAAAGTGCTCTGATTCTGCCCAATAATGTCCCCTAGAGCCCTCAGGGGCTAAAAATATTTAGCCCCTGGTCACATGCAAGACCAAGGGCCAGCGAATAAGGGGATGGGCTGAAGCCCTCAATCACTAATATGACTAGGGCTGGGGTTGGAGATCCGGTGGGGGCCTGAGTCTCAGCACCCAGTTCCCATATGACCATAGAATAACCCGCGGCGGCTGACTACTACTGGTGGTGTGTGGGTGGAGATTGTCGGTGGCGATGTCTATGGGGTGGTGTGACGGTGGCCGCCTAGTGGAGAATGGGCAGTGTGCCCCATTAACACTGGAGGCACAAAAATCCATAGGATTTTTTTTGATTTTTTTTTATATATTTTTATATTTTTTATATTTTTTTTATATTCGTGCCTCGGGAAGCCGTACGACCTCCTTGGAAAAACTTTTTTGCCTCTTCAGATGACTATGTCCAAACTGCACAAATTTTATATGAAAATAAGGGTTTTTGGGTGCTGCAAACCCAATGAAGAGGTCCGTTTTGGCCCAAAGTTCCCAGAAAATTAGGTGACCCTTAGATCTCTCAAAAAAATCATCGAGCTTGAAATCCTTATATATTTCTTCAACAATGACCAAAATTAGTGAAATAAAAGTAAATCTCGACTTTTTCCAGCACTCTAAATCCAATGGAAAACCCCAAGTTGATCCAAGATGCTCCATAAATATTCTCAAGGAATGAAACCCTCAAGGAACCCTGAACATGCTCTACAATGTATTTCTCCAAGAAAGCTAAGAAGAGGCTACAGATCGAGGCTCTAATACCATATTAGAAACCAAGATCAAACATGTAAACCAAAAAACCTTCCACATAAGAGAAAATCAGAAAAAGCAAATCTATTGCAAAAAGATGTGCAAAATAATATTATTCAGGATTTCATAATTACATGAGATGATTTTCTTTATAAAATCAAGTATGCATAACCCTAATCGTATCTTGAGCAACAAGATAGCTCAACAAGATAAGGATGAGAATAATTAACCTAGGAATTAAAATGTTACCTAATTAAAGTTATGCAAGTGTAATTAAATATTAATTACACTAATAGGAACTCATGCTTGCTCAACCAAAGGATGGTGTGTCTCCTTAGTCTTCTGGAGCTTTTTCTTTTTTCCATTTCCTATGCACTGTGTCTTCTTTTGAGGGAAGACAACTCTTGTTGGTCAAGAGTCATTTCCTATTGAGTTGGAGGTGGTTGTGTTGGAATTGGTTGGAAGTCCTTTTTTCTGGTTTCCTCTGATGGTGTTCCTATTGAGATGGAAGGTTCTCCTATTGAGGTGGTGCCTGAGGTTGCTGGAGAGATGTGCTTTTGATTTCTTGGGTTTTCACATCTTCCTCTCCTATAGAGGGGAGCTCCTTCCTCTTGAGGTGGATTTGGAGTTGGTTTGTGGTAAGTTTGGGAGTTTCAAGGGGTGTTTCTCCCTTCATGTGTTGGTGCTTTTGATTAGGGGTTTGGGTTTATTGGTGTTTGTCACCATTAAATTACCTTTTCTTTTGGTGGGTTGTATTGTGCTATTTATGAGCAAATGGGTGGCTGCACTGTTGAAAAATATTTTCTTACAAGTAACCATTCCAACATATATATCTTACCATAAGAGAACTCAAGCCTCACCTATTTCTCCAAGTATCCATGAGGACTTGTAACCAACCAATCCGTGCAAAAATCCAAATGCAACATAGCACTATCATGAAGTAATCAAGAAAATGATTTATGTATCCAATACATAAGAGAACTACAGAAGATCAATTTCAAAGCTCCAATCATGAATTAGGAACATAAACATGACAACATGATCTAACCATCTCCTCCAAGGAGATCACATGCATCATAACATACATAAACATCCTAGTCTCAAGAGAACAAGTACCATGCCAAACTATAAATCCATATCAACAGTAAACCATGACATAATATCAACCACTCTAAACCAAGAAAAAACATATCCCCAATCACATGAAGATAACCTTACCAATGATGCATCCATGTCACTGGCAACAACTTCCACTTGAACCATGGTATGAGATACACATGGCATCATGACTACCATCCTCTTCATGAAGATCACTCTTTAACATGAAGCAAAGAGTCATCATTGGCATTTTTACATAAAATGTTCAATGCATGATTACCGTCATCCAAGGATTCCTCTGTAGAAGAATCAAAACTCTTTTTCTTATTCTTACAATCCTTCTTCACATGTCCCAGTTTCCCATAGTTCCAACACTTTACCTTACTCTATCCTTTGGACTTACCCTTCCCTTCCTTGTCTCCCTTAGGTTCCTTTTTCTTAGGCCTACCTTTTACAAACAAGGCATCTTGGATTTCCTTTTTAGACTTCCTCCTCATCTCCTTTGATAGAAGAGTAGGAATTATATTGTCCATCTTCAGATCTACACCACTACCATTGATAGCAACAATTAGATTTTCCCAAGATTCTAGTAAAGAACAAAGTAACAAAATGCATTTATCTTCATCTTCTAGCTTTATATCTACAGATGCTAACTAAATTAGAATCAAATTCAAATAATTCAAATCATTTGCAATAGAATCACCATATTTCATATTTAAAGAATACAATTTTCTTTTTAGATACAACTTATTAGTAAGACTTTTAGTTTGATAAATATCACCTATTCTCTTCCACAATTTATATGCAATAGTTTCTTCTGAAACATTCAAGAGAACAACATCAACAAGACATAATCTTATGGTCCCTCTTTCCTTATTATCAATCTTAGCCCGATCCTCATCTGACATCATTGTAGGCGACTTTGTTTCATTACCAACAACTAACCAGTAATATCTCTCTTCAAGGAGATCCTCCATTTTTAGTTTCAACATATCATAATTAGATCCATTGAATTTTTCAATATCTAAACAAGAATTAAAACTCATTGTAATAAACTTATTTTCCAAAATCAGCAATAACACAATAGTAAAATCTCCCACTACAGCCAAAAAACCTTCAAACTTTTAAGAGAAAGGTGTCCCAAACTCTACCCCAACTGTTAGCTCTGATACCAAATGTTGCAAATGGAGGTAATTATGTAGCTTTAAAATTTGTAAAACTTTTATACTATAGATCTAAATAAGTGTTATTTGTTAAAAATTATTTGTGGATGATTATCTATTTAGATTCATTTTACCATTCATAGAAATAGACAAAATATTGTAGAAGAATAAGACCAGAAGATAGAAGCAACACAACATATATTATGGAGAAACCCTTTCGGGAAAAAACTCCACCACCAAAATCAATAGTTCTTGTATTATTTAACCTTAGAATAATATTACAATAATTATTTACCAATCCTTGCTTGAGATGTTTCTCTTGCCTTCAATAATTATTATTCACAACCTACAATAAAATCTGATTGAACTCTCTTCAACTTGTTACAATAAATAGATAATTGTGAACATTGTAAAATCCAAAGAGTTGACAATTACAAGAGGATAAAGGTCCTCACAAATATCTACGCCATCCTTGTGAAAGTAGAGTTCTTCTATGAAAAACAATGTCAAACCAAGTCCATCAATTTGGGCGTCCCAAACTGAAGTCCTAACTCAACATTGATTCTGAAGATATCTTGTAAGCTTCTCCTCAAAGTTGGCACCCAAAAATGGGCCCACTTAACTTAGCCTTATAAAATATCTTCTCATGCAAAATTTCTGACTCCAAGATGCCAACTTGGGTGCTCAACGTGGGTCCAAGTCAATCTCTATTAACAGAAACATATCTCTCCACCATTCATGCAAATATCATGCACGATTGATCATCCTCTATTAACTGTAAGTAGTCACTTGTTATCTGTCATGCAACTCAAGTCATTAGCATGAAATTCATGTCAACTAAATTCAACTAACATGCAACTCAAACTAACTACATGCAACTAAAGATAACTAAACCATAATTGAACTGAACTGAACTAAATTGAACTGAATTGAACTAAACTGAACTAAATTGATACTAAACTAAATTGAACTGAACTAAACTAAACTAAACTAATATGAACTGAACTCCATGCATGTAAACATCAATCCCTAACTTCTAGGATCTTTACATGCATTACTAAAGTGTTATCTTTTTCTCCAAAAAGTTAACTTAACTCAAGGTGGGTTCCACCTTCCATGTGGGTGCCCCATGTGCTCCTATTATTTAGGAACTCTTCTTGGATTCCCTCACATGTTCCTATCATTTAGAATTAATTACAAATGTCAATTTACACATTCGTTTCATTACAATTTAATCCCTTTCTAATCCTAGTGTTGGGGAACAATTTCCAAGGACTTAGGAGATACATGAAATATGTTTAGGATTGTAATTCAATGGCATCCTATTCCCAACAAAATTTTTAATGGTGTTTACATAGGTTCAAATGACCTTGGGTGTTTACACTACTTGCAATTTTTTTTGAAGTGTGGTGTGGAATTTATGAGTGGATTTAGGTCCTAGATAAGGTGTTTTGTGGCCCGCCTTCATTCCTTTCCACTGTAGGAATGTTTTGGTGGTGACCTAATTTGAATTTGTATGATTGAGATGCATAGCTGACTTTGGAGAATGTTTTCAAGGTTGAAGATGATATAAATATGAGTTGATTTGTTGAGGGATAAAAAGATAGATAAGTATGATGTGAGTGATGTGAATTGAATAGTTGTATGGTGTGAATTTGTAAAGTGTAGTGTGAGCTTTCATGTGTTAGATTACTAAATACAATGAGTAGAAGGTGTCTATAATTCTTCAAAGAGATTTCAAAGGTTTTGGTGATTCTATGGTGGATTTTATTATTTCTTTGAGATGGATTTATTAATGTAACACTCATCTCTATCTTCTTTTCTATTTTGGCAGTGAGCCTCTCTTTCTCTTAGGTGGTGAGCCCTTCGACAGTGAGCCACATTGTATTCAATGTTGATATTACTTTATATTATGAGTTAATAGTCATTGTGGTTTTTCCCATCTTTGGTTTTCAACGTAAATATGATGTCTCTTTATGCATGGTGTTGATTTGATTTAGTTTCTATTTTTTATATCATGATAAAAATTCTAACAAGATTAAGGGTTAATTGGATTAATGTGGATTTGAATGTTTGTGATGTTTTTGAAGTTTTAAGGTACAACTGATTCACCCCCTCTCAGTTGTATTGTGTAATCAACACATATTCCCTTGGGTGACTATATCCTTGCATTCAGATCCATACAAAATTTTTAGGGCAGACACACAATCCTCTACAGTTCCCAAATCTGCTTGCAATCCACTATTTCAATTTATCAATTGTTAGATTATTGCATTCTTCATATTAGGGAACATAATCTAGTTAGTTTAATTAAATAAAGTCAATTCTAATCAATTTTCCATCCCTTAAAGATGTAGATCCAAGTCTGGTTGGATCACCTTCATGGTTGACAGTCAATCTAAACACCTTGTTGATCTCCATCTTAATGAAACCCTAGAAAAAGACCTTGAATCCTATTGTTCTAAGAATTTGGACTTAGGATTACCTTTTCATATGTTTAATTTTGGTGAACCTGACATTTTGACATAATAAACCTTTTGAGATCTGAATTAATTCAACCCTAGATCTAAGTTTTGCATTGCATTATTTTGCATTTCTCATTCAGGGTTTCATTTTGCATCATAAAAGACATAAAAATCAAAAAATTACATACAAAATTACATCATAGGTTGCATTAGGGTTTATTCAGTCATGTAGATCACATCCACATCCAAAATTACATTCCTAATTGTCTCTTTTTGTTCAAACATTGTTACACATTTGTATTGTCTTCAATTCAAGAAATTTTGTAAACATATTCATTTGCAGACCTACTTGCACACAAAAATAGAACTTTTAGATAGTCTAATGAACATTCAAATTTTGAATTTCTAGAATCCCTATCAAAGACTCAAATGCCCTTGGGTTTCTCTATCCTTGTACACTTGCATCAACAAACTTTTTCATAATTTTCTATCTTTGTCTGCTCAATTTGTTTGTGTTTGTAGATCTATAAATTGGAATTCATAATTGCATTAATTTAGGCATCTTTGATATAGTTCATAAAAGTGAAAGAAAGTGCATTATTTAGTTTCAAATTTGTATAAAAAAACATCATTTCTAGGTCTTGGCATCTTAGAACTAGTCATTTATTGCATTTCAGATCTGAAAATTTCATCTAAACTTGTTAAAACATCTTCAAATTTATGACACATTTGCATTTTGCATCACATTGGCATAAATTCAAAATTTTTTGGAAAGATATTCACTGTTAAACCTATTTTCATGTAGAGTTTAGTTAAGCTTGAAGTTGGGGGGTATCATGCCTGGGTTCATTCTATGCGTAGTGGGTATGGTTGTCCATGGGATGTGAGGCTTGAACTACATGCTCATCCTTCTCATTGCATGTGTGTGGGAGAAACTTTAGTGTAGGAGGATTTTTTTTTGTTTTTGAAAGAGGTTTTTTTTTTAATTTTTCCTATGGTCTACTTGTTATTTGTTCATGACTCATACTCATTGGGGGCTTTGATCATTATTTGGGAGTGTTTATTCTTGATTGATGTGGGTTCTTTCTTGGTTGCGAGGTGTGGAGGTGTTCTTTCTTAGTTGTTTTGAGGAAAGGTATAAGAGCTTTTTTCTTAAATTGTTTGAGGAGAGGTTATGGCAGAGAACTATATTTCTACAAGTTTGGTAGTAGCTGGAGGTGGTTCTTTTCTTAATGTCTCCTCACCGGGTTTGAAAGCTCAAAACTATGAGCCATTTTATGTGGGGGAGGTCCCTAAATTGAAGAAAATGAATGGTTGTTTTCCCAGAAGTCAGGATCATTCAGTCTTGATTCTTTCTCCTAAATTTGTGGCTAATGATGTTTCCTATTGGAGTATACATGCTTTAATCTACAAATTTCTTAGGATGCATATACCTCTGTCAGCTTTGGATACTTGGATCAAGTGTACGTGGCAGGTTGAGGGTGACATGGAGTTAATGGTGGCTACAAACAGTTATTTTAAGGTTTTTTTTTTCTAATATGGATGATAGGAATTGGGTTTTTGAGGGAGTACCCTACTTTTATAATCATATTGGATTGTTTATCAAACCCTAGCATATGGGTTTTAATTCAATTTAAGAATTTCCATCGAGGATTCCTATCTGGGTCTGTGTATCGTGGCTTCCCTTGGAGTTTTGGAGAGAAGATATTTTATAATAGATTGATGCTCTTCTTGGTTAGCTTGTTGCAGTTGCTCAACAAACCCTTGAAAAAAAGGTGATTTAATTTTCTCAAATTTGTGTGGAGGTTGATTTGAATGATCCCTTGCCAAAATTGCTGCAATTTTTTCTTGGTTCTTCATCTTGGATTAAGTAGCTTGATTATGAATCCGTTCCTTTTCGTTGTCAAATTTTTCATGAGTATGGACATCTTCAAAAGCAATGTCCTAGGATTAATAAGGCTCTTCCTTCTAATTCCTTCCCTTCGTCTTTAGTTCCAAAATTTATTAAGGAGGATAAATGGAAATATTCCATGATGGAAGGTGAATCAAATAAAGATGGATTTGTGTCGGTTAAGCCTCATGCTAAGGGTTGTGATCAAAAGATATCGTTCAAGGACAAGCATAATGAAGAGGAATTTAATCAGTTTGAGGTATTGGATGCTTCAACCTTGGAGGAAGGAATCCCGTCGGATGTTCCTTTTGATGTTGTTGGTATGGGTTGTGTTGTGAGGCACAGACAAGGATCCATTTAGGATATTCATTTATCACAGGGTATGCAGGATCATCTGGTATCTCTGAATAGTCCTATGCAGGATGATGAAGATATTGTTTTGGAAGATTTGGCAAAGGAGGGGATAGTTTTTTGGCAAGAGAAATGGGTCTTCTCTAGCCTTGGGGGTGCAACAACACATGATTACCAAGGGATTTTTTGAGCACTCTTCTAAAACTGGTTGCAAGAAGGATTTTGAGAGGATTAAATGTACTGGAGATTTGTTGGTGGAATCTGGGTCTGTTAAACCCATTGATGCTCACTTTTCTCCATCTCCCCCATGATTATTCTCTCATGGAATGTAAGGGGGTTGAATAGCACCTCCTTTCAAAAGTTTGTTCATGATTTGGATATTGTCCATTATCCAAATATTTTTTGTATTTAGAAGATTTAAATTTCAGTTGATTTCATGCTTTAGTATGCTTCTCATATTTGGTATTTTGGTCAATGTCAATGCATTGGTTCTCAGTGGAGCTCTAAGGGTTTTGCTCTATTTTGGGATCCAAGAAAGATTGCTCCACTTTGGTGGATTTCTAGTCATTCTACTATTTCCATGGTTGCCTCTTCTTTGGAAATAGGTGAGACCATTTTGGTTACTAATGTCTATGCCCCAAATGATATTCATGGAAAATCTAGCTTTGGGCTCATATAAGGTATGTTATATCATATGCTCCATATCTTCCTTGGATCTTAGCTAGTGATTTTAATTCTATGTTGAGCTTGGAGGAGAAAAGAGGTGGTTGTCTTAGCTTGGGCCTACTTCTGATCTTTTTCAAGATAATGTGGATTTTCTAGCTTTAATTGATGTTAAGTCTTCCAATGGGGTTTTCACTTGGAATAATAGACATAGTGGAGAGGAAGCAATCTTTTAAAGGTTGGATAGATTTCTTGTTTCCTATTTTTGGGTGGGAGGTAGATTGGTTAGTACTTCTAAGATTCTTGATTGGAGGGGTTTTGATCATTGGCCAATTAAAATTTCAGTAACCTCCTTTTCAGCTCCCAAGAATCCTCCCTTTAAGTTTCAGCTTATGTGGCTTTAGGAGTATTCTTTGCATGGTCTTATGGCCCAATGGTGGCATGATGGAAACCTTGCTTATGGTACAACTATGCACGCCTTTGTTAAGAAACTTTAGTATGTTAAATTTCACCTTAAGAGATGGAATAGGATGAGTTTTGGCAATCTTAAGGTTATGAAGAGGAATTCCTAGGAATGCCTTGATGTGATTACTCTCCATATTTTGGATTTTGGTTTCTTAGATACTTTGGGTCAAGCGGAATCCTAGGCTACGAGAGTAGTGGAGGAGTGGGATCTATGAGAGGAGATTTATTGGAAGGAAAAGGCTTAGATTTATTGGCTTCAAGAAAGGGACAAGAATACTACCTTCTTCCATCATTTTGTGCAAGCTCGTCACAATAGAAGTTGTATCACCTCTCTGGTCAATGCGGATGGGATCCACATTTCTTCTTTTTAGGCTTTGTCTCATGAGGCTAGATAGTTTTATTCTGCTCTTTTTTTTTTTAGGATTCACCCTCTGTAGAAGATGAGGAGAATTTGATCCTTGCTTGCATTCCCTCCTTGATCTCCAAGGAGTTGAATGATTTCCTCATCCACCTAATTTATTTGTCTGAATTGGAAGAGGTTGTTTTTGGGATGAATAAAGGTAAAGGTCCTAGTCCAGATGGTTTTCCTGTTGATTTTTTTAGGAATTTTGGGATATTATAAGTTTGGATTTGTTGTAGGTTGCCTAGGAATCTCTTCATAGTAAGCAGATGCTTGGTGCCTTCAACTCTACTTTTCTAGTTCTCATTCCTAAAAAGGAAGGTGCAAATCAGCTTGAATTCTATTGGCCTATTTCTCTATGTAATGTGGTCCACAAAATTATTACTAAATTGATGGTAGAGAGGCTCAAAGTTTGTCTTCCTTTTGTAATCTCTGAGGAGCAAGGAGGTTTTGTGGCTGCTAGACAAATATTGGATGGGGTGGTGGTTGCTTTTGGATTCACTCACTCTATGGAAAATTCTAAGGAGAAGTCTATGTTCATCAAGTTGGATATGGCCGAAGCTTATGATAGAGTTAAGTGGCATTTTTTGTAGAGAATTCTCTTAAGCTTTTGTTTTAGTCTAGATTGGGTTAGTTGGACTATGAGTTGTGTTACCTCTTCCTCTTTTTCTATTCTAATGAATGAGGAACCTTCTGAGATTTTTGAGGCTTCCAGGGGGACTTCGTCAAGGAGATTCTCTCTCCCGTTATCGGTTTATTATTACAGCCAAGGATCTAGGAATATTTCTTAAGTCATGGGTTTCCCAGGGTAGGATTCAAGGTTGGTGTTGGTGTTGTTGGCTTTCTACTACTACAATAGTGAATTTTAAAGCTACTACTGTTGCAATAAGTTAAAGGACTCATTGTTGGATTTCTACTACTACAAGAGTGAATCTTTTGAAGTCTTTTATCCAGGCTCTCCCTATTTATAGGTGTTTTGTTTAGATGGATCCTTTGTATTTCTTGAGGGAATTTGATGCTCTCTCATGACAATTTCTTTGGAGTGGTAACTTGCAGTCGGCTAAGTGGATTGTTGTTAAGTTGGAAATAGTGTGCAGGTCATAGAAAGAAGGGGGCCTTGGATCGTGTTCTGCTGTTTTGAATGGGAAAGATCTTGCAACCAAGTTATATTGGCGTTGGTGTACTAGTCAAAATCAACTTTGGGCCTTTATTCTTACTCATAAGTATCTTAAGGATGTTAACACTTTTGATATTCCTCATTTCCCTTTAGAAGGAAGGGGATCTATGATTTGGAATACCCTCAAATCAGGGGCTCAATTGGTTAAGAAGGGGATTTTTTGGATATGTCATACGAGTTCTCAGACTCTTTTTTGGTGGGATTCTTGGGATGGTCATCCTCCTATTATTTTTTCTTACCCTCACCTCCAGTATCTTTGTGATCATTTTAATATTGTGGGTTGGAATACAGTTGAGTATTATAAGTCTGTTTGTAATATTGGATTGGCTACTAGCCTTAGATGGAAGCACTCCTCATATTGGCCGCTAGGAGGGTTAGAGGAGGATACACAAGAGTTGGCTCAAATTCTTGCATCACATGAATGCAATTCCATGGTGGGGAAAGATGTTTTGGCTTGGAGTAACAATGATTTATCTAGTAAGTATTATGTTTTAGTGGGTTATAGTGAATTGGTTAGGTAGATGTTTGGGGACATTGAGGTTCCTTGGTGGAAGCAAGTGTGGAATAAATTTTCTTGGCCCAAGTGCAAATTTTTTATGTGGTTGGTGGTCCAGAACCAATGTCTTACTTGGGATAACTTGTGCAAGAGAGGGTTCTAGGGTCCCTTGATGTGTATTTTGTGTTGTAAAAGTGAGGAGAGTGTCTCTCATCTCTTCTTCCAATGTTCCTTTTCTAGTAGGCTTTGGTGGTGCCTTTGGTGGGTTGTGTGGAACCAAGCTTGTTGGCATGTCTCTTCTTTGGAAAATTTCTTTGCTCGATAGGGGAAGGCCTCTGTTAAGACCTATTTTCTTCAAGTTACTTGGGCTCTTGGGTTGACTTTTATTATCTAGAATATCTAGCTGGGGAGGAATTGTAGTATTTTTCAAGATGTGAAACTAGTTGGCCAAAATTTGTGGTGGAAGATTCTTCATTCTTTGGGAGAAACTATTTTGGCTAAGTGTGATTTGGTTGAGGGTGTGGATCCAAGAGAGGTTGCCTATTGCACTCATATCCATCTTCCTCTTCAGAGGGGTGCTACTCAAAGTGTTGGTCAGATCATGAGAAAAAGATGTTGGCATCGTCTTCATAAGATAAATAGGGAAGGGCATTGGTGTCCTCCTCTCAAGGTGTGTTTAAAATCAACACAGATGGTTCTACTCATGGAAATCCTAGTCAAAATAGTATTGGAGGTATTGGGTGGACTAGTTCTGGGACTATTGAGTTTATCTTTTTTGTTTATAAGGGTTGGTATACTAACAATGTGATGGAGGCTCTTGCCATTTTATGTATTGTGGAGTGTGGTTGTGCTCTTGGGTGGAGATAGATCATTTATGAATATGATTCTCATGTGGTGGTGACCTTGCTGAAGAGGCAATAGTTAGAGGATGCAAGTTGGCATTTTGCTATTATTATAAAACAAATTCTCAATCTATGTGCTTCCTTGGATTTTGTTTCTTTTTGTCATATTCCTTGAGAATGGAATGAGGTTGTAGATTGTTTGGCTAAATGGGCTTCTGATCATTTGCAAGATTGGAATATTGTGGAAAGGGGTCAATTACCCTCGGATTTTTCACAAAAGTTGGACCAATTACTAGAGATAAATAGGGGTGTGTAATGCCCTTGCTTTGTATTGCTCTTTTTGGATTGAATAAATTTGTACCCCTCTTTTAGTTCAAACCTATTTGAATGTACACCTAGAATCCTTAAGAAGAATCACACACTATCAAACTTTGAACTTTCAAACATCCCATCTAGGACTCAAATGCCCTTGGGCATCTCTGTCCTGCTACTGGTTGCTCAATGTTTTTTGCACAAATCTCTATCTCTATAATTTTAGTCTTTTTTTTTCTTGTAGATATCTGATTTAAAATAATAAAAAGGTGTTATTGTATGTGTAAGAAATGTATCATGTTTTTTAATTTTTAGCAAATTTTAGAAAATTGTTGCATTTTAGTAGGAAAATTATTTACATCATTTTCTCAATGCAAAAAGCTTGTGTTATCATAATTCATGTTCTATTTTCATATCTTGTTAAGCATTCTAAATAATTTTTGTTACAAGCACGTCACAATGAGTTTATTTCCCCTATTTTATTGTTTTTCATTGATACCTCTCCCACTATCTCTCCTATGTGTGAGGTTCGCTTGGTGCAAGAGAATGCAATCATTGACAATCATGACAATCATGTTTGTTCTTCTCTTGATACCTCTCTTATGTATGAAGAAGGTATCTTGATGTTAGAAGATCCAATTATTGAGCATCATGAGAATCTTGTTTGTTTCTATGCCCCTACCTCTCCTAATTGGGAAGATATTGTTGGAAAAGAGGATGAAATAATTGATATATTTATGGATTGCATAGATTAAAATGTTAAGATGATATTAGATTCCCTCTTGATAGAAGATAATCAACAAGAATTTATATCCATTGAGGTTATGAACACACAAGTGGATATTAGATCTCCTCTCATTATTAGACCTCCTAAAAATCATTTTGCATCTTCTAAAATTTCTCTAATTATTGGACCTCCTAAGTCACCTCTTATTGTAGGACTTCCTAAACCTCATGGCCATATCGTAAACTTTGCAAAGCAACTTACTAGGAATCATATGTTGCAACAACTAGGTTATCATACTATAGCTCACACATATAATATTAGAAATAATAACCAATCAAAACAATCTCCAACATCCATTCCATTGCCTCAACCATATATCCCACCCGCACCTAACATTTTGTAGTGTAGTGGTAAAGAAATTGATCTTGTTGAGCAACTTCATAACACTCCTATTAAGATATCCTTGTAGGATTTGATTCAAACATCACATATTTATTATGGTATGGTTCAAAATGATTTGAAAAAAGTTGTTTCCCCTCCTAGTGCTCAGCCAAATGATGTGGCAACTTTTCTTGAGTATGAATTCAACTAATTTGGACATTTTCTTTCATCAAAATGAATTACCTCCTTTAGAAACATAAACACAAAATGGTGCTTTGATGATAATGGCTATTATTAATAGGGTTAGGATTAGATGTACCCTTATTCAATGGTTTAAGGCTTAATATTTGTAATGTTAATCTTTTGGATAAAATTGGAGCAGAAAAAACTTTAATACAACCTATTGATTTATTGATGAAAGGTTTTGATAACATGGGAAGACAACCACTTAGTGTGATAACATTACCAGTTAAAGTTGGTAAGGTTACATTGAAAGCTCCCATCCATGTAATGCCCCATGATATTTCATATAATATTCCTTTGGGTAGACCATGGAGTCATGAAATGAAAGGATTGTCCTCAACACTTCATCATTTAATGAAATACAGATACAACAATAAGGTTTACATGATAAAAGTTGGTCCTAAGTCTGAAAATTGTTTACAAACTTAAATAGGAATGGTGAATCCTCTTAGCACATTGACACCAACTACAAAAGTGGAACCTTTACAATTTGAGAACAAAGGTGAGTGTCTTTTATTGGTGACAAAATTATTAGATGATGAGTGGGGATCATTAGATTTCACATACATTCATACAGGAGTACAAGATTATACAATAAAAATAAAAGAAAGAAAAAGAAGTTGCAATGATATCAACATAATCTCTCTTTGAATCATAAAAATCATTTGAATCTACTATTGCAAGAATGGAAAGATTGAAGGTGTTGTCATTGATGTCAATAGATCAATTGGTTATCAACTGGTTGTTGTTAGTTGTATATGTTGAGGATATTGAGAAAATTGTAATGGAGATATGTTGCAAGTGTTGATTGGTTGCTCTAGTTTGTGCTCTGGATTTTCTCCTATGGTTGTATATTTCAAATGTGTTGATCATGGTTGTTAGAAGATGCTATATCCATATTTTTAGTTGTTGATTCATTGTACAGTGTGAGTTATGTTCACTATTTGTGAACTGTGGTTTTTTGTGTTTCTGGTTGAGGTCTAGGAGAAATGTTGTTGGTCCGGATTTCTCTTTAATGAATTATTATGACTTACAGTTCAAGAGTTGAGTTTCCTTGATTGTATTGAAGATAATTTTGGTATTTGGAAATTTTGTGCTTAATGGTTCTATGTGTTTTACATTGGTTTGGCTGACCTTGTGTTGAACATTACTTTTGAAGTTGATGAAGCGTGTTGGATCTATTTGGGTCCCTATAAAGTGTGTGTTTGGGTCACCCTCATTCTAAATATACATTAAGATTTTTTGGTGCCAACCTAATTTGAATTTGAATTTGGATGGCTGACTTTGGATATGTTTCAAAGTTGAAGATGGTATAAATACAAGAGAAGTTAGTGGTGAAGAAATATACAAGAGTGAAGAAGAAAGATAAGTGAAAATAAAAAGAGCAGATTGGTGTGACATTGATGCTATCTAGTGAATGTGTGTGATGCGTGTGGAAGATCAATGTGAAGCCTTAATGTTGAGTTTTACGATGCAGTGAGTAGAAGGTGAACTTTATCATTCATGCATGTCTACGAGTGATTGTGATGGAATCCTTTATTACATTGAGATTGTATTCTCTTTGTAACAAGTCTTCTTTGTCTTCTTTGTATCTCTATGGTAGTGAGCACTCCAAGTTGTTAGCCCTATTGGACAGTGAGTCCTTGTTCTGGATAGCGAGTCATTATTTTGGCAGTGAGTTGTGTTTCACAAGAAGTGAGCCTCTTGTAATTGGTTTTGATATTCTCTATAGTGTGAGTTAATTCTCATTGTGGTTTTTCCCTTATTTTGTTTTCCACATAAATCTAGTTTTGTTGTGTTTACGTGTTGGATTTACATTTCTGCATTATCATTTGATGATTACTCATTTAAGCAGTGTTAAGAATTAGTTCCAGTGATTGAGTTAAAAGATTAAATTTGTGACAAATGATTCACCCCCCTCTTAGTTGTCCTGTTCAACAATTGGTATTAGAGCACGGTTCCTTGGTGAAAATATGAACCACTTGAGGAAGGTTTGGGATGGCTGGCAAAATGATTTATGAGTATCCAAGGTTTGATGGAACTAATTATGTTATCTAGAATATATTGATGGAAGAATATCTGGAGTATTGTGGATATGATGTGGAGAAATCTTACAAGAATCCTTACACTCCTCCTGCTAATGGTATGAGTACACCTAAAGAGATCAAAGCACATGAAGCAAAAAATAAGGTGAAGCACATCTTGAAGAACAGTCAGGTACATTCTAAGTTGATTAAGATTCAAATTTTGAAAACTACTAAGGAAGTTTGGGATGCTTTGGAAAGAGCGCATGAAGGTGATGAAAGAGTTAAAGAGGAAAAATTATAGAATTTGGAGACATAGTTTGAGCTTCTACATATGTCTAAAGATTAGAATGTTAAAGCTTATGTATATAGATTGGATGAGATAGTGGCCAAAATGTGAGGACTTGGTGCTACTATAGATGAAACCAGGATTATGAAGAAGATTCTCAAAACTCTTCTTGATGCTTACAGTGAGAAGGTGTGTGCTATTGAACAAAGTATAGATTATAAGACCTACACTAAAGATCTATTGCTGGGATTTTTGACATCTTATGAGATGAGGAAGCCTGGTTTGAGGAATGGATGCAAATCAGAGACTAATTTTAAGGAAAAAAAGTTAAAGATCCAGATGAAGAAGATTTTGATAAATTGAAGCTAACTTTGTGAGAAGGATGAGGAAAGGCTCTAGGAAGTATGAAGGTAAGTTTCCCTTTAAATGCTTTAGTTGTGGATAAATAGGTCATTATGTTGCAAAGTGTCTTGAAAGAGCTAAGAGGAACAAAAAAAGATATGAGAAAGAAAAGAAAGGAAAGAAGATTAACAGAGCATATTATGTGAATGGGAATGCTAGTATATCTAATGAAGATTCTGAATATGAAGACCCTAATGACAATCAATGCTTGTTCTTGGCGATTAAGGATGAACCTACTTCTACTAATTCTAAAAAATAAGTAAAGGAAAGATCTACGAAGAAGGAGAAAAATGAAGGTACAGTTATCTCTGCTCTACATGCTAAACAAGAAAATAATTACTAGGTAGTTGATAGTGGTTGTTCAAATCACATGATTGGTGATAAAAGTAAGTTTGTTAAGCTTGAAAAATATGATGGAGTCTTGGTTATGTTTGGAGAAGATACTAGTTCTAAAATCTATGGGATAGGTTCAGTAAGTTTTGATGGCAAGCATCATACTGAAAATGTCTACTATGTTAAAGGTTTAAGGAATAATATTTTGAGCATTAGATGTGTAGTAAGGGATATGATATTGTGTTTAAGGATGAGAAATGTGAGGTCTGGAAAGGATCCAAAACATTTATTATTGCAAGAAAGAAATCTGAAGGAAATATCTATCAACTTAAGGGTGTTGATGGATGATGCATTATGAATCAAATTAATGACAATTGGTTATGGAATAGAAGAATGTGTCACATGAATTTTGATAACTTGGAAAGATTATTTTTGTTTAGGTCATGATATTTTTACCAAGAATTACAAAGCCTGTTAGTGTTATCTGTAGAAATTGTCAGTTTGGAAAGCAAGCAATAAATCATTATAGATCAAAGGAATTGTCTACTACCGAACTACTAGAATTAGTTCATACAGATCTTTGTGGTCCTACAAGAGTGAGAAGTCTACTTGGTGAAAGGTACTTTATGCTTTTAATTGATGATTATTCTAGATATACATGGGTCACATTTCTTAGAGAGAAATAAAATGCATTAGATAGATTCAATACATTTAAAGCTATGATTGAAAATGAAGTAAACTTGAAGATAAAATGCTTAAGGTCTGAAATAGGTGGAGAATTCACCTCCCATGAGTTTAATATGTTTTGTGAAGTGCATGAAATAAAGAGATGGTTGTCTGCTCTAAGAACTCCTTAGTAGAATGGAGTCTTAGAAAGGAAGAACATAACAATTCAAGAGGCTACTAGATCAATGATTACTGAGGATGGGTTATCAGAAGTTTACTAGAAAGAAGATATTCATACTTCTATTTATTTATTCAATCAAGTTCAAGAAATATCAAATAGTACAAAGACTCCTTATGAGATGTGGCATGGAATAATTCCTACTATTAAGTACTTCAATGTATTCAGAAGCAAGTGTTATATCAAAAGAGATGAAGAAACTTTGGGAAAGTTTGATGCAAGAAGTGATGAAGGAATCTTTCTTGGATATTCTACTAATAGCAAGGAATACATATGTTTCAATAAAATATTGAGAAAGATTGTAGAAATTTCAAATGTCAAGGTTGATGAGACACTGAAGAATTCTATTGACATTTATGGATATGAGTCTGATGAACCTGATCATGTAAGAATTGAAGAGATTATGGATGAACATGAAAAGGATGAGCACGAAGAGAAGAATGGAAAAAAAGAAAGAGAATAAGATGCTCTGGTGATGTCACCTAAGACACCTAGATATGTATAGAAGAATCATTCAAAAAAATAGATTATTGGAGATAATTCTAAAGGAGTATTGACTAGAAGAAAATTTGTTGCTCAAGTGAATCTGTGTTTACTTTCTAAGATTGGACCAAAGACTATATGTGAAGCATGTAAAGATGAACATTGGATGGAAGCTATGAAAGAAGAGCTTATGCAGATTAAGAAGAATCAAACTTGGGAATTGTTCCCAAGACCAGTAGATAAAAATATTATTGGATAAAAGTGGGTATTTAGAAATAAGTTGAATGAGAATGGATAAGTTGTTAGAAACAAATTAGGGCTTGTGTGTAATGGTTACTCACAAGTAGAAGGCATAGATTTTTAGGAAAAAATTACTTTGGTAACAAGAATGGAAGCTATAAGGATGTTCTTAGCATTTTCTACTCATAAATATTTTAAGGTCTATTATATGGATGTCAAGTCAACATTTTTGAATGGCGAGCTAGAAGAAGAAGTCTACATAGAAAAACGAAAAGGATTTCAGTTGTCAAATCAACCTGATATGGTGTGTAGATTGAAGAAAGTTTTATATGGATTGAAGCAAGCTCCTAGAGCTTGGTATGCAAGATTGGATAGGTACTTGATTCAACAAGGTACGATGGATAGTAATTTGTATTTTAAGATTGAAAATGACAAAATCTTGATTGTAGTTGTGTATGTTGATGAAATTATCTTTAGAGGAAATGAAAATATGTGCAAGATGTTTGCAGAAGAGATGCAGAAAGAATTTGAAATGTCTGTGTTTGGGGAGATGAATTTATTGCTTGGGCTATAGATTAATCAAATAGAGAAAGGAATCTTTATTTCACAGTCTAAGTATGTGAGAGAGATGTTGAAGAAGTTTGGGATGGATGGTTCCAAACTAGTATGTACTCCTATGGTGACTGGTTGTAAATTGGGTAAAGATGATGATTCACCTAAGAATAATCAAAGCAAGTATAGATCTATGGTTGGTGGACTATTATATTTGATTGCAACTAGACCAAATATTATGCATGTGAAAGTAAGTAAAGAGACCGGGGGATCAAGATGACATTTGAGGGCTCTGTAATTCTGGTCGCCTGTGTGAAAGTTTTGCTTTGTGGGTGTCCTCGGACACCCATGGAGGAGGATCAACCTTCCTCCACATTTCTGAATCATTCTCCCAGGTACAATTTGTACTCATCATAATGGGTATAATCTTGTGCTCTGATCTGGTGTGGTGTGGGTGTGACGGGCTCCTCCTATTGGGATTCTGTGTTTGTGCCAAGGCATGTATGAATTAGTAGTGGTGGTTCAAAGATATAATGGAAGGGGATACAGATCTCCCTAAAAAATCCCTAAATTGCACAACCTCTGATGATGTGTCTAAACAACCCATCAAGTCTTTCAGGGACATTGTTGTGGGCGAGCGCAGGCGGCTTCCTCAAGGTGCAAAAATTGTGGCCGATTTGGTGAATTTGTTGTTGGAAGATGGAGAAGAGGGAAAAGGTAAGGAATCTTTGTCTCCTCTCTTGAAGTCTATCTTGGTTCTGAATGAGGCATTAGATAATGCTATTTCTGAGGAAGATGTAAAACTCTCAAAGACTGCAATTTTCTTTGTGATCATGGATCTTGATAGGGTCCCAACTAGGAAATACATGGATGAATGGTTCAAAAATGTTTAGGAAAATAAATTAGGGTTTCATTTATACTATTTTTGAATGGTGCAAAAAGGATTATTTGTGGTTTTATTAATAACCCTAAATATCAACAAGAAATTGTCAATAAGGAATTTTGGAGTGTTGGGAGATTAACATTTTGAGCCTTGGCATGGTGTCTAGAGGCATTGGATGAGGAGGTGTTGGCCTTGTACAACCCTCGATGGTTGGCTATTAAATGCGTTCCCCCTCGACTCTAGAAATTTGTTCCTCTGATGCTCGAGCCATATGGTAAAGTCTTGAGAACTTATGAGACTAAGTCCCCTCTGTAGACCCCATTCAGATGCGTGGGTTTTGGTCTCCTTAACCCCCGAAATGGATCTTGCACAAATCCTTGAAATTAAAATTAAATTTGGAATCATAACCTGTGCTTTGGAAACCCTCGGTGGTCTTAATGTGTGTTATCTTTGTCATAGAGAGGGGCATATTAGAAGGAACTATTTGTTAATAAAGAATAAGAATAACAAAAAATCTGCCTATGGTGGCAACAATGTTAATAAACAACTCCCGCAAAAGTTTGGAAGGGATGAAAATTAATTGAGGAGGACTAAAGATTGCAGCCTCTCCTCGAGGTTAGATAACTAGAATTAAAAATACCACTTTTTCAAAAGAGGACACCACCCAGAATAAAGAAAACATGATTTCTCTAGCTCAGGATTTGAACACATCCATGACTAATAATTGCACAGAGGAGATGGACATTAATAGTAGTCGAGAGTGTAATTCACCTTCCCATCAAAATGAATTAAAAGATCCTCCTAGGAATGGAAACTTAATGCGCAACAATTGGTATTACAAAAAATTAGGCAAATGAAGTCACTGATACATTTTGGTATTTTTTTCGACGGCGGGTCGTCGGAATTCCGACGACCCGCCATCGAAAAAAATACCAAAATGTATCAGTGAGTGGCCGCAAGAAAACAATACTACCTCAATAAAAAAAGATCTACTCATTTAATGATAAATGCTTCAAAGAAATGGATATTTTTGGTGTAACAGAGGTAACACAAACTATGGGATATCATAATAATGCAGGGGACTTGATCCCCGAAAACCTTGGGGCATGCCCCACTAAACTTATTGATAAACCAGAGTCCTTGAACTTTGGCAGAGAGACTAACAAGGTTGATTTATCCTAGCTTGTGGGGGATGAGATAGATTCGAGACCAAATTTGGATTGTAACACCATTTCTTTTGTAAATAGGAATGAAAAGGAAGATGAAACTTAGATTTCAAATTTGGCACTGGCAACTATTAACTCCCTTCATGGGGTGATCAGTTTGGATAGGTTTTCCTCCCAGTCGGGCATGGATTCTATAGATGACCTAGGGATTCTCTCTACAAGGGAAACCACTAATGGGGAAGGAGTTCCTATTGAGGTGCTAGTTAAAGAAACTAGGAGATACAAAAAGAAGAAAGGAATGGATGGTACAAAAATTCACGAGGAGAGGGAGAATAATCACCTTTTGAAAGATAAAAGAAAGAAACTTAGTGGGGTGATCCTTCCACCCAATGCAAAATAATTGAGGCAGAAAATAAACTACCTAAATGTTTTGATAACTTTAGGTGTGATAAAGGCCCCTCAATTAATGAACAAAAGAATGGGAATTAGCTATCTTTCTTGGAATGTAAGGGGTCTTGAGACCCTTGATAGAAAGCATATGGTTAGGAGATTGGTTTCTCAAAAAAAGGAGAAGGATTTTGTGCTCTTGCAAGAAGTCAAATCCATTGGCTTTTCCTTGGAGACTAGCCTGAAGCTAATCTAGAAGGATGCTTCCCAACTTGTCACCAAACATGAAAAGGGTAAGGGAGGGGCTGTTATTCTAATGGCCAACAACTGGAATCAGTATGTGGTAATCTCTAGAGTTTCTCCTTGCAATAGGGCTATATGGGAAATTTTCAAGAAGAAAGAGGTTTGCTTTGGTATTTGTTCAATTTATGCTCCTAATGACTACAAAGACAAGGTCTTGCTCTGGAATGGGATATTCAATCTTCAAGATATCCCTTGGATTTTAGGGGGTGGTTTTAATTTTGTTGAAAAAGAGGAAGAAAAATATGGGGGAGTGGGTCATGATTGGAAAAAATCTAAGAAATTTCATTGGTTGAGGTTAAAATCTAGGCTAAATCTTGAGGACCCCATTGAAGTCCAAAAGAAGGATTGTAAAGATATCTAGTTCACTTGGTCTAATTATTAGAAAATTGGAAGGAGAGTTCTTTGCAGGGTGGATAGGTTTTATATTAATAGGGCCTTCTTCTCAGTAGCTCTAATCAAGGATGGCTGCAAGGTGAAGGTTACACGATACTCTCTCTCTCTCATCATCATCCAATAAGGGCTAAGTTTATGCTTAAGAATGAAGTAACATCAAATGCAGGCTCCAAAAATGGATTTTTCCTTAACACCAGCCTTCTTAAAGATGAAGATTGCAAAAATGCCATAACCTCTCTCAGATCCATCAATAAGTGGCTGCATAGAAATTTATCCCTTATTGAGTGGTGGGACCTAAATGTTCAAGGTTGGAAGATTATTTTCCAAACTATAGGGAGAAAGAAGGCCAAGCATAGGAGGAAAAAGGAGACCATCTTACAGGACAATCTTTTCCAGGTAGAATAAAAAATCCAAAATAGCCCCGATGACAACTCTCTAATTGATAAACTTACTGTTGCCAGAGATAATCTTAGGAGATTTCAAACCAACAAGGTTAAAGGACTGAAAATTAGATCAAAAATGAATTGGCTTGATAATGTAGACAAGGGAACAAAATTCTTTTTTAGATATCTAAAGGAGAAATAGGCTAGAGAACCGATTGACCAGATCAATGCAAATGGAAAATTTCTAGTGAAACAAGATGAAATAAGAGAGAAATTTTTCCTCTTCTATTAGAGCCTCTTCACCTTTGAAGGGGGTAATGAGTCCTACTTTCAGGCTAGGGATTATATCAAGAGGATCATGTCCAAGCAGAATAGTAAGGAGGAATCTGTAGAGCTTGATAGAGAAATCTCTAAGGAGGATATAAGGAGAGCCATTCTCTCCCTCAAAAATGAAAAATCTCCAGGACTTGATGGTCTCCCTGTAGAATTCTACAAATCATTCATAGAATAGGCAAGTGATGATCTATATTTGGTTTATAAAGAGGCCTTTGAGAAAGGCTCCCTTGACAAAAATATTAACAAAAGAATTATTAAGTTGATTCCTAAAGAGGGGGACAAAACCCTTGTTAAGAATTGGAGGCCCATTACTCTTTTGAATGTTTCTTATAAAATACTGACAAAAGAACTTGCTAAAATATTGACTAATATTCTTCCCATCATCATCTATTCAACTCAAATTGGATTCATTAAGGGGAGATATATCTTGGAAAATCTTGTGACAAGCTAGGAGGCCATGAATTGGGCCAAGAATTTAGGAAAAGATGCAACAATGCTTTTGTTAGACTTTGAAAAAGCCTATGATAGGATTGAATGGGATTTCATTCTTTTGTTACTAAAGGCTTTTAGTTTTCCAAGGACATTTTTCTCTATGGTTAAGACTTTATTCCAAGATGCTTCTGCTCAAGTTAATGTTAATGGAGTTCTTTGATAGGAGATCCTTCTTGGGAGATCAATAAGGCAAGGTTTCCCTCTTGCACCTACCCTGTTTATTATTATCTCCAATGCACTTCATTTTTTTTTAAGGGATAGCTTAGTGGTCCCAAGGGTAAGAGGTATCAGATTTCCAGACTTGAATGAACTCATCAACCTTCAATTTGTTGATGATACATCTATCCTTTTGCAGCTTGATGAGGATAACTTTGTAGTTCTAATGAGGAAGCTTGAGACCTTTTGTCTTAATTCAGGGGAAAATGTTTCCCCTACAAAATCCTACCTCCTAGGTTGGAAAGATGATGCAGAGTAGGGTGGAGGTACATTCAACCAAGTTTTGAAAACCAAACACCAATTCAAAATCAAATAATTAGCACAACTTCCATAGGGTCAGCTCTATGGCTTTCCAATTCACAACTGAGCAACTGAAAGACCAATTCCTCAAAGAAAACTGTAAGAACACCCACTGATCATCCATATAACATCCATATTCCATCAAAAAGACATTTCCAAGCTTACAAGTAAGATTCATTTGTCAAAACATAGAAAAACATTAAGTCACCGTATCCAAGGGCTAGTAGAATTAGCCCACTTTTACAAAGAAGGTACACTTTAAACTCCACAAACCTTATGAAACCTTGGGGCAGCAATTAAAATGCCCAAAAACTATTAAATCCACAACTTTCATATTGAGAATCACCTTGCAACAAGACACCCACAAAAACCCTCATTTTTCAGCACGTTTCTTAGGGGTTTATTGAAAAGGTATACTCCAGGCTTCTAAAAATCTTACCAACTGTTCAAAAACCTTCCAATACACTTAAAAATTCTCCAGAAACTCACCCACATCCTCTACCAATGCTGCACCATCATATTCCTTCTTTGAACCATCATCTTGCAATGGAAATTCACACTTTTCCACCTAGGGCATCACACCTTGACACTCAAATGAACACACCTGCATAAATTAGAACCCTACACACCTAAGAATACATATTTTGGTCCATTCCACCGAGATACATCAACTACAGAAGGTGGAATGGACCTTTTTCACATTTTAGGTGCCCTCAAAACCCTTATACAAAAGATACACAGGCAGTTTTAGTAAAACGTTTGTAAAATGTGCAAAACTCAATATTTTTCGCTCAAACCAGAAGCATTAGAAAGATAATTCATTTATCTATTCACCAATATAATAAATTTTCAAAAGGAATTCCGTAAAATTCCGTACCAGGCCTGAAAACAGTGAAAAAATATGCAAAATCTGGAAAACACAATTGTTCTTTTATTGAAATTTCTCTCCAGATGCCTCCAACCTTCATTACAAACGTGGATAAATGTTCTTAAAGACATATTGAACCTTCCCAACCAAGAATAACTGACTTTTTAACTTCATTTTCACTAAATAACCTTTAAACTCTCTAATTTGCACTTTTCAGCATTTTTGCCTTGACAACTTTTACACATTTTGTATTTTTTATATTTTTTGACTCAAATGACCCCAAACCAACTTGAATACATTTAAATAGTTTAAATCAACCTTATTAAACATAAAATGACACAAAACCACCTAAAACCTAACATTTGACTTTCTTTGTAAAATTCAAGCTTGGTGCTCCTGCACCATACACCCAGCCATGAAATCTTTCCAAGTCCCTTGGAAGTCTTCAACTCTTTGACCTGCAATAATATTTTGATCTCCAAATATTTGATGCTCCTCCTTGTTCTTGCAATTTCTCCATTGATCTTCATCTTCACCTTTGGCTTGGATTTGTCCATGCAAAGTAGTCCTCCTCTTGCCTTTTCATTTTGGATCTGCACCTCCATGTTCTGATTTGTACTTACCAGCATCATCCATCTGCTCTTACCTTGTTCTTCAGCTTCATTCTTTGCAAAATAATCCATGCTCTGTCTATTCTCTTTCATCTTAACCCATGGCTTGATTCTCAGCAACATAATCATCAAAATAAGGAAGTATAAAATGACTCCCTTCATTTCTTGTCTCTTAACTCTTCTTCTCTCAATCATTCTCAGGTTCACTATGCTTAGAACCATTCCCATAGCAGCATACAACTTCTCCATTATCAATTCCATCAACCAAGGACAATCCAATGTCCTAACCACATCACTTGATCTCTTCTCCATCTCATTTGGAGACTTCACCATCCTTTCTTTCTTAGCCTTCACTTGGCCTATCATTGACAACTTCACATCTTGGGTCCCCTCCATCATTGAGACCTTTTCCAAACTCATTACCTTTAACTCTTCACCTCTTGGGGTGACTGCAATCTTCATCCTTTTATCAACCTTCACAATTCCTTTCACTAACCTTTTCCATTTTCCTTGGCTCACTGTACTTTTTATCTTCTTGTCTTGCTTCTCACCTTGCACTTCATTTTCTTGACTGTCCACACTTTGCTTTTGATACTCTATCCTATCAAGTTTAGGAACACAACCTGACTATCTACCATCCTTTTTAATTGCCATACTCTCACATTGCTGCTCTTCTACCTCATCTATCTTATGCTCTTTCACTTTCCATTTCCTTTTGCTCTTTTCACCTTTTATTCTCAGACTTTCTACCTCTGCTATCACTGTATTTTCAGTCATACAAATCTCTGTCTTTTCATCACTTATACTTGCTGTCAAGGGACACTCCACTGCCCCAATCATGATCTTGTCATAATTTTCAAGCCTTTCATGGCTTTCTCCAACCTTCCCACCTGTCTTATCTGCATCTCTTCTTTCTCCTTTAACATTCTCAGCTTTCAAAACTTCCCTGTCATCAGATGTTCTGCCCTGCTGCAACTCATCTTCTTTGTTATCAGACTTTTGTGATCGCTCAATACCCTGTCCAGTCAGTAGACATTGCTCATCTCCTCTATAGACCTCACTAGGCCTTCCTTGGTTCTCCATTGGTAATTCTCCTTCACTCTTATTCTCTTCACTTTGAGAGATCTCTGCCCCAAGTGCTTCCTGCTCACAAGACTCTGTCTCAGCTTCTTGTTCCACTGTACTTTTCATAGGTGTCTGCCCTAGAACACCATTAACCTGCAATGAACAAACTTCTTTCTGTTCTTTATCTTCAACACTATCCTCAAGCTTACCTTGCTCTTTTAAGGTCATTTCATGTTTGACCTCCACTTCCCTTGTCTCTCTTATGTCTTCAATCTGTACTGTCCTTCCCAATGCTTCTTCATGGTATTTTTCCTTCTCCATTGCAACTATGCTATGCCCTATTGTCTCTTCCAGGTTCCCTTGTTCCTTTTGCTCTAGCATCTCTCTTTTTCCACACATCCCTATCCTTCTTTGTGTCCCTTCTTCCTGCAAACAACTCAAACTATACCTTTGCCCATCCTTTTTAATTTCATACACATTAAGCCTCCCATCATGCATAGCAAATCTATCATATTGCCAAACCCTTCCCAGTATCAAATGACAATCCTTTAGAGGCATAATATCACATAATAGAACATCTTTATAAGGACCAATTTCAAAATCTACCAATGCTTGCTCTCTAACCACAACATGCTGACTATAATTTACCCAATATGCCCTATAAGGTGATTCATGTTTTAACTTTGTCAAATGCAATTTTTCAACCATTTCTTCTGAAACAACATTACTCAAGGAACCTGAATCAATCATTACTTTACAGATCTTACCTCTGCATTTGCATCTGGTCTGGAAGGTAGCATGCCTCATTTGTCCTTCTTTCTCATCCAACCTTTTGAAGTCCATAGTGCCTTGTATCTTCCAATGCTTCTCCTGCAATCTTCAAGTGATCTACTTCCTTGCTCTGATACCACTCTGATGCAGAGTAGGGTGGAGGTACATTCAACCAAGTTTTGAAAACCAAACACCAATTCAAAATCAAATAATTAGCACAACTTCCATAGGGTCAGCTCTATGGCTTTCCAATTCACAACTGAGCAACTGAAAGACCAATTCCTCAAAGAAAACTGTAAGAACACCCACTGATCATCCATATAACATCCATATTCCATCAAAAAGACATTTCCAAGCTTACAAGTAAGATTCATTTGTCAAAACATAGAAAAACATTAAGTCACCGTATCCAAGGGCTAGTAGAATTAGCCCACTTTTACAAAGAAGGTACACTTTAAACTCCACCAAACCTTATGAAACCTTGGGGCAGCAATTAAAATGCCCAAAAACTATTAAATCCACAACTTTCATATTGAGAATCACCTTGCAACAAGACACCCACAAAAACCCTCATTTTTCAGCACGTTTCTTAGGGGTTTATTGAAAAGGTATACTCCAGGCTTCTAAAAATCTTACCAACTGTTCAAACACCTTCCAATACACTTAAAAATTCTCCAGAAACTCACCCACATCCTCTACCAATGCTGCACCATCATATTCCTTCTTTGAACCATCATCTTGCAATGGAAATTCACACTTTTCCACCTAGGGCATCACACCTTGACACTCAAATGAACACACCTGCATAAATTAGAACCCTACACACCTAAGAATACATATTTTGGTCCATTCCACCGAGATACATCAACTACAGAAGGTGGAATGGACCTTTTTCACATTTTAGGTGCCCTCAAAACCCTTATACAAAAGATACACAGGCAGTTTTAGTAAAACGTTTGTAAAATGTGCAAAACTCAATATTTTTCGCTCAAACCAGAAGCATTAGAAAGATAATTCATTTATCTATTCACCAATATAATAAATTTTCAAAAGGAATTCCGTAAAATTCCGTACCAGGCCTGAAAACAGTGAAAAAATATGCAAAATCTGGAAAACACAATTGTTCTTTTATTGAAATTTCTCTCCAGATGCCTCCAACCTTCATTACAAACGTGGATAAATGTTCTTAAAGACATATTGAACCTTCCCAACCAAGAATAACTGACTTTTTAACTTCATTTTCACTAAATAACCTTTAAACTCTCTAATTTGCACTTTTCAGCATTTTTGCCTTGACAACTTTTACACATTTTGTATTTTTTATATTTTTTTGACTCAAATGACCCCAAACCAACTTGAATACATTTAAATAGTTTAAATCAACCTTATTAAACATAAAATGACACAAAACCACCTAAAACCTAACATTTGACTTTCTTTGTAAATTTCAAGCTTGGTGCTCCTGCACCAAAAGATAAGCCCCTTGATTGGGTAAGCACCTATGGCATTCAATGAGGGGGTCCCTAAAAGCTAGTGAGATATCTTGGTATCTCATTTGTTGTTGAGCCTAATTTGAAAGAAATGTGGTGTTGGATTAGAGATAAGATAAAGAAGAAATTAGCAAAGTGGAACAAACAATACCTCTCTTTTGCTGGAGGATTCCAGATCTGTCAAAAAGTTATGTCCTCCTATAGCATTTACTTTGCCTCTGTGTGGTTTTTTTTCTCTTACCAAATTAATGTTATTCAATAAAGAATAAGATAATTTATATGGTCTGATGGTAAAGGGAAAAGGAAAAAAAAATATGTCAAATGGGATTGGTGCACCATCTCTAAGGTGCGAGGTGGTCTGGGGTTAAAAAATATAAGGATTCAAGGCATTTCCTTGGCAAATAAATGGGTGTTTGGTGCCTTGGATGGTGAAGAACCATGGAAAGTGATCATCAGATATAACATTGCCAATGTTGTGCCTAAACATGCTAAATTATAGAAATTCCTTCCTTTCAGTGATATTCTTAGTTGTGAGTGGCCTATGTCACCTACAGGATCCAATGTTTTTAGAACCATATGGAAGGCTTGGGAAATTATCAAAAAGAACCTATCCAATTTCCACTTAACCAAGGGTGATAATAAGGTTATCCTTTCCAATAGATCTATTTGGTGGAATTTGAAGCATAAAGGGAAGCCTTTAGCTCTAATTCAAGGTTGTTCTACTAAAAGTTGGGATAAAAAAGGGATTCTTTGTTTTAATGATGTTTTAAAAAATGGAAGATTGAAGGATTGGAATGATCTAAGTTCATAATTTAACATCCCTCAAAGTAACTAGAGAACTTACACTATGCTGAGAGAGGCCTGTGGCCATCTCAAATTTCCAGTTGAGACCAAAAATGATCCCCTCCAACATAAAGAATTTTTGTGGCAAAATGGTAACAAAATAATGAATGTTAAAGTTAAAGAAATTTATACAATGTTAACTGAATAGGTGGATTTAACAGAACACATGAACAAGTCTTGGCAAATGAATTCCAACAAAGATCAATGGCAAAAAAATTTCTTGAAAAATTGGCAGGAGTTGGAGGCCAAAAAGGCTTGCTTCAGATGGCTCTTGATCTTACATAAGCTTCCTTATAAAAGAAAAATAGATGATATTGATGTCTACTCTTTATGTAGAAAGCCTGAATCATTATTTCATATATTCTTTGATTACATTTTTGCTAAGGAAATTTGGAATATGTTCTGTATATCTCATAATTTTTGGGGGAATAATGGGGGTATATCCCCTAAAAATATACTTTTTATTCAAAAATGCAAATTAAGTAAAACTGGTGCTTTGTTCTGGCATATCCTTTCAACTGAAATTTTGTGGGAAATTTGGAAAGCTAGGAATGAAGACCAATTCCAAGGTAGGAGGAGATTGCTTACTGAGACCTATAAGGGACTCATATTTTATAATGTTGCTATGCAGGTGTTCATCACTGTGGATCTTTCGAAGGACAAATTTTGGAAGTATTTGGAAAATAGAGAAATCACTATTGATATTTTGGAAGCCAGATATGGTCATATGTGGTAGGAAGGTCACCTTGGGGCAGAGGTATTCTTATGGGATCTATAGGCCTTTAGAAAAGAATTAAAAGAAGAGCAGAAGACTAATCCTAGTTTGAAAAAAGGTAAAGAGGTGGTTATTATGCTAATGGAACAATAGAGGAACAAAGTCCCTGGTATGTCAGTTGAGGAGGTTAGTGCGGCTAAGGCACTGGTGGCTCTTGGTGACGCTGATAGTTCAGTTCGGTTTGGTTAAATTTTGGCTAGTGATATCCTTTTTGTCTTTTGGCTCCTTTGTATATAATTTGATCTCTCTTTTGATGTATATTTGTAATTATAGCTCTATGATGTTGATGTATATTTTTTGGGGGTAGTACTTGAAACTGGTACTCTAAGGGTGTATTTCTCTTTGTTTCAAGGGCCGGATGGGGTTGTATATCTTGTATTTTGGGGTATAGATTATTTGTTTTTGTAGGCATTCATAGCAGCACACGTTGATACTCTAATACATCTTTCTCTGATATACTATGTAATGATCTCTATATATTTAATATAAAAATATTATGCATGCAGTTTGTCTTGTAGCTAGATTTCAAGAAGATCCTAAGGAAATACATGTTTCTATTGTTAAAATATTTTTTTAGATATTTGAATGGCACTCCAGATTGTGGATTATAGTATCCTAGAGATATTGACTTTAATTTAAGTGCTTGTATAGATGTAGATTGGGTTGGATGTGTAGATGATAGAAAAAGTACAAGTGGTGGTGCATTTTTTCTTGGATGCAGGTTTGTGGCATGGTTGAGTAAAAAGCAAGATTAAGTCTCTTGTTTACTGTTGAAGCTGAGTATATTGCTATTGCATATTGTTGTACACAAGTTCTATGGATGAAATAGACATTGAAAGGTATCACAATGGTGCATGATGATCCTATATATATCCTCTATGATAATACAAGTGCAACTAACATTTCAAAGAATCCTGTGATGCACTTGAGGACGAAGCATATATCTATCATATATCATTTCTTGAGAGATAAGGTCATGGAGAAGGAAGTAAAGCTTGAGTATGTTCTGACGAAGCATCAGGTGGATGATATTTTCACAAAGGCTCTTCCTAAAGATACTTTTGAGTATCTCTAAGAGAAGTTAGGGGTGATTGCCCCTCCTTTCTTGAATTAGATGCATATGGAGATGCATCAGTCTGATGGATCTATGGGTCTATCTTTCTTTTGGACTGATGTTTTGGTGGCTACCTCTCAGGGGAAGCAAGTAGTATCAAGTGTTCTCATTATGTGTATTATGTATTTCATGTCAAAGAATAAATCAATGTAAAATATCTTTTTCCTTTGCCATTGATCTCAAAGGGGGAGAGGAATCATGTGAAAAAAAAGAAAAAAAAAGGGAAATGAAGCATGTAAGAAATTTTCTTCTAAGGGGGAGAAACAAAAAGAAAAATCTTAAGAAGTGTATTCAAAGTTGTATGTTGAGTTTTATGGTTTTCCACATCATGTGTTGCCATCAATGAAAAAGGGGGAGATTTTTGCAAGAATGGAAAGATTGAAGGTGTTGTGATTGATGTCAACTGATCAATTGGTTATCAAATGGTTGTTGTTAGCTATATATCTTGAGGATATTGAGAAAATTTTAATGGCTCAAATATGTTGCAAGTGTTGAGTGGTTGATCCAATTTTTGCTCTGGATTTTCTCCGATAGTTGTATGTTTTAGATGTGTTGATCATGGTTGTTAGAAGATGCTATATCAAAAATTTTAGTTATTGATTCATTGTACATTGCGAGTTATGTTCATCAATTGTGAACTATGGTTTTCTGTGTTTTTGGTTGAGGTTTAGGAGAAATGTTATTGCTCTGGGTTTCTCTTTAATGAATTCTTATGACTTATAGTTCTAGAATTGAGTTGCCTTGATTGTATTGAAGATAATTTTGGCATTTGGAAATTTTGTGCTTAATGGTTCTATGTGTTTTACACTGGTTTGGATGACCTTGTGTTGAACACTACTTTCAAAGTTGATGAAGCGTGTCAGATCTATTTGGGTCCCTATGAAGTGCATGTTTGGGTTGCCCTCATTCTAAATCCACCCTAAGATGATTTTGCGCCAACCTAATTTGAAGTTGAATTTGGATGGCCAACTTTGGATATGTTTCAAAGTTAAAGATGGTATAAATACAAGATGAGTTAGTGGTGAAGAAATATACAAGAGCGAAGAAGAAAGATAAGTGAAAAGAAAAAGAGTAGATTGGTGTGATATTGATGCTATCTAGAAAATGTATGTGATGTGAGTGTGGCAGATCAGTGTGAAGCCTTAATGTTGAGTTTTTGAATGCAGTGAGCAGAAGGTGAACTTAATCATTCATGCATGTATGTGAGTGATTGTGGTGGAATCTTTTGTTGCATTGAGATTGTATGAACTCTTTGTAACAAGTCTTCTTTGTCTTCTTTGTATCTCTATGGCAGTGAGCCCTCCAGGTTGTTAGCCCTATTGGATAGTGAGTCCTTGTTCTAGACAGTGAGTCCTTATTTTGGCAGTTTCTCTTATTGGGTTTTCCATGTAAATTTGGTGTTGTGTTTATGTGTTGGATTTAAGTTTCTACATTGGAATTTGATGATTAATCATTTAAGAAGTGTTAAGAATTAGTTATGGTGATTGAATTAAAAGATTAAATTTGTGACAACTGATTCACCCCCCCTCTTAGTTGTCCTGTTCAACATCTACAACTTCTAGCAAAGAGGACAACACAAGTTACATATCCACATATGGTGAAAGTGATTATGAAACACCATCTTCTTCAAAAGAAATGGAAGCCATTTATGGAAGAGGTTATCAACCTTTAAAATAACTTGACTATAATGGAAAAGTATGTGGTGTAAAAGAACAAGGTATCTATGTCGCTATATATCTCAACATGCAAGGAACAACAAGACGTATCAGCTATTGTCCTTCACAAATAATGAAACCATCAAAAATACCTTAACTTAATCATGAAAAATAATATTAGTTGCTACTACTTGCCATGTAGTAGTTGTAGTATCATAACACATTCACTACCATGCATGGGGGTATAAATTAAGTTTTATGCAATCATATTTCATCTTGCAAGGAGTGGCATATCATAGTCCATCTTGGCTCACCTTTGTCCCTACACTAGGGGGTAAGGGGTTAGAAAGCCTTGTGTTAGGTGCATTCCTTCTAGCAAGGGATCTCTTTGCATATTCTTAAAAAGTTAGTGTTTTCTACACTAACATTTTAAGGAGGGGCATTGTTGTGCCTTGCACATATGCCCCGCTAAAAGTGAGGACCCCCTCTTTCATTTTTAGTCATCTTTGACTCTAGTTATGGTTCCTATAATTGATTTAGGGAGTCAAAATTTTTATCTCATGTGGAAAATTTTCATGGTTTAGTCCTTTTGAATTAAGGTCATATTCAATGTTTATGATTTTGGGGTCATGTTTGTTTTGACTTAGATTTATAGTTGTTGTGCTTTAGTCCTTTCCTTTTGGTCCTTGGTCTTTCATCCTGTTGATGATAATCAATTCAAGAAGTAAATTTTGGGATGTCATATGAAAATATTTTTGCACCTATGGATAAAGAATAAAAAATTACACGAGGTTGCTTTTTAAAGTTTTGGAAAATTCATTCTAGGTCAAAATTTATGGAGTTTGAGAGATTTCCCATCTGCCTAGAATTTGAAGCTTTTCATTCACTTTCAAGCTTACCTTAATCCTCTAAACTATATTTTTGTGAAAATCCAAAGCCTTTTCATAATTCTTAATAGGCAAAAATCCATGAAGGTCAAAAATCTATGAGACTCAAAAATCCATAGTATTCAATTTTCAGAAAAATCCAAAACTTTTTCAAAAAACCAAAACTATGAAAAATTTGTGAAGTTAAAAAATTTACAAGATTCAAAAATCCCCTAAATTCAATTTTTGAAAAAATTTAAAACTTTTTCAAAAATCCAAAACTATGAAAAAATCCAAAACTGTGAAAAATCTGCGAAGTTCAAAAATTTACAAGATTCAGAAATCCCCTAAATTCAATTTTTGAAAAAATTCAAAACTTTTTCAAAAATACAAAACTATGAAAAATCCACAAAGTTCAAAAATCCGCGAAGTTCAAAAATAAACAAAATTCAAAAATCCCAAAATTTCCATTTTGGAAAATTTCAAGACCCTTGCAAAATCTCAAATTTCTATTCTCATAAAATTTCAAGACCCTTTCAAAATTCCAAACTTTCCATTTTTGGAAAACTTCAAAGCTCTTTCAAAATTTTAAGATTTCCTAAAAAAAATTTCTGAAATAGGAAAAATTTTGAAATGGAAAATTTTTCGAAAAAGAAAATTTTCCAAAAAGGAAATTCCTCAAAATGGAAAATTCCCTAAAATGAAAAATTCCCCAAAATGGAAAATTTCCTAAAAAGGAAATTTCCCAAAATGGAAAATTCCCCCTAATGGAAAATTTCCCGAAAAGGAAAATTTATTGAAATGGAGAAATCTTTGAAATTTCGAGAGTGCTTCAAATCTCCGAAATTTCTTAACAAGGCTAAAATTTTGAAATTTTATGATGAAGTTGAAATCTTGAAAAGTTTATTCAACCTTAATTTTGATGTTTTAGGGATTTGATTTTTAACATGTGAGCTAATAATGATGGTATTTGATTTTCAGGATTAAATAAATCAAAAGGGGACCTGCATCTGGATTTGTGACAATGCTTGCTAGCCTAGGAGGTGTTGTGTATCCCAAGGTGTCAGGAGGGAAATCTGAAAAAGATTGTAACTTAAATAAACCAGATATTAAATGTAGCTCTAGGATTTAATGCTGATTTTTATAAGAATTTGTGCCAAAGTATGTGCCAATTGTACAAAGTGTTTTGGGGATCAACAACAAGGATTTGCTTTAAATTTTCTAATGAGGACAAATGCCAATGTCAAGCTTGTAGCAAATTTTTTTTAATTGGAGATAAAAGAGGAATATTTTGTAAGCATTTGATGCATCTCCAATATTAAATACAAATGTAAACTGCCCTAATTTTGATTGGTCTTGGCTATTGATTAGAAATGAATCTCAACCGTTGATTTACATTTGAAAGTCTATAAAAGGAAGCTTTTCCTCATTTTGAAGGGGATCTAGAATTGTTGTAAACACATTTTGGGGATAATACAAAGAGAAGACATTGGATTTTGATGTTTTTTTCTTTGTTGCTTCATAATATTGCATGGTTCCTACTTCCAAGTTTCATTTTCATGTTGTTTAGTTTCAATTTAGTTATAAAAATGGAAAAGTGTTGAAGGTATTTTGATAGATCCTTGGTTCATACCATTTGTATTTTGTTGACTTTAAGTTACTTTGCATGGCTAGTCTGAGCCCTTTTGATGCAATGGTTCAACTATGAATATTTATTCATTTTATGCCCAATTTGGGTATGTGTTTGAATGTTTAAAGTTTGAAAATATTTCAGTTTTCCTTTGAATATTGCACTATTTCTATGGTAATGTGGGTTTGACCTTGGTTAAGCAGGAATTAGTCTATGGGGGATCCATATATCTAAAGCATCAATCATTGTTGTGATTATCCCTAAGTTTTAGATTTAGAATTCTCTGAAACCCTTATCTTTTGTAATTTATTTTGAATTTGGGTTAGTTTTAGGAAGAAAAGCATCACAAAATTGTACAATTGACGATAAAGTTATTTTTAGATTTTAGATCTAGAAATTATAGTTAGGGTTTATACCAATTTTTACATTTCATAAAACCCTATCATATAAGCTTACAGTCTTTCTTGAACCATAAATTCCCTTTGTGAAATCATCAAAATACAGTTACCACAGTTTTTTTTTCATAGTCAAGACCTGACATTCGAAGCCTTGGGGTGATTTTTTGAAGCTTTTTGAGGAAAGTTTCCTTTCAAGAGAGATAGTTCACTCTGTGTTTTATCTATGTTGTGTAGTACAAAAAAACTCATCAATAGAGTTGGCATTAAAAGAAGGGTGAGAATAAGCAAAAAGGATAGAAGTTGAATGAGCTTTCATGTTACAAATTTGAGATATGACAAATCTCTTTATATGTAGAAAATCCAAAAGATCAGAAAATTTGAAAATAAAGGCAGTAATTTCACATTTCTTGTTGTGAAGGTAGTCCTCAAGTAGATATTTATTAGCTTCAAGTGTCTCTGAATAGAAAGTTGCATCCTCAAAGTTTGTTTCATTTTGCATAGTTAGAAAAATACAAGATTCATAATACCTCTAAGAATAATGAGTTGAATTGTCTAACCTTTTTGGAAAGAATGGGAATGGATTTGCAAGGGAAAATTTTCTTTTGGGAAGTGCATGAACCCTTAGTCTTTGTGGATCTAGAGGAATTTTTTCATGTTATAGGGGAAGTGTCCAAAGAATTGATTAAGGATCAAATGAGTATTAAGAGCAAGTTATATTTAGAAGATATACTTCTATCCAGTTGCTATAGAGTGCATAATGTACATAATTCAAAGTTCAATTGTCCTTCATGTGAAGATACAATCAATCAAGTTAAAAGTAAGTTGGGATTAATGGGACAAACAAATGCAAGTAGTAATGAGTTACTTGCAATGGATAATGAGCCAAAAGAATATGTAACAACAAATGATGGAACAACCCGAGAGGATGCTGGAGGCAAGAAATCAAAATCTGAAACATCCAAGACAATAGAGGTTGATAATGGATTCCCAAATGAGAGGTAACTTGAAGAAGTAAGGATTATTCTTCTTAGAGGAGATAGTCAAGCATCTGAAATAGAATATCCAGCTAAGTTGGATGAACCACAAGAGAAAGAAGTCATTAATCATATTTCCCCTACCAGTGATGAAGATTTAGTACTAGAGAAATATATGATGCATTTATCACAAGACTCATAAAAGATTGGTCAAAATTGCAACATAGGATAGGTTTGGAAGATTTATTGCTACCTAGCTAGTGTAGGATACATAATTTTCCACACACAAAATTCACATGTTTTCTTTGCCAAGTAGCGACCAAAAAAATTAAAGAATAAGTAGAATTATTAGAAAAACCCACCACAAAGTTCCTTACCTTCATTACAAAAAAATGCACAAGGAGTGGAAGGACATGAATGAAAAAGTTGTTCAATTGAGTGTAATTCACAAGTAAATTTTGAGATAGTAACAACAGAGAAGAAACACTGTAGTCTAATTTTATCTGGCGCTTAGTCATGTCATGATGATGAAATAGTAAGTATGTCACCTGACAAAGATGTTTGAGACAAAATGGATGAGTCACTAGCTAGTTATCAAGAGTCTTTCCCTTCTCAAACCGACTTTCATATATCGGAAGATCAACTTCATAATATGTGCTCACAAGGATGCTTTAGATCAGTAATAAAATAGTTTAGTCCACTTGATGTAGACAAGTTATTTTTTGATTTTCTCAAATGTAACACTAAGTTGTAGAATTATGATGACACAAGGAAAGATGATGTTTCCACAGTCAGTGGTGGTGAAAATCTGTTATATCCAATAGTAAAGTGGTTGAAGTGGTTGAGACAACTAATATCCTACATATGAAAGAAGATCTCACTTTTATCATAGCATGCAATAGAGATAAATATGAGAAAATGCAAGCATTGAATTAATATTCTGATGTGCAACAACATGGGGATACTAGGAATATTTCTAGTGAATCTAGTAAAATGTTCATGCACACACATGAGCTGCAAGAAGGAGAATTCTAGAAAGAGGAAGTCTTAGTAGATGTTATCACCTTCGATATATCGTGCTAGTCACAAGCTGCAATAGGGAGTTTTTTTCCTTGCTTTACTATGATATTCTCTTATATTCAAATGGTTTTAATAGGATAGATTCATGCATGCCATGTTTTCATGATATAGAAGTTGATAAAAATGATGTTCAAGTGCAAGAAATGAGAGAGGATATCAAACAATCTTTTGAAGACAATGATCAAGTAGATGCATAGAATATGAAAAGTCAACATGTTGTGATGGGCCTTATTGAAAGACAACCAATTTAAGTTTCCAATTATGAGGACACACTTGAGGAAATATCTGTAGATTTTTCATACCATCCTCATGCAATTGTAGAATCAAGTAAAACATTTCTTGAATTTGAAAATTTTAATCCTTTACACGGTATATTTTCTAATGATTATAATTATGACTTGCAGATCTACGATACAAGGGAAATTTTGCACCATGAGTTTCACCCTCTAGAACCTAAGGATGCAAGGTCAGATAAAAAATGGGTTCTTAATATCCAAGTGTCATTCACCACACAAGAGAGTACCTAGGTTGTTTCTTTTCGTGTTCCTGTCAATAACTGCATTTATCATTTTGATTATGGTGATGTAGGAAATAAAAATTTCCTATGGATTGATCATGGACCAAATGAATCACCTCAATTATTAATTTTCCTTGACTATACCATTGAGTTTGAGAGGTGTGATATTGAGACTCATTTTTTTGAATATAAAGATGAATTCACACAACTTAGGACTGTAACTATCACCTTACTACTTGTGCATGTGTTGAGGAATCATATAGGGGTGGGTGTTAGTTTTCCTTGTATGAACATAGTTCATAAGGAGTCTCTTTGTACATAGTTGGGTTTGAATAAATTTAGTATGCTTTCGCTTTTCAGTTTTGGTTTAGTTTAGTTTGGCCTTTGCTTGCTTTTGCATTCCAATCTCGAAGTCCTCTTGTTTTCATTTAGGGATGTTTTGCGAATGCAAAAATAATTTAATTATTTGGGAATATTCTGAATATTTCCTTAAGAAACACTAATCACATTTTCATGAATGGATGGTGAATGTCTCCTATTAGTGTCAAATGGTTTGGATATTTAATTTAGGAAGATAGATTGATGATCTGTTTGACTTGATATCCTGAAATCTTACATTTTTCACACATTTTAAGAATTATGAAATTACTATGGGTTTCTTTGTGAAGTCATATTAAGTAAAAAATATTAAGTTTCTACTTCAACACCGCTATGATCTCAACCCTAAAAGTAAGATCCACTTCTTGCAAGTTGAAAGAGAAAAGAAAATAAAAGAAAAATTAGAAGAAAAGAAGAAAATGAAAAAACATAAAAAATCAAAGGAATTCAACTTTTAGAATGATTCAAATAATTCTATCAAGGCCATGGATGCCCGACTGGTAGTAGACCTATATTTGAGAGGATCATAATGATAACCTTGTCGAGGCTATAAACACTTGACTGGCAATGAGACAATTTCCAAGTTTCTTTTGAAGCAAAATCATGCATGTAGCTTAACATGGTAGAGCATAGGTTCTTGTGGTCACCTAAGGAAGGAAATAAATGCACTTGCACACACTTGGATTTTCAGTCTATGGAAGGTTAGATCAACCAAGGGTTTTAATTCCTTGATCAATTGTTCCAATCTAATTGACCTAGTGTGGAGACTCAAACTAATGATTTTGGGTTTGTGATTCTTGTTCATCATTGAAATGCTCTAGAGAGTTTCCCCAGTAGAGTTTCCATTTGTTGTTCCTTGCACACATTCCCTATTGAAAGCAAGGACCCCCTCTTTTTTCTTTACCTTTTAGTCATCTTTGACTCTAGTTTTGGTTCCTATCATTGATTTTGGGAATCAAATTTTTTGTCTCAAGTGGTAGATTTGCATGGTTTTAGTCCTTCTAAATTAAGCTCATATTCAATGCTTATGATTTTGAATTCATGCCTATTTGGAATTAGATTTATGGTTGTTGTGCTTTAGTCCTTTCCTTTTGGTCATTGGCCTTTTGTCCCATTGATGATATCAATTTAAGAAGTAAATTTTCAGATATCTTATGGAAACATTTTTTTCACCTATGGATAAAGAATAAAAAATTAGGCTAGGTTTCTTTTTAAAGTTTTGGGAAATTCCTTCTAGGTCAAAAGTTATAGAGTTGCAAAGATTTCCCATTTGCTTAGAATTTCAAGGTTTTTATACACTTTTTGGCTTACCTTAAGTCCTCGAAACTCCATTTTCATAAAATCCAAAGCCTTTTTAGAATTATTAACAAGCAAAAATCCGTGAAGGTCAAAAATCCACGAGATTAAAAAATCCCTGAAATTCAATTTTCAGAAAAATTCAAACTTTTTCAAAAATCCAAAACTATGAAAAATCTGTGATGTTAAAAAATTCACGAAGTTCAAAAATCTATGAGTTTCAAAAATCCCTGAAATTCAATTTTTCGAAAAAATTCAAAACTTTTTCAAAAATCTAAAATTGGGAAAAATATGTGAAGTTCAAAAATCCATGAAATTCAAAAATCCTCAAAATTTCCATTTTCAAAAAATTTCAAGACCCTTTGTAGAATTCTAAAATTCCCATTTTCAAAAATTTCAAGGCCCTTTCAAAATTTGAAAATTCCCATTTTAGAAAATCTCAAAGCTCTTTCAAAATTTTGAGATTTCCTCAAAAAGAAAATTTCCCAAAATAGGAAATTTCCGAAATGGAAAAATTCCGGAAAGAAAATTTCCCAAAAACAAAATTTCTCGAAATGGAAAATTCCCTGAAATGGAAAATTCCTCAAAATGAAAAATTTCTCAAAAAGGAAAATTTCTTGAAATGGGAAAATCTTTAAAAGTTCAAGTGCTTCAAATCTCTAAAATTTCTTGACAAGGCTTAAATTCTAAAATTTTACGATGGAGTTGAAATCCCAAAAATGTTTATTCAAGCTTAATTTTGATGTTTTAGGAATTTAATTTTCACGATTAAATAAATCAAAAGGGGATCTACATATGGATTTGTGCCAATGCTTGCTAGCTTGGGAGGTGTTGTGTATCCAAAGGTTCTTGGAGGGAAATATGGAAAAGATTGTAACTAAAATAAACCAAATATTAAATGTAGCTCCAGGATTTAATGTTGATTCACATAAGAATTTGTGCCAAAGTATGTGCCAGTTGTGCAAAGTGTTATGAGGATCACCAACAAGGATTTATTTTAAATTTCCAAATGAGGAAAAATGGCAATATAAAGCTTGTAAGGGATTTTTTTTAATTGGAGATAAAAGAGGAATATTTTGTAAGCATTTGATGCACCTCCACTATTAAATACAAATGTAAACCACCCTAATTTGGATTGATCTCTGCCATTTATTATAAATGAATCTTAACCATTGATTTATACTTGAAATTTCTATAAAAGGAAGATTTTCCTCATTTTGAAGGGTATCTGGAATTGTTGTAAACACATTTTGGAGATACTACAAAGAGAATACATTGGATTTTGGTTTTATATTCTTTGTTGCTTCATAATATTGAATGGTTTCTACTTCCAAGTTTCATTTTCATGTTGTTTAGTTACAAAAATGGCAAAGTTTTGAAGGTATTTTGATAGATCTCTAGTTCATACCATTTGTAATTTGTTGATTGTAAGTTACTTTACATGGTTAGTATGACCCCTTTTTATGCAGTGGTTCAACTATGAATATTTATTCATATAATGTCAAATTTGGGTATGTGTTTGAATGTTTATAGTCTGAAAATATTTCAATTTTCCTTTGAAGATTGCACTATTTCTCTAATATTGTGGTTTTGACCTTGGTTAACTAGGAATTAGTTTATGAGGGATCTGTCTATCTAAATCATCAACTATTGTTGTGATTTTCCTTAGGTGTTAGGTTTACAATTCTATGAAACCCTTATCTTTTGTAATTTATTTTCAATATGGGTTAGTTTTAGGAAGAAAAGCATCACAAAATTGTTACATTTGATGATAAATCCATTTTCATATTTTAGATCTAGAAATTATAGTTAGGGTTTGTACCAATTTTAGATTTCATAAAACCCTATCTTATAAGCTTCCAACCTTTGTTGAACCATAAATTCCCTTTTTGAAATGAGCATAATACATTTACCACTGAGTTGCTTTTGCATAGTCAAGATCTGGCATATGAAGCCTTGGAGTGATTTTCTAAAGTTTTCTGAAGAAATTTTCCTTTCAAGAGAGATAGAGCACTTTGTATTTTATTTATGTTGTGCAATGCAAAAATACTCATCAATAGGAATATAGTTCCCCAATCATTACTTGCATAGGAGGTGGTCCCTTCTTAGTGATGATAGTATACATCTCATAGGAAGTGTGACCTTGTCAACCAAAGTGTGGCCTTTTTGATATATGTGAGTGTCTCTTTGGTGGTGATATTAGGCTTGATATCTCTTAAGATTCTAACCTTTCTTGGAATATGGTGTTCCCCTTTGTGGTAATACTATGGTTAGTTTTCCCTAAGGTGTGAGTTTATATTCTGCGGCTTGTCCTCTCTTAGTGGTGTTGTCATGTGTGATATTCCCTAAGGTGTGACCTTTCATGTATTGAGAAAAATCCCCTTTGTTGTTGTAGTGTAGAAAATTGTATACCATAGCAATTTCACATTATGTTTTGTCCCCCTAATTTATTGGACTTAATTAAGCTTCCAATTTTCCAAATTATTCATTTCAAAGCGTAATTTTTACTATTTTTTGAAGGAGGACAAGTATTAAATAAATGCATTCAATCATTAAATTGTCCCCATCTTTGAGTGTCCTAGAAATTTGGGCCAATACCCATTTTCCCATAGGTGACTGAGTCCCCCTTCTTAGCCAAGACCCAAATTTAAATATGTTGTTGGTATAATTTTAACGTCCAAAATTTAAATTTGAAGTGTTGGCTTTTAGAATATCTTTTTTGATAAATTGGATAAACACCTATAAATACCTAGTTATTTTATCATTTGAAATTTAACACACATTCAAGAGAAAAATTATGATCAAGAGCATTATTGAGAAAGTCAAGAGCAACATTATCAAATTTTATTACAACAATTCAAGATCCAACATCATGTAAAATTATATGTGTGTTCATGTTCATATTTTGTGAAGGCTAACATTGTTGTAGATCTCTAAAGCATTTAAGCATTCAAGTATTCAAGAAAATATATCAAGCAAGATCCAAATCCTTGAATAGATGCATATGAATTAAGTCCTTCAAGGGATCCATTGAAGGGTGGTGAGTTTTAGCATTGTGTTCATTCATCATTTCCTTCCTTTTCATTATCAGTTTATCATTGACATTACCATTGTGAAAGTGGAAACACTTACATGAGGTTTGAATGAGGCAAGCCCCTCTATGACACAACATCTTTCCTCTTTTTGAATGTGTAGGTTACAGGTTTGAAGAGGATTGAAGAGAGTTTGAATATCCATTTTCCATTGTTTCATTTTTTGTCATCAAAATTGTTAAGGGCCATGAAAACTCAATTAAATTTTTTACTAATGATATCCTGACAGGTTTACAATCGGGAATCAAGAGCTCAAATCCAAAACCAAAGGATTGTAAAAACAATTTTATGACCCTTCATCAATGATCCATTTTCCCAAGGGCAACCTACTACTATTGCAACACTTAGACTCAACTTTTGGTGACAGGTACACATCAATCTGCACTTTCTAGATCTACTTGAAAAACATTGTTTTAGTCCATTTACTTTTGGGAAAATGCATTCATCATATTAGGTTATTTAGTCTAATTATTTCAATCATTCTAAATCATTTCTAATCTACTCCCATCCTCAAAAAGATGCAGATCCAGGTATGATTGACTCACCTAAGAGGTTGTAAGTTAATCTATGCACCTTGTTGGTTTACATCCTAATGAAATTATAGAAATGATGGTACCCAATTAAACTTAAGTTTTAGATATTAAATTTATGGTCACCACATTTTTATGTTTCGATTGTAAATCACCTTTCGTGGTAGTGTTGTTATAACACCCCTTGAGGTTTTAGCCTCATCCTATCATTATTTATGCACCCTCGAGGTGATTTTTTTTTTCCTTCATGACATTAAACTTTGTGTACCCCCTGAGGTGAGTTTTGTTCATCCCCCATGACATTAAACTTTATAAACCCATGAGGTGAGTTTTATGCACTCCTTGAAGCATTATTTTGAAATATAGTTATGGATTTAACATAACTAAGCTTGTTGGGTCATGAACTTGAGCACTCCTTGTTAACATGACCACCTAGCATAACATGCCTTTCTTTCCAATAGAGATGTGTTTCACGAGTGTTTAGAATAACACATATTGCTAGCCTTGTGGAACCCATCTATTGCATGTAAACCTAGCATAATATAGCTTACTAGCCAGTAGATCCATGTGGCTCATGAGTGATGTGGAATAACACAAATTTCTAGTCCTCATGGGATAATCCCTTCATTTGATGGGTGATATTTGGTATTTGAGATAACTTAAGACTAAGGTCTCCTTTCCTTACCAACTCAAATCCATTTTAGTACTAACCTTGTGTTTTGTTATGTGTATTTTGTGTGTCTTCTTCTTGTTTACATTTTGTTTTTTTTCATTTTGTCAACATCTTTATATTCCATCATGCCATGTGTGTTCATTGTGCATGCTTCATATTTTTTGACATGTATGTTTTTGTATGTTGTATTGCTATATTTCATACATCTGTGTGTTCCTTTTTTCTTATATTGGTTTACCATGTGATCTTGAATCTTGGGGGCTAGTGCATCCCCCTAGATTCATTATTATCCTATCTCTTCAACATTTCAACATTTAGACCCCTCTTGACATAGATTTTCTACTTTAGTATGAGTTTGAGCATAAGTTCATACTCTCACTAAAGTGGGGGCTAAATGTAGCTTCAAAAATTGTCACACTTGATAATTTAATAGTATATTTATCCCCCCTAAATTATTGAGCCTAATTGGGTCCCTAATTTCTTAAATTATGCATTTTATATCCCATTTGTACCACTTTATGAGAAATTGCAAGCATTGAATAAATGCATCCAATTATTAATTTTCCCCCCAACACTTAATGTCCTAGAAAATAGGGCTAGGCCCCATTCTCCCTAGGACGTATGGGTCTCCCTATTTTTTTGGGGACAAATTTTGGATATGTCGGTGTTAGTATTTTAACATTCAAATTTCAACTTACAAATGTCGGCTATTAGGATTTAATTCTTAAGAAATTAGAGAAATGCCTATAAATACCTAGTTATTGCATCATTTGAAATCTAACAAACACTAAGTGAAATTATCTAGCAAGAGGTGAACATCATGAGCATTCAAGAGCAAGTCAAAAGTATAATTTTGGTGCTTTATTGCAGCAATTCAAGATCCTAACATCGTGTCAAATATTATGTGATTTTATTTGTGTTTATGTTATCATTGTTTGTGAAGGATAACCTTTATTTTAGGTCTCTAAGCAATTTCAAACAATCAAGAAAGAAAAATCCAAGACCTTGAGGTGATGTGCATGACTTTAGTCCTTCAAGGAAGCCATTGAATGGTGGTGAGTTACAACACTTTTTGATTTTATCATTCCTTCCTATTCATTATCATTTTATCATTGACATTGTAATTGTGGAAGTGGAAACACTAACACGGGGTTTGACTAAGGCAAGCCCCTAAATGCAACAACCCTATCCTTATCTTTGAATGTACATGTTTTAGGTCTGAAGAGGATTGAAGAAAGCTTGAAGAAAAATTATTTGTTGTTTTAATTTAATCCCTACATCTTGTCAACTTGTAGAAACTCGCCTACATAATTATCTGATAGTGTTTTGATAACTTTGCGAGTGGAAACAAAGATCTCAATTTTTTCATCAAAGGACCTTAAAAATAGAGCAAGAAAGGTGTAAAAGGACTCATACACCCTTGGGAGAATCTATCCTTGTATCAAGATCGATACCATATTTTTTGGGTAGGTACATAGTCCTTTGCACTTCCTAGATCTTCTTGTAATCCACTGTTTTAGTTTATCAATTGTCAAATTATTGTATTTTTCATATTAGGATACCTAATCTAGTTAGGTTAATTAAATAAAATCAATTCCAATCCATTTCTCATCCCTTAAAGATGTAGATCTAGGTCTGATTGGCTCACCTTCATGGTTGAAAGTCAATCTAAACACCATGTTGATCTCCATGTTAATGAAATCCTAGAAAAAGACCTTGAATCCTATTGTTCTAAGCATTTAGACTTAGGATTTCATTTTTCTATGTTTCACCATAAATAAAATCCCGATGACCGACTTTGGAAACTTGAATTGAAAATAATAAAGTGTCAAAACTGACATATTTAAATTTGGTGACAACCAAAATAGGGGGACTAATTCACCATAGGGCATGTGTGTCCCAACCCCATTTTCTAGAAATTAAGGTGTCAAGGGAAAAGTATTAGATGAATGCATTTATTTTCCACTTGTAATTTGTCGGTAATTGTTAAAAATGAGCCATGGAATGCATAATTTAGAAAATTAGGTGTTCAATTAGGTCCATCCACTTAGTGGAGAGCAAAACATAGTGTGAAATTTTCAAGGGTTAAAATTTATGACACTACATTTAGCCCCCACTTTAGTGAGAGTATGAACTTACACTTAGACTCACACTAAAGTAGAAAATATATGTCAAGAGGGGTCTAATTGTCCAAATGTTGAAGAGATAGGATGACAAAGGATATAGGGGGAGTGCACAAGCCTCTAGGATCCAAGATCCTATGGCAATAAAACATAAACACAAAGGAACACACATGTATGTAATGCAATAAGACAACACAAAATATACATGTCAAAAACATGAAGCATACGCGATGAAAACACAAAAAAATGAACAAAAACATGATGAAAACACAAAGAAGACATGAAAAATACACACAATAAACAAAAGGTTAGTACTAAAGGGATTTGAGTTGGTAAGGTAAAGAGACCTCAGCCTTAATTTTTCTCAAATATTAAACAACATCCATCAAATGAATGTTAGTGATGCAGAGCAACCAAAACTTAGCACAACTTGGCACAAGTGAAACAATGATCCATCACCAAAAATAAAAAAAATTCAACAAAATTTTTTCACTTGACAACTTTCATAAATTGATTCATCTCAAACAATGATTAAGTGCATTCTAGATCACATTGGAAACATTGCCATGGCAACCCACAATTTAATGCAACAAACTGTCATTAATAAATTTCAAAAAAATAATAATGAGGACAATCTCTTTAGTGAGATTGAATATAAAATAACTACATACCTTTCCTCCAGTTTTTATGAATATCCAATTGTGAAAAAGAAATTGCATTTTTCCCAAAATTGCAAACCCTAGGTAGGGTTTAGATTTTCCCTCACAAAAATGGTCATAACTTATTCAAATATTAATGAAATTTGATTAGAATTAAAGAAAATTAAAGTATATTCACATGGAAACAGAATACAATTGTTTTTAGATCCAAAATATAGATTGTACAATCCGTACCATCACATTTTTCAGACTGCAAATTCTGCACAATATTGTTAGAATAGGGCAGTCTCACCAAAATAGTCATATCTCCCACAAAACTCAATAAAATTTAATGAGACAAAAATAATTGTAAACTAGAAACAAATATATTTCCTTCCATATATTATACTCTATCATATAATTCCATACTAGGCTGTACAATGCACAACTTCAGCCTAAAAATAATGTGAAAATTAGAAAATGCACACACAATTTGAGGTTTCCATTCATCAAACTTCAAAAATAATGTCTCCAACCCCCAATTCGAGTTTTGGAGGGTGTCTTTATACATTTACAACCAAAACCAACTATTTTCAACCACCTTTTGATTAGTTTGTTGACAAAATACCTTAATGACACTTTTTGACAAGTTGCTTGACAACTTTCTTGAGCAACTTTTACAATTTTTACAATATTTAGGTCTAAATTTCACCAAATGACAAAAAATGGTCCTAAACCACTTAGGATGGTATCAAATGAACTTATTTACATCAATAAATCCAAAACAAAGAAAAAACCAAAGTTTCACAATATAACTTAAAATTGCATCGAGGGTGCTCCTACACCAGTTAGTCAAAGAATTCTCCCATGGGGACTAGAAAACCATGTTATTCCACATCGCTCATGAGCCACACAGATCTACTGGCTATCAAGTTGCATTATTCTAGGTTTCCATGCAATACGATGGGTTCCATAAGGCTAGCAATTTTTTTTATGCTAAACACTCATGAAACACATAGCTCTACTGTCAAGCAAGGTTTGTTATGATTGGAAACCATGTTAAAAGAGGTTTCCATGAATCAACAAGTTGCATTATGATGAATCCATGAACCAATTTTTATAATAATTTTGTATAAACTTGCCTAAGAAGGTGCATAAAATTTCCTAAGAAGGCGCATGAACTTTCCTAAGAAGGCACAAAGACTCACCTAAGAAGGTGCAATAAAATCTCCTAAGAAGGTGCATAAAATCACCTAAGAAGTCACAAAGACTCGCCTAAGAAGGTGCAATAGACTTTCCTAAGAAGGTGCATAAATATCTAAGAAGACGAAACAAGACAATGAAAAAACTTAAAGGGGTGTTATAAATAACACCACCACAAAAGGTGCAAAGAAACAAAGGAGCATTGCTTGATACATGAAGGGTCGCTCCTTAGAGGATATCACACATGACATCACCACCAAGGGAGGAAAATCCATGGAATAGAAACTCACACCTTAGGGAATACTAGCCATAACATTACCACCAAGGGGAATGCCATATGCCAAAAAATTTCACATCCTTAGGAGATATCAAGTCCAATATCACCACAAAGGAGATGCTAACATGGATCAAGGACAAAATTTTATTGCCAAGGTCACACTTCCTAGGAGATGTATGCTATCATTACTAAGAAGGGAACATTTATTATGCAAACAATGAGTGGGGGACTATAGGCCCCCCTTAAAATTTTAGTGTAATTGATACACTAATATTTTAAGGAGATACAAAGGGATCCCTTTCTAGAAGGAATACACCTAACACCTTGCCCCCAAAGTGTAGGGAAAAAGGTGATCCAATATGGATGATGATATACTACTCCTTACAAGATAACATATGATTGCATAAATCCAATTTTATACCCCCATGCATGGTAGTGAGTATGTTATGATACTACAACTACCATATGGTAAGGAGCATAGAAGATGCCTTATTCAATCACATAAGGTCAAATTATTTCAATTTCTTTCTCAAAGCACAACATTCATCAGTGGTGTGTCCAAATGCTCTATGATATGCATAGTAGGATGTGTTTTTATCTTTTCCTTTCTTACTTCCTTCATCATGGATATGTGGTAGTGTAATGTATCCTAAGTTCAAAAGTGTGGCTAAAGCATGCCCAATCTCAGATAAAGGATGTGGATTAGGTAACACACCTTTCCTAATAGGACCATGGACTTTGTATGGCTTTGTTGGTGGAAAAAATGTTTGATGTAAAGGTGGAGGACCTTGGTAACCTATTCCTATCATGTATTCAAATGGTGTTTTTTTCCAAAAGGGGATGTATTTCATGTTCATTATTTATGTCACATCCTTGTTTTTTAAGATCTTAAAGCCTTGGCCATAACATTGTTCCATGTTAATGGATGTGTTGATAAATTTATTCTCATAGGATAGAGGAGAATTAGGTGGTATGTTTTCCTTGTGATTATTACCAATAGGTACTTATATGTATATTGGTTGAGGTATGAATCATAAGTCACTTCCTTATGTGAGGTGGAGAATATATCAAGTGGTGGTATGGTAGGTGTTATTGATTGTTGATATGGGTGATTAGGCCATTCCATTGAAGGATAAAATACCACATTGTTCTCAAGGTTACACAAAGAATTATATATGAATTCACTTATGCTCTCCTTATCTTGACCCAAGATATCTTCATTGAGAAGATATACATTGGGAGATGAAGGATCATGAGCTAAGTTAGGATCATCACCAAACACACAACATGAAACATCAACCAAGGATTTCAAGGAAATCAATATTTTACCAAAACACTTAACCATTATGAAAATTTAATAATTATAATGAGGTTCATTTTTTTTATGTAATAGGTAACTAGAAAATAGACAAAAGATTCATATAGGGGATCCTGAGAGAGCTCTGCTATATAAATTTGAGCCAAAAATAATAGGACAAAGCCACCCTAGGGCATCTATGTCCTAGACAGGGTTTCAAAAAATTGAAATTTTGACTATTTATTAGACTAATTAAGGGTTTTGTATCTATGTGCAAATAGGCCTAATAGTGAATATTTTTCTAGAATTTGCTCACTTTAAGAGGATGTAATTCAAAATGCAAGTGTATAACAATGTTGAAAATGTTTGAACAATAAATGATAATTTGAATGTAATTCCTAGATCTAAAATGTAACAATTGACTGATTCTAAAATCATAAATATGAAAATGATGATTTTGATGCAATTTTGAAACAAAAAAATACAAATTTTCACTTTTTTAAACTATATGAAAGATACGTAAATGAATACAATGAACAATTTCATATTTCAATGACCTAATGCAAATTTATAGATGCAATTGGGATGGAGATTTAAGCTAGAATGATTGAAATTAACCCTAGTGCAACCTATGATGTAAAATTATATGCATTTTTTGAATTTTTGTATTTTATGATACAAAAATGAGTACCTAAATGAATATAATGACTTGCTTCAAGTTTCAAAATGTATATAATGTCAACATGTCAGTTCACCAAAATGATATGTTGGAAAAAGGGAAACACCTTTTTGAGATTTAAACTCTAGGGTTTGGAACCTTTTTCCATTTATCATTAAGAATGAGGATGGAAATGGTATGATTGTGGGGGTTTGATGGACTTGGACAAGATATATGATTGAATTACAACCAGAAAGGTGAGTGAAACGACCCTTGAATAAATCTAGGACGAGTTTAGGTATGAAATGCAAAGAAATAACTAGGCTAGTGATGCAATTAACTATTCTAATACAAATAGAGTAAACACATAAAATCATAGAAAAATTTAGACAACAAAAATGGATAGAGCAAGACACTATACACCCATGGTTAAAATCTGAGGTTGAAAATGGAGGAATAATTTTCCATAGGGAATATGTGTCCTTGTAGAGATATTTTAGATCCATTTTTGTAGTCCTCTAGTGCTAGATTAGAGCTTTCCATTTCCATCTACAAATTTTTTAGATCATTGTCAGATATTTATGTAAGTGAGTTTTCAAGAGGTAGAGTTTTGATTGCAATAATTCATGATTTATCTTCAAACTTCCTTCAATCTCATTCAAACCTAAAAACAACACATTCAAAGAGAGAGGAAGGGTTGCACTATTTAGGGGATTACCATAGTCAAACACATGTTAGTATTTCCATTTCCACAATGGCAATTCCAATGATTAAAAGATGAATGAGAGGAAGGAATGATGAATCAAAAAAATGTTTCCACTCACCACCCTTCAATTGATTCCTTGAAGGATTGGAGTCATGAAAATATCCTCAAGGTTTAGATCTTTCTTGGTTGATTTTCTTGAATTTCTTGAAGGCCTACAAAAAGGTTAGCCCTCACAAACAATGATAAAATGAAAATACATAAACTCGCGTATGATTTGACATGATTCTTGGATCTTGAATTTCTGCAATAAATCACTAAAATAATACTCTTGACTTGATTGATAATTCTCTTGATCAACAAGTTTGCTAATAATCTCTTGTTTGATTTCAAATGATGCAATAACTAGGTATTTATATGCAATTATTAAATTTTCCACAAAGTAAATCCCGATGACCAAATTTGGACACTTGAATTGAAAATAATAAAGTGTTGACACTGACATTTGAATTTGGATCCAACAAAAATAAGGGGACTAATTCACCATAGGGCTTATGTGTCCCAACCCTATTTTCCTGAAATTAAGGTGTTGAGGGAAAAGTATTAGATGAATTATTTTTTTTCCACTTGCAACTTGTTGATAACTATTTAAAATGGGCCATGGAATGCATAATTTAGAAAATTAGGTGTTCAATTAGGTACATGCACTTAAGGGAGATAAAAACATATTGTAAAATTGGAAAGGGTGACAATTTATGATATTACACCATATTTCAGGTGTCTACATCATTTGGGATATGATTTAAATAGCTACACTAATGTTTGACATAGGGTAGGGTATGAAGATGCATTAGTAAGTTCTTCAACACATATTATTGTGATTATTTTATTATATTATATACATCAACCCTTGTTAAGTTTCCATTTGAGGTTGTCTTGGTGGTTTAAGGATTTTCCCTTTAGCAATTTTGTGGTTTTCCTAGCTTAAGGCTAGAAGAAAATGTAGTTATGGTTAGAGGAATTAGCTATCTTGTGTATTATTTTGTGAGAGTGCATAGTTTTTTATCCATATATTGGTTTTTGGTTGCCTTTCCAATCATGAGTTCATGATCTTGTTAGGTTCTTTAACCCTTAGGTGGGTCATAGTTGAGCATCGTGATAGTGGAAAATCTAATTTTTGCTCCTATGCTTGGTGTTCAATTGATTCTTTGGTGGTTGCAATGTGAATTTTGGGTTTATAAGCATCAATTCTTGGGAGTTCTTATATATTTAAGAGGTATTTTCCTAGGTGCTTGAATCTAATAATCCTTATGTTGTCCCTAGTTTCATTCTAAGAAGTCAGTTTTCTTAGGAAATCCTCACTTTCCCAAGTGGTACCAAGGGAGAACCTTGTGATGATTGCCATAGTTGGAAGTGAGGCATGCTCTTGGTGAGCATAGAGGTGAGGTAGTGTTTCCTCTAGCCTTATGTGGTTTCTAGACCTAGTAGCTAGTTCTTATCATTGATTGCAATGATGCTAGTGAAGGTAGTGTGGATATCTTTAAGGTGGCTGCACACCTAGTGGCAGGTGGTCACTTAGCTTGTGCACCTCTAGATACATGTGGTATGTGTTTGATTCCTATAATTGGTGAGATTCTAGAGGGCTAACCTTGTGAGGATGATTTGTTTGAAGGATCATGTGTGAGGCGTATGTAATGTCCACATTTTCAAGCTCACCAAACTAAAAAATAGTTTATTTAATTATTTAATATTTCTTAGCAAAAAGCATATTTAAAAATGTAATATTAAATAATTAGAATACAATGTTATTATAAAGTGATGGGCAAGAAATATTTAAAAGATATTTTATAAAGTCACTTTATAATAAAAGTGTTAATATGTTTTGGTGGGAAATTTAAGAAAGGAATTTTGGGATGGTTATAAGAAGGGATGTGAGCTCATTTCTTCATTATGCTTGTTTATTACTTCTATCTGGTAGGTTGGTGGAGCTCTCTTGAGTCCAAAAACATAGGTGGGAATTCCTATAGGTATCTAGTTTCCTTGGTGAAAGATTCTTCTTGTAATGTAGAAAAATAGGTCTTAGGTCCTAAATACAAATAACCTAGGATGCAATGGTGGCCTTTTTCAAGTTACATTAAGATGTAGATCAACAAGGTGATTAGATTGACTATCAACCATGAAGGTGAGCTAATCAAACCTGAATCTACATCTAATTGAGGATGGGAATGAATTGGAATTGATTTGGAATGATTAACCTAATTAGACTATGTGCCCTAATATGTAAATTGTAAGATCCTAAAAACTGACAGATTGAAACCATAGTTTGCAGGTGGATCCTAAAAGTGCAAAGTGATATGTACTAACCAAAAAAATCTTGTTCTAGCCATTGTAGAAGGACACTTTTCCCAAGGGTGTATAGGTCCTTGATAGGGGGTCCTGATCAACTTTTAGGGTCCTCTAGTAGCAGATCTAAGACTTTTTTTTTTCAATTACAATTTTTTTGGAACATTATCGAATACTTTTGTAACTGAGTTTCTGTGGCTTGACAAGATGTATGAAAAAAAATGCAACAATGGAGAATTTTTCTTCAATCATTCTTCAATCCTCTTCAACTTGAGATTTGCACCTTCACAAAGAGAGGAAATGTTGGGCCATTTTAGGGGCTTGCCTTAGTCAAACCCTGTGTAAGTGTTTCCACTTCCACAATGACAATGTCAATGATAGGAATGATAATTGAAAGGAAGGAATGATTAATGAACAAAATTTTGCAACTCGCCACCCTTCAATGGCTTCCTTGAAGGACTAAACTCATAAAAATCACCTCAATATATTTGGATCTTGCTTGCTTGAATGCTTGAATTCCCTGGAGACTTATAACAAGGGCTAGCCTTCACAAAACCATGATAACATGATAATATGAGCTCACAAACACTTTGAAATGATGCTTGGATCTTCAATTGTTGCAATAAACCTTTGATATGCTACTCTTGACAATAACTCTTTCCCATAAAATATCCTTCTAGTTGTGTTCTAGTTTCAAATGGTGAAAACACTAGCTATTTATACGCTATTATTATAATTTCCCAAAAAATAGATCTCAAAAGCTAACACTTGAAATTTGAAATTTGAATGTTAATACTTCCAACATGTCCAAAAATGGGTCTTGGATAAGAAGGGGTACCCATACACCCAAGGGCATATAGGTCTTGGCCCAAAATTCCAAGACATTATGTGTCAAGGAAAATTTATTGATTGGTTACTTTTGTTTAATGCTTGAAGTTTATTGAAAAATGATACAAATGGACTCTTGAATGCATAATTTTAGGCAATTAGTGGGTCAATTAGTCTCAATAATTTAGGGGGAAAAACATAGTGTGAAATTGTTAAGGGTGATAGTTTTCAACACTACATTTAGCCCCCACTTTAGTGAGAGTATGAACTTACACTCAGACTCACACTAAAGTAGAAAAATATGTCAAGAGGGGTTTGATTGTCCAAATGTTGAAGAGATAAGATCATAAAGAATCTAGGGGGAGTGCACAAGCCCCCAAGATCCAATATCCCATGGAAAACCAACATAAGCACAAAGGAACAGATAGACATATGTATGATATGTAGAGAGACAATATACACATACATACATGTCAGAAAACATGAAGGAGACATGATGAAAACACATGAAATAATATAATATATGGATGATGATAGAATGAAATAAAACGTGATGTAGAAAAACCACAAACATGAAGAAGACATGTGAAAAACATATAATAAAACACACAAACAAACACAAGGTTAGTACCAAAAGATTTGAGTTGGTAAGGAAAAGAGACCTCGATCTTAAATTGTCTCAAATACCAAACATTATCCATCAAATAAATGTTAGCTCACATGAGGAATAACAAGCTGTGTCATGCCACATCACTCATGAAACAAACAACTCCACTGGAAAGTAACTTGTAGTATGCTAGATGGCCATGTTAAAAGGTGTTCATGACTCATACCATAGCAAAGTCTGATATTTACTAGGTGACTCATAAACTAGGAGACACACAAGCTAGTGAAGTCCAATATTCACCAGGTGAGCCCTCAAGACAAGATAATATGAGAAACACACATTACGTCTACAAGGTGTACCCATAACAAGGTGGAAAAATGAGAAACACAAACTAGGCCTACAAGGTGTGCCCATAACAACCATACCAAGAGCTATACTCCCTGATAGCCTTGATAAGATGCCATAAATTATCAATGCTAATGTCAACGCTACACTAAGTTCAATTCCAATGAACAAAGTGGAGAAAAAATGCTACACATGGATGACAAGTTGTATTATGCCAGGTTCCATGAAATAAAAAGGTTTGTACATGGCTAGCAAGTTGTATTATGCTAGGTTCCATGAAATAAAAAGGTTTAATGTCTCAAGGGATGAATATGATAAGGTTATATGTCATGAGGGATGAATATGACAAGTTTTTAAATCTCAAGGGATGTTGCAATAACATCACAAAAAAAGGTAATAATAAGAGGGGATTTGCTTAATTTACATGGTCACACCTTAGGAAACATCAAACATGACATTACCACCAAGAGAGGACTAGTTAAGGAATAAAATATCACACTATAGGGTACACTAGTTATAGCTTTATCACCAAGGAGAATGGCATATTCCAAGAAATGTCACACTCTTATGGGACATCAAGTCCAATTTCACCACAAAGGAGACACATCACATGGATTAAGAAGACCACACTTTTTGTTGACAAGGTCATGCTTCCTAGGAAATGTATACTATAATTACTAAAAAGGGACCACTTCTTATCCAAACAACAAGTGGGGGACCATATGCCCCCCCTTAAAATTTTAGTGTACTTGCTACACTAACATTTTAAAGAGATAAAGAGGGATCCATTGCTAGAAGGAATGCACCTAGGACAAGGCTACCCAACCCCTTTCCCCTCAAGTGTTGGGAAAAAGATGAGCCTAGATGGATTATGATATGATACTCCTTGTGAAATGACATATGATTGCATAAAGCCAATTTTATACCCCCATGCATGGTAGTGAATATTGTGTGATACTATAACTATTACATGACAAGGAGCAACAACTAATGCTATTTGTTTCTTGTATGATTAATTGAAGGACAATAACCAAGACCTATTATTTTTTATTTCATGTTAGGCTCTTTAGGGACACATATAGCTTGTTCTCTTACACCACATTATTTTTCATTATAGCCACATTGTTTCAAAATTTGATATCCCCTTCCATAAAGTGCTTCCATTTCTTTTGAAGGTGGATTTTCATGATCATTCTCATCATATTTGGATGTATAGTTTTTGTTTTTCTCTTCTTTTCTAAAAGTTATAGACTCAAATTCTTTTGATGAATTAGTGATATATTTTGTTGATATCATGGCTTCCTCTTTATTTGATTAGATACCATGGTTATTATTTTATTTTTTTGTTTCTAAAGGAGGTAATTCACTTTGGAGAAAGAAAATGTCCAAATAAGGTTAATTCATATTCTCAATCAAAGCTGCTACATTATTTGGTTGTGCACTAGGAGAGATAACAATGTTTTGAAAAGCCTTTTGAAGTATTTCATGGTAAGCGGGTGATGTTTGAATCAAAACCCATAAGGATATCTTAGCAGGAGTGTTATGAAGTTTCTCAGCAAGATCATACTCCTTTCCACTATGTTGAGGTAAATGAGGGGAACTAGGAAAAATAGGTTGTAGAAGTGGTATCTATGCGGGAATGGCTTACATTTGTCTTGGTTTCTTATTATTTCTAGTGTTATATGTATGGGAAACTGTGTGATAATTTGGTTGTTGTGACACATGATTACTAATAAGTTTTCTTGAAAATTTTAAGATAGCACCTAGAGGCTTAGGAGGTCCTATAATGAGAGGTGACTTAGGAGGTCCAATAATTAGAGGAATTTTAGGAGGTTCAAAAGGAGTTTTGGGAGGTACAATAATCAAAGGATACCTAATAGTCACTTGTGTGTGCATAACCTCAATAGATTTGATCTCTTGTTGATAATTTTATAACAATGGAGGATCTAGGATGACCTTAGCATCTTTATCTAAGTAGTCATATTACTATATTTTGAAAGGAATGTATCAATGATGTCATCCTCTTGTGCCATACTATCTTCCCAAGTGTGAGAAGCATTAGGATGGGGACATAAAATATTATCATGACTCTCACTAATTGGATGTTCTAACACCAAGATACCTTCATCACAAGTAGGAGAGGTATTGGGAGAAGGATAAATATGATTGTCATGATTGTCTATGATTGCATCCTTTTGCATGAAAAAAATCTCACAAGTGGGAGAGATGTTGGTAGATGAATGAAGACTAGGAAAAGTGACATTAATAAATGTGTCAATGATTTCATCTTCTTGCGACATAATATCTTCCCAAGTAGGAGAGGTTTTGGGAAAGAAACAAACAAGATTCTCATGATGCTCAATGATTGGGTCTTCTAGCACCAACATACCTTTGTCACATGTAGGAGAGGTATCACGAGAAAACAATTATGTTTGTCATGATTTTCCATGATTGCATCCTTTTGCACCAAAACATTCTCACAAGTGGGAGAGATTTTAGAAGAGGGGTGTAGAATAGGAAAAGTGATATTAAGAAATGTGTCAATTATTTCATTCTCTTGTGCCAAAACACTCTCACAATTAGGAAAAATATTGGAAAAATTACTAACATGCTTTTTAGTGACCTCATTTCATTTTCCTAGATTGTAATCATAAGTAGGGAGATTATACTTATACAATCCATGTTGAACCATATCAAAACCACATATTTTAAAATGAAACATGCCTCTATTTGCCTTATGGATTTTGAAATGCATTGTAACAACTTAAGAATTTCAAATTTTACAAAACTAAAATGCAATTTATCCCAATAATGTAATGTTTCAAAAAATACATGCAATGCACCTACAAATATGATAATCTTCAATACTGAAATGCAACAATTTTTCATAAATTTACAACAAATGAAGAAAAATGACAAGTTTCTTTAACATGCAATAACAGTTTTCCAAAATTTCAAATGAGATAGTTGCAAGCAAAAATAGACTAATAATGTAGAGAAATTACACTATACAAGTTTTTTTGAGACACCTGTAGTAGGACAGGGACACCCAAGAGTGTCTAAGACTCTAATAGGGGTTCAAAAAATTGAAAAATTGAACTTTTATGTTGTTTAATGTTACTATTTCTATTTGTAGATAGGCTTAACAATGATTATTTTTCCAGAATTTCTTCAATTCAAGACAATGTAATTCAAATGTAAATTTGCAACAATAAAGGAAAACTTTGAATGTAATTTCTAGATCTTAATCATGCAACAATTGACTAAGTCTAAGATGCAAAATTCTGAAAATGATGATTTGATGCAAACTTGAAACAAAACAATGTAATTTTTTTTTTCACTTTTTAGGCTTAAATTAAAGATGCAATTTAAATGCAATGAAAAAATTGAAACTTTAATCACCTAATGAATGCAAATCAGATCTAAATATGACTGAAAAAACCCTAATTCAACATATGATACAATGTAAATGCAATTTTTATGTTTTTTTATGATGCAAAGATGAAACCCTAAATGAAAGATGCAAAACAATGCAATGCATAACTTAGATATAGGGTGAAATTTTAGAAGGTATATAATGTTAACAAGTTAGGTTCACCAAAATGTAATGTAGAAAAGGGGATCCTAGGTCCTAAATGCAAAGAACCTAGGATGAAAGGGTGGACATTGTCCAAGTTACATTAAGATGTAGATCAACAAGGTGATTAGATTGACTATCAACCATGAAGGTGAGCCAATCAAACTTGAATCTACATCTGATTGAGGATGAGAATGAATTGGAATTGATTTTAAATGATTAACCTAGTTATACTATGTTCCATAATATGTAAATTGCAAGATCTCGACAATTGAAAGATTGAAACCACAGTTTGCAGGTGGATCTACAAAGTGTAGAGTGATAAGTATTAACCCGTAAAAGCTTGTTCCAACCATTGTAGAAGGAAACTATCACCCAAGGGTGTATGAATCCCTGATAGGGGGTCCTAATCATTTTTTTTGGGTCCTTTGGTACAATATATGAGGCTTTTGTTTTTACTTGCAAAGTTGTCAGAACACTAGAAGATATTTCTGTAATTGAGTTTTCGTGGCTTGAAAATATGTATGACAAAAAATGCAACAATGGAGAATTGTCTTCAATCCTTCTTCAATCATTTTCAACCTAAGATATGCACATTCACAAAGAGAGTAAATTTTGGGACATTTTAGAGGATTTCCTCAGTCAAACCCCGTGTAAGTGTTTCCACTTCCACAATGAAAATACCAATTATAGGAATGATAATTGAAAGGAAGGAATGATGAATGAAAAAAATGATGCAACTCACCACCCTTCAATGGATTCCTTGAAGGACTAAAGTCATACAAATCACCTTAAGGATTTGGATCCTTTTTTCTTGAATGCTTTGGAGACCTATAACAAGGGTTAGCCTTCACAAAACCATGTTAACATGATAAAATAAACTCACAAACAGTTTGACATGATGCTTGGATCTTGAATTGCTACAATAAACATCTGATATGTTTCTCTTGACTTTCTCTTAATAAAGGATACTATAATCATGTTAAGCTCTTGTGAAGAGACCCACATATCTCACATTTTTTGAGAAAGTAATGCATTGGCAGATTTTTTCACCAATGAGGTTGTTAGGTTAAATGAGTATCATGCATGGGAGGAAGGCTCTCTCCTCAAGAAAGCTAGGATCTTAATGAGAAATGATGGTTTTGGTTGAGCCTATGTGGTGGCATCATTTAATCTTTAGTACAAATTCCTGGATCACATGCTTTGTGGGTTTTGTTCGGCTTGTTGGCTATCAATTCAATGGTAATTGCAAGCATTTTCTACTTTTGGTTTTTGAGGAAATGGGAGGTGAAAAGAGGAGATTTGAGTTGCATTCTTATGCGAGCTCGAGGAAGAAGAAGAAAATTTGGAGGATTCTACAACATGGGAATTTTATGCCATTCTTAGAAATATTGCATGGGCATGACTCAAATGCTTTGGTGGATTTTTTTTCTTGTTGGCATAATAAAAAAATTCAAATAAAGGGCTTGGTAGTTGACATCAATGAGGAGCCTATTGCTACTATGACTGGGGTTTCGATGGTTGGTCGTAAGTTTTATAAGGACAAGAAGAGTAACAAGGAAGCAATGGCTCAATTCTTCAAAGATGATGAATGTAAAAAAACTTATCAAAATGGAAAGTTGGGGATATGAGTGAAAGTCTCTCAAGAAGGTATGGTCGAATATTGTGGAGTTGAAAATGCAATATGTGACTTTGGAAGGTAGATTCACTGTAATCCTTGGCCATCATTTTACTCTTTTAAATCATTTCAAACATGGGTTGTTCATTTCCTTTCCATTTTTTCTATTTTCTTCCATGGAGATTTCTATTTATGCTCACTTAAAAAATAGGAGGGCTCTAGTCCTCCATGAGTTTCTCATTATTTTAATCATGGAACATGTTAAATCACTTGTTCATGCCCCTGCAATTAAGGGTAAGGAGAAGATTCTAAGAAAATCTCTGGCTCTTTTGGCTCGGATACCAACATTGCTAAGAAAGAGGATTAGAATGAAGAGGATGAGGATGGGTCCCTAACCCATATGACTACCTCCTCAAAAAAGAGGAAGAAGGGTAACCTTAAAAGAAATTGGGTAGCTAAGTGCCTTATTCTAAATGAGTCGCATTCCCATTATAATAGTGAGGATATAGAGGAAGGCTTTGGTGATTCCACTCCCAAGAACAAATATTTGGACATTGGCCAGGGAGACACTAAGGTTGGTGGTAAAGAGGAGGATCTGTAGGATAATGTGATGAAAATGCTTTGCAAGTATGAGCATATTTGGTGGTGTTGTCATTGATGTCAACAAAGTTCAGTATATTACAAATTATGCATTTATATTTGAGATGATTTTGAGATGTTTTGAGTACATGGAGCTATCTTTTTGTTGTTGCAAATGTACTGAATTGATGAGTTTCTGAGTGCTTTTGAGAAAATTAATAAAGAGAGAAGTCAGAGTTATGAATGTGTTTAGAATGTGCTCCAATATGTTCTCTGCATTTCTCCTATGTTGATCCTATAGTTGGGTAGATTTGAAGGATTGTTTCTGATGATCTGATGGTGATATCTACTAATTTGTAGTTTTTGGTTTGATGAAGTTTGAAAGTTGTGTTCACTGGTGTGTGAACCGTTCTAGCAAAGATAGTTGTCTATGATTGGGAGAAATGTTTCTACTTCACAGTCCTCTGCTATTCTATTTTAGATCTTGTGGATCTAGAATGTGTCTTATAATGTTGTTCTTAGTTTTGGAAAAGATGTGTGTGGTTTGGTGATCTGGAAGCCAAGTTTCAAAGTTGATGTATGTGTTTATACAATCCAGATGGACTGATGGAAGGAGTTCGGTGTTTGAAGATTGTTGCACTTGTTGCAGATGTATCTAAAGGAACCTAAGATTTGTTCTCATGCATAATAAAGCATTTTACGTCATCCATGTGTTATCTTCTTGTTGGGAAGCATGTACATCAATGTTCATTTGTGTTTTCATTAGGTTTGGTCGACCTAGTGTTTATACTTCATTTGAAGAATTAAATTTAATTAAGGAAGTGTGTGGTTGATCCAAGACATTATTTTTGGTCTTGTTTAAGTATTTTTATTGGTCCACTCTCATTCCTTTCCACCGCGGGAATGTTGAGTTGCCGACCTAATTTGAATTTATGAAATGAGGCATATGTGGCTGACCTTGGAGAAAGTTTCTAAGGTTGAAGATGGTATAAATGCAAGTTGAATTGCAAAGAATTGAATGAGGATGGAAAAATAACAAAGTAAGCCAGAAATTAAAAGAGCAAAAGTGTGTGAAAGTGAGTTGAGGCAACATTACTTCATTGTGTTAGATTCCTAAAGGAAGTGAGCTAAAGGTTTTTGCAATCTTTTGATCAAGGTTGTGGATGTGTTTTAATTGTTGTGGTGGATCCTTTTTTTTCTTTTGTATCAGTAGGTAATGGGCCTCCCTATTGGACAGTGAGTTCTTTCTATAGGCATTGAGTCTTTGTATCTAGACAGTGAGTCCTCTTTTGGGCAATGAGCCCTTGGCAACGAGCCTTTGTAATTGGTTTTGCTATCTCTTTATATTGTGAGTTAATCCTCACCATGGTTTTTCCATCATTAGGGTTTCCACGTAAAATATGGTGTTCATTGTGTTGATTTTACTTTCTATTATCTGCATTTCATGTTCATACCTAATAACAAAACAGTATGGTTGTGAAGCTAATAAGTGTTTAACGTTTTGAATTTGAATTTGGTGACAACTGATTCACCCCCCCTCTTCTTGGTTGTCCTGCACCTTTTAACAATTGGTATCAAAGCTTTGGTTCCTTGGTGTAGAGATTAACCGCTTAAGGAAGATATGATGGCACATAAGTTGGTGATCCCTATGTTCAATGGATCTGATTACAGTGACTGGAAAGTGTAGATGAGAGGATATATTATCTCTCTTGGTTACAAGACCTAGAAGGCTGTTGAGATGAAGTATGTTGCTCCAGTGAGTGGTCCTACTACTGTAGATAAGGTTTATGTCTATGAGGAGAATGAGAAGGCAAGATATGCTATTTTTAGTGCTCTATCTAAAAATGAGCGAACTAAGATTCTTTCTTTGGACACCTCTTATGAAGTTTGGAAGAAGTTGGAAGATCTTTATGAAGGAAATGACAGAGTGAAATTGACAAAAAATCTGACGGAAAAGCACAATTATGAGAATCTAAAAATGGAAGAAGGTGAAGATTTTGCAAGCTATTTCCAGATGGTTGAACTTGCAACGAATGATGTTAGGAATCAAGGGGGTAAACTAATTGATGAAGATATAATTGAGATCCTAATAACCCTTTCAAAGTGTTACATTGATAAGATTTCAATTATTGAAGAAATGTATGATCCTAAGAAGTACTAAATAAGCATATTTGCTAACCTTGATTGTATTTGAGATGAGAATTTCTAGAAAGAAGACAAGATGGAAGAAAAGACAGAGATGACATTTAAGGAAATGAATATTGAAGAGGAACTGGATAGTGATGGTATTGATGAGTTGGAAGAAAACTTCACAAGGAAGTTGAAGAAAGGAACCAAAAAGTATAAAGGTATGTTTCCTTAAATTTTTCTACTGTGGTGGCTATTAGCCTATTATCCTTCAAGATGAATTGTACATAAGAAGAACAAGGACTATAAGGATAAGGCTTGAAAGGATAGAAATATAAGAAGTTGTACTATGTTAAAGAAGAAGCTGAAATATCTGATGATGAATATGATTATGGGGGTGATGATAGTGAATGTTTGTTTTTAGCTTTGGAGAGTAAATATGTATATGATAACCCTAGAAAATGTGCAAGAGAGAATGCTCTAGAGAACAAAAATAATGAGATGGAAGGTACTTTGGTCGCCACCTTCATGCAAGACATGATGAAGACTATTGGTTAATTGATAGTGGATGTTCTAATCACATGACCGGAGATAAGAGTAAGTTCACTAAACTTGAGAAATATGATGGTGGTTTAGTTATGTTTGGTGATGGTTTAGGAGCAAAGATCTGTGGGAAAAGATTCTATTAGATTAGATGGAATTCATTGTGTTAACCCCAATCCCAATACCTGCAAAACAAAGAGAACAAACACCTTAAGTTAGCTATTGCAAGCATGAACAAGGATTCCCCATGAAATCCATTTACAACCTTCAAATTAGGAAAGGAAACAATGAAGAACACAATAAAACAAGAAAATATATATTCAATCCTAATTAAAATAGCAAACACATGATCCCATGGGGGAATTGGTGCCAATTTGATGTGAAAATTGGCCCTTTCCCAATTCCTAAGATGCAAGCTTGATATTTGGATGATGATTGATCCACTTTGTTGGTGAAGGATGAGAGCTCCAAACCAAAAATCTGCAAAACCCAGTCGAACTCAATGGTTGGTGGATAAAATGGCTAAATATTTTAGCAATAACTTTGCATAATTTGTGGATGATCAAATGAGGATATAAGTTTTTTATTTATAGAATTTCAAGATGGATGAATGTCCAAATTTGAGCATTGTGGGACTAACATTCATCCAATGGCATGATGCCACTTGTCAATCTATGAATGGATGAAGGATGTGCAAGATTTGGGATTGTGCCAATAAATGCATAATTTTGAATTTCAAATTTGTTGAAATGACTTGTAAGAGGGAAGGGAAAATGCAATAAATGCCACTTGGCTCAAGGAAAGGACATGTAAGATAATATATACCTTGTTGGATGTACATGTTGACTTGAATTTTGAATTCAAATTTGGAGAATATTCCAAAAGATGCCTTGTGAGAAAAATAGAGATTTAATAAATGAATTAAATCTATTTTCATGTGCAACTTGCAAAATATAGAGGATGGGACATGATAAGAGATTAAATTAATCAAGAGTTAATTAATTTAATAGGAGATTAGATGATGTGACCTATTTGACTCAAATTTATGGATTTATTTAAATCAAATAAGAGAGGAATATGATAAGAGATTAATTAAATAAGGAAATTTTCATTTATTTAATTAAAATAGATGGTGTTAGATTAAATCAAATAAGGTTTTAATTTAATTTAATGGATAGACTTTAGAGATTTAATCAAATAAAAATTAATTATTTAATTAAATAGGGATAATTAGGATCGTGATGGATTGATTTAATTAACAAAAAGAGAAGAATTAATTAGATAAAATGATTTATTCAATTAAGTAGGAATATTGATGAATTTAATCAGATAAGGAGATTTGATTAAATTGTTAGGACCAAGGGATGATTTAGATGAAACAAATGTTGGGGTAGTCGTGGATCGATGCACAATGTCAATCGTATATTTACATGTTCACACATAGTACTAATAATGTATATTATGTAAAGGGTTTGATGCATAAACTTTTGAGTGTTGGTTAGATGTGTAGCAATGGTTTTAAGCTTGTGTTTTAGAATAATACCTGTGAAATCAGAAAAGGATCTAGAGATATGGTTGCTACTAGAAGGAGAACTCATGGAAACATATATTAGCTTAAGGGCATTGATGGTTAGTGCCTTGTATCTCAAGTCAATGAAAGTTGGTTTTGGCACTGGAGAATGGGACATGTAAACTTTGATAATATATTTAGGATTAGTTCAAGAGATCTAGTTTGAGGTCTACCTAGAATCGCAAAGCCTGCTAATACTATGTGCAAAAGTTGTCAATTGGGGAAATAGACAAGAACTAGTTTTAAGGGAAAAGAGTAATCTACTACTGAAATGTTTGAGTTAATTCATACTGACCTCTATCGTTCAAATAGAAAAGGAAGCCTAAATGGTGACAAATATTTCATGCTCCTTATTGATGATTATTCTCGAATGACATAGGTTTCTTTTCTTAGAGAAAAGACTCAGGCTTTGGATAGGTTTAAAGTGTTCAAAGAAAGAGTGGAAAATGAAGTGAACTTGAGAATCAAATGTATGAGATATGATAGAAGTGGAGAATTCACTTCCAATAAATTTAATACATTCTGTGAAGAGCATGGTATAAAAAGATAATTCTCCACTCCAAAAACCCCTCAGTAGAATGGGGTAGTTGAGAGGAAAAACTAGATGGTAGAAGAAGCTGCAAGAACCATGATGAAAGAGAAAAATGTACTAGATGTGTACTGGAGAGAGAAAATACACACTATTGTTTATGTTCTTAATAGAGTTCAGACTAGAGGCAATATCACAAAGACTCCCTTTGAGTTATGGAATGGTGAGACTCCTACTGTGAAGCACTTTAAGGTATTTGGAAGCAGATGTTACATTAAAAGAGATGATGAGAATCTTGGAAATTTTGATGCTAGATGTGATGAAGGGATTTTTCTTGGGTACTCTACTACTAGTATGGCATATAGATGCTTTAATAAAATATTGAGGAAGATTGTTGAAAGTGCTAATGTGAAAGTTGATGAAGACATGCATAGACCTATTGAGATAAGTGAAGTTAAACCTAATGATCCTATCTGTGGACATGTACTTGAAGAGAACAAGGAGAAGGAAGAAGAAGAGGAAGAAGAATAGACTGAAGAAGAAGAAAATGAACTGGAACCGGGTGCTACCACAATATTGTGTCCCACTTTTGGGATGTGTTGAGTTTTTCCTAAAATCATTGTTTTAAGAAAAACTAATGATTTAAGTCTTGAGATGCTCCATATAAATGGTTTTAATTGAAGAGGGATAGATAAGACCCCCTTATATCAAACCCCTTGGCTAAAACCCGTATAGTATTAAATCATACCCACAATGGAGTCTCCTTTACAACTATCAAAATGCTGGCAAAAAACCACTTTTTCTTTACCTTTTGAGGGATTAAATAATATAATTTAAAATTTATATTTTTCAAGATTGTAGCCCTTGAAACTAGCTTTCCAACAAGTATAGGTTTGATATATTTTCATTTTATCTTGTATTTAATTTTCAATTTTTACTAAACATAGGTTTTTCTCTAAACATCAAGCTCATTGTTGTGTAGAGGTGGAAAAATAATAAACCATTGTAATTTTTTTTTTAAAAATACCCATTCCCTAGATATTGATTTCCTTGTTTCACCCAAAAAAAAAATTGGATTTTGATATATACACAAAAGTTAGGTTGTACGACACACACGTATATCCAAATTATAGTTATAATTGAATTCAAAAATTAATTTTTTAAGAAAATATCCAATAAAAAAAATATGAAAAAGATCCTTTCACTAGATATTGATGTTGAGAATATATATTCCAAAAATTAGAATTTAATCCTTTATAGAAAAAAAATTATGTTGTATGACACAAACGTTACTTTATGAAAATATCATTTTCTGTCTAAAACTAGTTATTAAAGGAGATGTTGAAAGATTCATAATTTATTTTGTAAAATTTGAAAAAATATATATTTAGAATCTACACACAAATTTCCACAAATCACTACTTCACATCATCTTCAAATTATTTATGATTTAGCTGCTATAGGTCTCAGAAGATGAAGATTCAGTTAAAAATATTGATGTAAATGTCCATCTTGAGCAAAAAGTGAAACACGGTATTGTGATTTCACCCAACATGTTTCTAAGACTCCTAAAGCGTAATGCGAGAATAATCATCCAAAGGGAATAGATAGTGGGAGATAAGAGTGAAGGTGTGAAGACAAGTAGCGAGGTGGGAGTAAAATCTATGTTTACTCTCTCTAAGAATTGAGCCCACAAATGCATGAGTGAAGCATGTGAAGATGACAATTGGATAGAGAGCTATATGAAAGAAGAGTTGCAACAAATAGAAAAGAATTTGACATGGGAATTAGTTCCTAGGCCTATGAATAAGAATGTAACTGGTTCAAAATGGGTGTTCCAGAATAAGTTGAATGAAAATGGTAAAGTTATAAGAAATAAGGCAAGACTTGTATGCAAGGGATATACTCACAAGTTGGAAGGTATAGACTTTGAAGGAAACATTTGCCTATGGCTAGAATGGAAGCTATTCAAATGTTTTGGAATCTTATTCCCATAAGGATTTCAAATCATATCAAATGGATGTCAAGTCAACATTTTTTGAATGGAATAGCCTAAAAAGTTTTAGTTATCTAACAAACTAGATATGGTTTGTAAGATGAAGAATGCATTGTATGGATTGAAGCAAGCTCCCAGAGCTTGGTATGCAAGATTGGATAGATATCTGACCAAGCAAGGATTCAACAAAGGCTCTATTGACATCAATCTTTACTTCAAAGTGCAAGGTAACAAAATGTTAATAGTGGTAGAATATGTTAATGATATCATCTTTGGTGAAAATGAAGGCATGTGCAAGAGATTTATAGAAGAAATGCAAAAAGAATTTGAAATTTCCATGATTGGTGAGTTGAATTTATTTCTTTCTATTCAAGTAAATCAAATTGATAAGGGGATATTCATTTCACAATCTAAGTACATGAAAGAGTTACTGAAGAAATTTGGAATGGATGATTCCAAACCGGTTAGTACTCCTATGGTGACCAGATGTAAGCTTAGTAAAGATGATGAATCTACTAAAACTATTCAGAGAAAATACAGATCTATGATTGGTGGGATACTGTATCTTACTGCTACTAGACCGGATATAATGCAAGTAGTATGTTTTAGTTGACATATTTAAAAGCAGATCCTAAGAGTGGCACATATTTAAAATTTAGTAAAGAGGATATTTAGATATCTTAAAAGTTACAACAAATTATGACATGGCAGCCTAGGGTGTTAAGTTTCCTTGGTGCTTATACCAATGCAGATTGGGTTGGTTGTGTGGATGATTGGAAGAGTACCAGTGGAGGTGATTTCTTTCATGGAAGAAGATTGGTTTCTTGGTTGAGTAAGAAATGAGACTCGATTTCTTTATCCACTACAGAAGCAAAGTATATTGCACAGCATCCTGTTGCACACAGCTTTTTTGGATGAAGCAAACTATGAAAGATATTGGAGGTAATATGTATTAGCCTATTCTATTTTTGTGACAACACAAGTGCTATAAACATTTCAAAGAATTTGGTTATGCATTCAAAGGAACAAAAGAGCAATGTAACTTCTAGGATATCATTTCCTAAGAGAAAAAGTGTTAGAGAATGAATTCAAATTAGAATATGTGACAACAAAGGAACAAATTGTAGATATATTTACTAAGGCTCTTCCAAAGGATACTTTTGAGTATCTTAGGGAGAGGTTGTGGGTCATTGGCCTTCTGAAATAGATGCACATGAAGTTGCATCAATCCTATTGAATTCATTGATTCTTCATTTATGTGGACTGATGAATGGGTATACTCCATAAGGGGAGTAGAAAAGGTTTTCATTATTACAGTATGAATTGAATGGGTGCACTTCTAAGGGGGAGTGATAAGAATGTTTGGTCTTTGCCATTGATGTCCAAGGGGGAGAGAAATTCATGTGAAAATTGTAAGAAAAAAGGAAGAAAAAGGTGTCCTCACCACGGAATGTGTGTAGGATATTTGTCTTTGATGGTTTTCACATCATGTGTGCCATCAATGACAAAGGGAAGATTCATTTGCAAGTATAGGCATATTTAGTGGTGTTGTCATTAATGTTGTCATTGATTTCCAACATAGTTTAGTATATTACAGATTTTTGCATGTATATAGTTGAGATACTATTGAGATGTTGTGAGTACATGGAGTTATCCTTATGATGTTGCAAGATGTGCTGAATTGATGAGTTTCCAAGTGATTTTGAGAAAATTAATAAAGAGAGAATTCAAAGTTATGAATGTGTTCAAAATGCACTCTGGTATGTGCGTTGCATTTCTCCTATGTTGATCCTATGCTTGTGCAGATCTGAAGGGTTGTTTTTTGATGATCTGATAGTGATATCTACTAATTTGCAGTTTTTGGTTTGATGAATTGTGAAAATTATGTTCACTAGTGTGTGAACCATTCTGGAAAAGTTAGCTTTATGTGACTAGCAAAAATGTTTCTACTCTGCAGTCCTCTACTATTCTATTTCAAATCTTGTGGTTCTAGAATTTATCTTACAATGGTGTTCTCTTGGTTCTAGAAAAAATGTGTGTGGTTTGGTGATCCAAAAGTCAAGTTTCAAAGTTGTATGTGTTTGTACAGTCTAGATGGACTGATGGAAGGTGTTCAGTGTTCAAAGGGTATTTGCACTTGTTGTAAGATGTATCCTAAAAGGAACACGAGATGTGTTCTCATGTATAATTAAGTGTTTTATAATGCGTATGCATGCTATCTTCTTGTTGGGGAAGCATGTACATCAATGTTCATTTGTGTTTTCATTGAAGTTTTAGGTGACACAATTATTTTACACTTCATTTGAAGAATTAAATTTAATTAATGAAGTGTGTGGTTGATCTGAGACATTATTTTTGGTCTTGGTTAAGTATTTTTATTGGTCCACTCTTATTCCTTTCCACCGCAGGAATGTTGAGCTATCGACCTAATTTGAATTTATGAAATGGGTTGTATGTGGCCAACCTTGGAGAAAGCTTCTAAGGTTGAAGATGGTATAAATACAAGTCGAATTGCAAAGAATTGAATGAGGATGGAAAAGTAACAAAGTAAGCAACAAATTAAAAGAGTAGAAGTGTGTGAAAGTGAGTTGAGGCAGCAATACTTCATTGTGTTAGATTCTTGAAGAAAGTGAGCTAAAGGTTTCGTCAATCTTTTGATCAAGGCCACAGATGTGTGCTAATTGTTGTGGTGGATCTTTTGTTTTCTTTTGTATCAGTAGGCAGTGATCCTCCCTATTGTATAGTGATTCCTTTCTGTAGGAAATGAGCCTTTGTATCTGGATAGTGAGTCCTCTTCTGGGCAGTGAGCCCTTGATAGTGAGCCTTTGTAATCAATTATACTATCTCTTTATATTGTAAGTTAATCCTCACATGGTTTTTCCCTCATTGCATTTTCTACGTAAAATTTGGTGTTCATTGTGTTGATTTTACTTTCTGTTATCTACATTTCATGTTCATACATAATAATAGAACAGTGTGGTTGTGAAGCTAATAAGTATTTAAAGTTTTGAATTTGAATTTGGTGACAACTGATTCACCCCCTCTCAATTGTCCTGCGCCTTTTAACACAACGAAGGCTAAGGATAAGCTGAGAAGGGTTTCCAAATGCATTGCTAGGTTGGAGAACCAGACCTTGAAAGATATGGCTAAGGACAACATGGTCCTCTATGAGGAGAATACTTTTGTAGAGAAGGTAGTGGAAATCGATGACTCCCCAGTTTGTAGCTCTCCCATTATGGTTCTAGAGGGGGAAAATAAGGTTCAGGAGGAGTATGCTAAGTAGAAGCATGCAAATTCGAAGCCTCTAAAGGTAAATCCCCTTTCTAAGGACTTTTCCTATCTCAATGATGATTCCACCTCTATGTTTGAGCTTCTTGATGTGGCAAGGGCAAGGGCCGCTAACACTTTCAAATTAGAAAAATGGACTCTTCGAGAGTTTAATAAGGTAAACATTAAAATAAGGGGTTTGAAGGAGAATTTGAAGAATATTCCAAAAGGCTCAGCCTCAAATATTATGATTGATAGAATTTTAGATCTTGAGGGTTCATCCCATGATTCCAAATCCCCGTGTAAAGAGTGTTTGGTTGGTTTAGAAGCCAAGATATTGGATACTAATGTGGATATAAATAAGCTTATCCATGCTTGCCACATTTCAGTGAAGAATAGTGTGGACTCTTTGGAAGTCTCGTTTTGTAAAATTAGTGAGCTCAAGGAGGACCAACTATATTTTTTGAGTTAATGGAGAATGAACACTCGATGAAAGGTAAAGGGAAAAAAGGTGCAAAAGGTGATGGTAAAGGCCCTGTTGCTAGAGGGTTAGCTGATTGGAAGAATTCCTTTGAAGCTGAGAAAAAAGAGTTATTGGACATGATTGAAATGCATAGAATCTAGGGGCTTGAGGTGGACAACACCTTAATCAGTATGAAATAGTGTCATGCTTTTCTATTTGTCTTTTTGTTTTCTTGTGTGGTTTTTTGTTGTTGTGTCTCGGTTTCTTTCCTATTGTTTTGTCATTTTGTTGTTGTTGGGTGTTGTTGATAGTTTACTATTTTATCTTTCGAGCAACATTTTGTATCTTTTGATGTTTTGGGTTTTGGGATGTTGTTGGTGCTTTACCGTAGTATCTCTTGAGCAACATTTTGTATCTTAACTTTTAAAGGGTTTCAGGTCCCTTCAAAAATTGATTTTCCCATATAATCAAAACAATAAATATTCCTCATAAAATCTCCTAATTGTATTCTAGTTTCAAATGGTCGAAGGACTAGGTATTTATACACTATTATTCTAATTTCCAAAAAAAAAAAATCTTGAAAGTTGACACTTAAAATTTGAATTTTAATGTTAAAATACCGCCAACAACATGTCCAAAAATGGGTCTTGGCTAAGAAGGGGGATCCATACGCCCAAGGGTGTATGGGTCTTGGCCCAAACTTCTAGGAAATTATGTATCAAGGGAAATTTAATAATTGGTTGCATTTGTACAATGCTTGAA
>VDFB02271358.1:1042133696-1042148647 GCA_007258455.2 Sequoia sempervirens | reverse complement strand
ATGACAAAAACAATAATTCAAGAAACCTATTTTAAAATTTCCCCCTCCTTCAAATATTCAAATAAAACTATGTACTATGAAGATTATTTTTTCTATAAATTCTGAAGTACAAAATCATCATGAGTACATCCAAAAATTCACTTTTTCCAAATCTTCTTGTAAAATATTTTTGCACTTGATTCCACTTCAGAAAATTTAACTTGCACTTTTACTCTTCCAACAATTTGAATAGAATATGCCCTGCACAAGACAAATCTGCAATAAAAAACGCAGAAAATGACACTTTAGGTCCGTACTGCAGAAAAAGAATGCTGTAAAAAAATCGTGTTTTAACAGTATTTTTCAAATTAGGAAAAAATGGCTATTATACAAACGCGTACGCGTTATGAAACGCGTACGCGTTATATTTTTAAAATGCATACGCGTTCAGTAACGCGTACGCGTTGCTTTCTGCCAACGGGCAAAACATAACGCGTATGCGTTGTGAAACGCGTACGCGTTTTATTTAAATAACGCGTACGCGTTTCTATAACGCATACGCGTTATTTAAAAGTTGATCTCCCAAACCAAATCTAGCCCCGGTTTTAGGCTCGGGAAAGGCTTGGCAATCCGAGCCTTAGCTTTTGACCTGCAACTAAAAAACTAAGGCAAACTGAAAAAAATGTCCAACTTTGACAACATAGATGATGAACTTTTTTTCTGAATTAGTCTATAAAATTAAAACCCATTAGAGAACACAATGTCTACTTTCTAGATATATAATTTTTGTTAAAATTGGATTAAGTTTGTTATTTTTAAATTAATTTCTAAGCAAACTAGGCCTTAAACTTGAAAGATCAGGTTTTTTTGGTTTTTTAATAACTTTGTATTGGTTAAGTTTCTTGTAAAAAAAATTATATGGTCCCAAACTTCAGACAATTCTCTACACAATGAAAAAAAAAAGAGTCAAAAAATGTTTTGTTTAGGTCCAATTATGTTGTCCGTACACGTTGATTTGAAAAAAAATCAATTAAGGCCAATAAAAAATTAATTAAAAAAAATATATTCAACCAAAAATTACAAAAAAAATCCAGCCCAAACTTCATGTTGTTAGCTCTCTTTTCCTAAAAGGAATTATCAAAATAAATTTATTTGGGTCAAAAAGTGTTGTCCGTACACCTGCTTGGTATGGTTAAAAAACAGGGACTTTTAAAAAGTGGTTTTTATAGATCTTTATCAAAATTTAATTTCTATAAACTGGGTATTTTAATAATTTACATATTTGGAAACTAGATTCAAAATTCTAAATTTCATATTACTGACTTTTTTTAAGATTCATTGTGGAAGTGCCTCAAATTTTCAGTCCAAGTGTGACAAATTCTGAAAAACAGCAAAAACATTTCCACTTTTTGAGTTTTTTGTGTACCCAACTTCTTGCATCAACCCATTAATGTTGTTATGACCCTCTATGACCCAAAAATCCCATTAAAGTATTGTAAAAGGTGCAATGCGGCATCCATGAGTGCAAGCACACATAGGGTAGGAACACCACTATAATTCAGATCAACAATATAAAGCCCAACAACAAAATAAAGTTTTAAAAGATAAATTGATAAAATAGATAAGATAAATGGCACAAAGGCTTGATAGTGTTGTGTGTTCCCAAAATTATGTACCCCACAAGCCTAAAGAATGAACCTCAAGACCTAGACCAAAGGATGAAATTCAATCTAAACAATGAAGTGAACTTATGACTAGAATACAAGTAATTAAGGACCTATTAATAAAAAAAGGTGTCTCTTTTTCACTTCAACCTTTTCAATACCTAGAAGGGTGTTCCTATAGTTTTAGAAATGACAATTAAAGATAAATAAAATCAACACAAATTATCTCTCAAAAAATCATACTATGTGTGTCAAAATTCCCTAAATGTGTGTCATTAAAAATAACTACACTAGCTCACTAATATGAGACTAATAAACCTCCCTTCAAATAATTAATCATACCATGTATGCATCTAAATACATAAATTAAATTATTTCCCCAAAATTATGTGCAACTCGAGATCATATACATTCATTACTATTATATGAAATAGCAATACACAACCCTCTATATAAGATGATTTGATGAAATGGATCAAATAAGATATTGCAAGATTCAAAGTTATAGGTTGCACATATAGATAGGAAAACTAAGAATACAATTATGTAAAAAAACAAAGCATTTGAATTATTTTTTATATGTTAGAAGATATAGTATCTAAAAATTGATGCCTTGATCTCATTAGTAATAGAGCCAAATGTTAGCCAAAGGATTAGTAAAAATTTACAATGAAACTAAATATGACAACAACCAAACCAATGACAAACCTCATTTTTGGGCTAAGAATAAAAACATAGTAAATGATGGTGTAATTGATGTTAAACATGTCCAGAAATTTTAAACAAAACACCATCATCATCCCAAATAATCCAAAAGTATAAGTTGTTCAAAACAATGTCACAATTCCATAAGGACAACCAAAGAAAAACAATAGTCCTAAACAAAAATACACTCCATTAGGGGAACCAATTGAGGTAGTTTTTCGCAAACTTGTCCAAGCCAATTTAGCCAAGTATCCCATGACTAGGTCATTTGGTGAAAGTCAATCCAAAACTACATGGTACAAAGATAATGAATATTTTGAGTGCCATAGGGTTAAAGGGCATGACACTGCTAAGTGTATGAAACTTAAGAACTACATCCAAGGTCTCATTGATTAAGGTGAGATAGAAATTGAAGGTCATACATCCAACTCGTCAAATCAATAATTAGGTATATCTAAGGAAACTTTTCTTAAACATGGCGAAGGTAAAGCCTCTTGTTAGAATTGGCTATGGCTGCCAAGATCTTGAGACCAAATGGAAAGCACAAAGAGAGAGAATGGAATGTGACAAGACTAAACTGTATTCTTGTCAATATGATTCAATGATATGATTGTGATGTACAATATAGTAGAAATCCCTTGGTTATATAGCCAAGGTGAGATACAAGATGTCATAGGATTATGACAAGTGTCTTAATCATATTATGAAATGATACAATTAATCACACTTACCTAGGTTCACATGTGCTACAAGTCAAAAGATAAGATAACAACTAATGGCAACTAACACCTTCTAGAAAGATTCCTTCCTAGGACCTAAGTAAACTTAACTAACATGTAAATAAGTCCCCTAGTAATGAATTAACTAGGTACAAGACTGTATTCACACCAACACTCCCCCTTAAGTGCAACTTAGGGAGTAGCAAATGATTATGCAAATGACACAAAGATGCAAGAATGGGTCCCGACTACTAGGCCATGTTAGGTACCCATGTACAATGCAATGCAATCTCTCACAAATGAAGAAAAGGAGAAAACTCAGTGGGACAAAACTCCTCCCCAAAAGAGAAATGAAATACAAAAAAGAAATGCTCTCAATGAAGAATGAGAAGACCAAAACCCCATTTGAGGAAAAAGACCCCCCCATAAGAGAGAAGTAGAAGAGAGACGATGCAACCCCCCCTCAATGTTGAGTCTCATGCAATGATGGTAGAAGCTCGACATTGAATGTTGAAGATGATCCAATCTTGTCGAACAACGTTCCTCCCCTTAGGAAGAAACAAAACCATGGATGTATGCAAGATGTCAAGAATATGGATGATGGATGATATCTTTGAAGCATGCTCAAGTGTCTCCATGCCAATTTGGAAAGCTAACACACTCCAAATAGGCATTCTAGGCCACACTGCTGAAGAGGACAATCCAACATCTAGTAGAGATGAATGTAGAACATGATCCAAAGACAATGATATCCCCTCTAAAGACAAAGAAGCCTCCTCCAAATTTTGTCCAAAAGTATCCACACTCACCCCAAACTACAAAGAATGATCATGTAGAGAACGAACAAGAGGGTCAGAGTGTTCCCTCACTACAACTAAAGGAGAATCTTCATCAAAGAGAAGATAAATGTCATCAATGGTGTCCCCCAAATTTGCAATATGAGATGCCACAAACAAGTTTGAAATACCTATTAAGAAGGAATCCAAAGTAGTCAAATCTAAAAGACTATGTATGTCCTGCTGCACTAAATCACAAGGAACCCAAACTATGGAATCACAAGAATCATCAACTGCAATAGTAGGTGGAGATAGAATGCATGGCTCAAGTACTAGATCTGACGTGAGAACTCCTAAGTTCAAGAAGCCAAATGTCTTCTCTGAATCATAGTTGTGATCAATAGCCAAAGGAACAACATCACCATCAGAAGCAAAATCTGCAAAGGTATACAACTAAGATGAATGATCAACCACCCTAGTAGCAATGATCTCTCGACTCTCCAAGTCTCGAATGATGAGTGAATCAAGTGTGAACTCCATAGTCCTCCCATCTCTACCATGTGTAATCTAATATATGGAAAAAATATTGTTCGTCAAATGAGGAACACATAAGACATCCTAAAAAGTGGTGTCCCCAAAACTAATAGATCCCTTCCCAATTACACTCATGTATGTATTGTTTCCCATCAAGATAGGAGACACAATACAAGGCTGAAAAGAAGAGAATATAGATTGTGAAGATGCCATATGATGAGATGCTCCCGAATCTAGAATCCCTCTCCTTGATCCTGGACCTAAAAAAGCACAAAGAGCTTGTCCTTTATTTCCTGATGTAGATGTTTGACCTTTTTCTTTTTTAGACTATTTTGAAGGAGAAGGAGGTGATTTAGAAATTCTAGAAGGCAAATCAATGTGATTCTTTTTTAGAAGAATTTTCAACTCATAAATATCCTTCTTATAATAATAGTGTTCTTCATGTCCATCATTCTTGCAATATGCACAAGTAGGCCTCTCCTTCTTAGATGTTTCCCCTTTGGAAGAGGATTTTTTCTTTACTTGATCTGAATGTGGATTATTCTTTGCTTTCTTCTATTTCTTATCTGATTTTGATTCTTTCACCTGACTAACCAACAATGCCTGATATTTAGAAGTCTTGATGAGACCCATTGAGATAAGCTTTTGTTGCTCATGTATCAACATCTTAGAAAATTATGTAAATGAAGGTGTAGTATATGTAGACCCCATAGTCAATCTATGAGTATGAAAGCTAGAAACAAAAGAAGAATAATCAGGACCAAGTTTGTTCATTTTATTGTAGACCAACTAAATGTCCTTATCAATTCCACATGCTTTACATTTCTCTCTTAGATCATTAACCTTAGTGATGTCGTCTTGGATGTTGTCAAGGTTCTTAGGATCAAGGCTCATCAATTCATTATCAATTTGATAGCCCCTTACTTCATCTATAGTACCATACAATTTTTTCACTTTATCCCAAACTTTGTGAGAATTTTTACATGGTTCAATTTGAAACAATAAATCTTGAGAAACTAGTCTACAAAGACATCCAAGAGCTTTGGTATGTTTAATAATTCATTTTAACTTTTTATCTGCATCTATAGGTTCAAGTACCTTATCTTCAATATATAGAGTGTGACCTTCTATCATTACAATACTCCATGCATTTTGATGACATGTTGAATAATTATATGATGTGAGCAAAGGAACCTTGGAATGATCCATGAAAATAAGAGAGCACAAGCAAATAGATCAAAAGAATGCACCAAGAGACCCCCCCAAATCACTCAATCAAGGAACCCCCAAGCAATATCTAATTTTTGACACTTTATATTTAGTGTGTTTACAATTGTTAGATGCCAAAAACAACAAGCTAGACTTGATCTTAGTGCTTACAGATGCCAAAATAGGCCACAAAATTAAGTACAATTTTTGGTACAAAATGAGATCAATGTGATCATACCACTAAGAAGTAAAAACATTATACACTTTTTAAAAAACTGAACAAAAAAATGTTACTGTAGGAGCAAGATATGAGCTCCCAAAGCTCCCAAAATGAGGATGAAGTAGTAACAACTATGAGAATTTGCAATTTCTAGAAAATATGGACACCAAAACCAAAAATTTATTGCACCACTACAAAGAGCACAAAATTATAGCCTAAATAAATAAAAAAATTGAAAAAAGGAGGTTGTGAGCTCAAGTTATGGGCCTCCGAAGTTTAACTACAAAATCAAAAAGTGCATTGGAGAGGAGGGAAATTTTTTTTAGAAAATTATGTCAAAGTTAAAAGGAAATTTTTGGAGTAATTCATGATTTGAGTGTACCAGGTATCGAAAGGCCAAAAGTGTCAAAATGTTAATGCAAGGTTTTGGTAAAGTGTTTCGTTCTAGGAGTGAAGGTTCGAAAAAGTGTGGAGGTTCCAGTAGAATCTGGGATCTAGGAAAAGTTTTATTTCAGTAAAGCTGAAGTGTCGGGTACCAAGTAAAAGTGTTAAGTTTAAAGTTAAATGTTTAAGTTTTCCCAGGGGTCCAAAATATTTGGTAACTTGCCTAAAGGATATTTGCGTGAGAATGTATTTCAAAGTGTGATATTTATGATTTGTTTGAAATGATGATTTATTAAAGATTTTTTTATTTTCATGAGAGTTCAATGAATGTTTATAAAGGGATTAATATGTGGAATTTGTTCTTGCATCTTGAGGAATAAATTATGATGCAATATTTGGGTATGGACAGTCAAGCAAACTTGGGCTACAGACAGATGTGATGGTTGTACGAGGTTCGGTAGTACACTTTGGAAGCTCATGCGGGAACAAATTTTATTGCAAAGAAGCACCAGATATTGGAAAATCAGGAATCTTGGTATTACACATGCAACAAAGGAGTGTGCTTAATCCCGAGGTGGCTCATTTTTGAGAATGTTTCATCTGATTTTGAACCTAAATGTAGGAAAAAAAGTTCACTTGATCATTTTGAATGTATAGGAAGTTCCTACATTTTGTTTGAAGGGTTTATATGGTTTCAAGTTAAAACTTTGATCACTTAACGATAAAGATCCTAAAAGATTTTAACGTGCTGAAGAAGGTTGGCATATGTTGGCTTTGTTAGCAATTCTCTTGCTAGTTGCCATATTCCATGTGCCTCATTGTGATTCGTCCCTTGGATTCCCTCTCATGTATTTGTCTAATCTCCCCTATGTCTTGTTCTTATAAAAGGTCGAGAGATGTTTCATTTTAAGTTAAGTTCAAAATTTGTGGATGTCAAAGAACCAAAACTTCTTTAAGTTTTATTCTTTTTCCTATTTTTTGTTCCATTCTAGGTTAAAAACTTGTATGCACATAGAAGCTAATCAATATCAGAGACAATTTAAAAGCTATTTCTTGATATGAAATCTTACAATTAATTGTTTGTTCTAGCTAAACAAGATTGTGTGTTGTACCATTTAAGGGTGCATATAGAACCTGTCTGGTGTTCAAATAATCTCCCTATCTTTAAAATCTCGCATCATTTTGTGCCTAGCTATGAAGCAATCTGGTGACGTATGGAATGGTTTGCTCTAATTTGGCTAATTCTTGAGGCATGCGTGGATAATACCTAGGAGCAAATTTAATTTTTTAGTACTTTTGATGCTTTATTTTAGAATAGATGTTTAAATTTTAGAAAATGTTACAAAAAAGAGATAAATGAATGGAGAATTTATTGCAAATCTTTTGATTCCATGATATCGCTAAATGCTTAAAGCTAAATCTACTTAAGTGATAGCAAATATTTGAATTTCATGAAATGTTATTGCAAATTTTTCAATTTCATGAAGTTGTTAGATGACCGGACAAAGATTATCTTTTACCTATCCCTATGATTCCTTTGAGAAACCAAAAAGAAAAGAATGTTTACCCCTTGTGATTAACAAAATTATCACAATGAACCTTGATGCGAACCTAGTATGGTCAAGACCTCACATAAACAAGCCTTGGGATTAAGCTGAGTTAGCCTAAGATTTAGGTTGTCCTAGTTCAATCTTTCAAGTAAAGATAGGTTCATGTGGTCTATCTGTGAGGATTTATCTACACTTTTGGTGTGCGACTAACATTGTGATCAATAGGAATTGTCGCTAGAAGGAGGTCCATCTTTGATTTTTATCTCGAATTGGCATCATCATTCTAGTTTTGGGTTGGAAAGTTGCTTGCGAGACGAAAGTCTAAGTGAGTTGGTAACAAAAAGTAAAATAGATGTTGATAAGCTCTGGAAAATCCTTAACTGGAGGCTTTATCCTTTGAGTTTGTTCACCCTTGGTAAGGTCACTGAGTGTATAATTCATGATACAACTAATCATGGTGAACTTGATTGTGAATTTTTGTTAGGGTAAGTTTGGCCACGTATAATTTGATTTTGTTAACAAAAGCATCTTTAACTGCTAAAAGGAAGGAACCACTATTATAAGGAGATTTGAACTCTAAGAAAGTGCCTAGCCTTAGTGAAACTGGAAATACTAGAAAACTAACTGTTAAATCAAATCAATTTACTAACTGTAATTGTCATGAGGAAAGTTCTAAAAATTTCATAGGAAAAAAGGTAAGGACATTGAGACTTATAAATAGCACGCCAAAAACATGAAAATTAAAGTGATTAGTCATCAATCCTCTCACACGTGAAAGATGACAACAATGAGAAAAAGTGGGGAAAGCGAGCGAGAGATGCATGTTTTTCGCCCTTAACTAAAATTCCACAAGTTAAAAGGGAAGAAACTTTTGATTTCATGCAGAATACATAGTATCAAGTGTTTACTTTATCTCTCTCTGATGATAATGTAAATTGTGTTAAACTACTTGGTCTAATGAAGTGAATAGTGTTACTAAGAGTGAAGACAAGGTCAAAGACTTGGAAAATATTGGAAAGAGAGAATCAAGAAATGAGTGCAGTCGTTCATGGAACAAAACAAAGTCAAAAGGAAAACCATGAACCAAGATTGGAAGAAGGTAGATTATGGAGAAACCAACAATGGTGTGTGCAATTGACCTTTAATGAGGCCATTTTCATACATATGAGCTAATTTATTGGTAAGTATTCCTTTGAATTTACATTTGTTAAATGAAGAAAAGTTAAGATAATTCATTGTTATAGTAGGATATGTGAAATGTATTCAAAAGAATTTAAAGACAAGTATGTTGTAATTCATACGAAAAACACCATGAAGATAGTGATAGAAATTAAAGTAAATTGCTTAGTTAGGGTTAATCATTTGCTTAGGGTAAATTTTAGTTAGTTAGGTTAGGTTGTTTTTGTAAGGTTTATTTTTTCTTTCTGGTTTGTTCCCAGCATTAACGAATTCTTCTTAATTTAAAACACACATGAGATTTAGTTGAAATATTCTTAAAACATTGCACTGTTAATTGAAAAAAATAAAGCCATGCAAAGTAAATACATGCTTATATATGTATGTATGTATGCATGTATGTATGTATGTATGTATATGTATGTATGTATATATATATATGTGTGTGTATATATAAATGTATATATGTATGTATATGTATATATGTGTGTATATGTATATATGTGTGTGTGTATACTTTGTATATACATGGAAATACAAAATTTCTCGCTGTAAAAAGTGCAAAAGGGAAAAAGGTGGAGTCAAGCTAGTAGCAGCAAGGTGGCTAATTAGTCAATCTATGACATTTTGTCCATAAGGGTAGTATATCCCAAGTAAGCATTGTCCTTGTGAGTATCAAAGTCGGGGGTATGAAGATCAGTCAGAAAAGGCCAGAGAGGAACTAATTATCCTCATTCTAGAAACAACAGAGGGAATTCCAATGGCTAGGTGTGCAATAGAAAGGGCATAGTCCAAATTCCCTAGAAAATTAGGCTTCACTATCATCTATGTAGCTTCACAAAATTCAGCAACAAAAAGCCCAAGGTCCAAGAGCGAGGCTACGAATCGTGAAGCCAAGTTTGGATTCAACCAATAATACACCTTGGATTCCATAAAATTTTCTCCAAGGACCAAGCACAAATTGGATTTGGTAGTCGAAGTCTTGAGAAAGAAAACCTTATTAAATCTTTGGGTAGTAATGCGACCTAGAAATCCATTCTAGGGGAAAATGCAAGTCAGACAGATGGGAGTATCCATGGCTTGGAAGCAAGAAAATACAAGCAAAGCAAAAGATGTGAAGAATTCAAAGGAGAAACACAAAATTTATAGAAAACCGTTAGAAATATATGGTACATAGTTGCCTAAATCGAAGTCTTGGTAAATGCAAGTTGAGGTGGAAGTAGGATAATTTTCTCTAGAGTTAAATGTTAAATCAAATAAATTCTCACAAAATTGGTAGCCATTGCTTCGAAGTCTGCCAATACAAATATTGTGAATCGAGCAAATTAAAGATTTCAAAATTTAATGGTGGTCATTTCATTATATTTTATCGAGCCATATTAATCATGTTCAGGTGTCCATGTGTGTAATGCAAAAAGGAAAATCAAGCCTATAAGGTAGCACACGTCATCATCTGGGAAATAAAAGAGAAATAATACATGCATGTTAAGGCGTACAAATTAAATGCAAAGTATTATGGTCGGATTCAAGTGTCATCATGAAAACTCTGATGCATTAATATCAGTGCAATGCCATCAAATCAAAATTGCTAGCCAAGTATTTTAGCGGTTTCCATAAAAAAAATGGAAGGGTGGTAACCGGTATTTCTAAAATTGGGATTAATTTGGTGATGGAATTACTTTTTGCTAAATTTTAAATTATGCATATTTTTTTGATAGATAGCGAATTGCAATTAGTTGGAATTTGGCATAAGGATGGTAAAATTTACCTAGAAAGTTGCACCTATAGGGAATAAGTAAATGATTTTTTGGAAATTGGTGAAATGATGAAGGGATTTGCATTGAATGAAAAATAAAAAGGTAACCTTTGCTACCGCTGTGATTCCCAACCTAATAGCGAACTTCATTGACTGCAAGTTGAAGCAAATGAGCTTACAAAGAAATATATAAAAAAAAAAGAAAAATGAATATCAAAGAAATATCGAAAGAGAAAATTCAACTCTTTAGGCTATCCAAATATCTCTACCAAAGCTATGGACACCTAATTGGTAGCAGAGCTATGTTTGGGGGAAAATTACAAAGATAACCTTATTGAGGCTATGGATCCCTAACTGGCAAAAAGGCTCTATCCAAGGTTGGTTTTGGAGGATTACCAAATTATGTAGTTAAATTTTAATGAACTATTTTTTTCACCAAGTTCTGAAAACTGGAATTAATCTAAGCACACATGGATACTTTCCAAAGAAATTTGATTTCCTTTATGCCAAAATCCAAGTGAAGGTAAGGAGTTATTTTTGGAAAATATGTATAAGTTATAATTTTTAGCGGGTGATTTTGATCTCAAGTTTCTTTAAATTTTGGTTTTTATTAGTTTTGGTCTCTAGCCACACTAAGATTAGCCAAAGGCTTGGGAGCAAGTGTGACACCCATGGCGGTTGGCTGGTCAGGATCATCAGTGAAGTAAAAGAAATTTTGGAGTAATTCATGCAGTTGAGTGCTGCCGAGGGTACCCGAGAAAGGCAGGAAGTGTCAAAATGTTAATGTGGAGTTTTGGTAAAGTGTTTCAGTCCGGGAGTGAAGGTCTAGGAAAGTGTGGAGGTTTCGGTAGAATTTGAGATTCGAGAAAAGTTTTATTCTAGTAAAGCTAAAGTGTCGGGTACTGGGTAAAAGTGTTAAGTTTAAAGTTAAATGTTTAAGTTTTACCAGGGGGTCCAAAAGATCCAGTAACCCACCTAAAGGATAGTTACACGAGAATGTATTTCAAAGTGTGATATTTATGATTTGTTTGAAATGATTATTTATTAAAGATGGTTTTATTTTCATGAGAGTTCTATGAATGTTTAAAAAGGGATTAATATGTGGAATTTGTGCTTGCAGGAGGAACAGATTGTGATGCAATATTTGGGTATGGATAGTCAGGAAAACCTAGGTTGCAGATAGATCTGATGGTTTTACTAGGTTCGATAGTGCACTCTAGAAGCTCATGCGAGAACAAAGTTCATTGTGAAGAAGCATCAAATATTGAAAAATTGGGAATCTTGCTATTACGCTTGCAACGAAGGAGTGTGCTCAATCCCGGGGTGACTCATTTTCGGGAATGTTTCATCCGAGTTTGAACCTCGATGTAGGAATAGAAAGTTCACTTGATCATTCTGAATGTATATGAAGTTCCTACATTTCATTTGAAGGGTTTGTTTGGTTTCAAGTTAAAACCCTGATCACTTAATGATAAATATCTTGAAAGATTTTAATGTGCTAAAGAAGGTTGACATCTATTGACTTTGTCAGCAATTCTCCTACTAGTTGTCATATTCCACGTGCCTTATCATGATCCATCCCTTGAATTCCCTCTCATGTACTTGCCTAATCTCCCCTATGTCTTTTTCTTATAAAAGGTCGGGAGATGTCTCATTTTAAGTTAAGTTCAGAATTTGTGGATGTCAGAGAACCAAAAATTCTTTAAGTTTTGTTCTTTTTCCTTCTTTTTGTTCCATTCAAGATTAAAAACTTGTAGGCACATAGAAGCTAATCAATATCAAAACCAATTTAAAAGCTATTTCCTGATATGAAATCTTACATAGATGATTGTTTGTTCTGGCTGGACAAGACTGTGTGTTGTGCCATTTAAGGGTGCATACAGAACCTATTCGGTGTTTAAATAATCTCCCTATCTTTAAAATCTCACATCATTTTGTGCCTAGCTATGAAGCAATTTGGTGAGGTATGGAATGGTTTGCTTTGGTTTGGTTAATTCTTGAGGCATGCATGGATAATACCTAGGAGCAACTTTACCTTTTTAGTACTTTTGATGCTTTATTTTAGAATCACTACAACAAATCCCTATGATTTACTACATTTTTTGCTATGTTTTTTGCTTCCACCCACTGTTTTAATGTATTTTTTGCCAAATTTTTGAAAACTTCTATGCTATTTATTGGGATGGCACTATTTTTGGTGTTTATTTGCGTCAATCAAGACAATTTGGCACTAATTTACACTGAAATTAGCACTGATATTAGCTTCGAGTGTGGCACCGCCGTTAGCACCACCTTTGGCTCCGAGTTTAGCTTTGATTTTAGTGCCACTTTTAGCTTTGACTTTAGCTTTGAGTTTAGCTTCAGGTTTAGCATCAGTTTACACACCCCTATGTCGAAGATACTTAGTTATATGTCTCATCGACAATGTAAAAAAGTGAAATGTCAACAAGATACATGCATATCGAGGGGAGAATTACTATGTCACATCGACAAGGTATATCTACATGTGCTCGGTGAAACACAACTCTTGGATATAATGAAGTAATGTTGATGAGACATTGAGATATCGATAAGACAAATAAGATTGTCTCATCAACACTCTTCAAGTAATGATCAAAAGCATACACCATTATACCACCGGGAAGGTGAGCAACATATGCGGTAGAGCGGTATACACCACAACCTCACAAAAAAAATCCTTGAGCAAGGCGGTAGTGCAATAAACAATAGAAGGGAAGGGAAAAACACTACCATATCGCAGTGGGTATAATAAGAGACAACAGTAGTACAGTAATTGTGGCATTATTACAATTTACAACACTAAATGCAATAAATCACATTAGTCACAATCCATTTGAATAAATAATTTTAGGAATCAAGAATATAGCCCACCAAAGTACTCTAAAACTCTAATAAACATACTCTAAATTTTTTGTCGAAATCTTATTTTCAGGCATAGCCCACTAGAATGGAATTTTCATTTTAATAAACATACAATAAAACCTTTGTTGAAACCTTATTTTCAGGCGTATCCCACCAAAATGGAGAAGTGTTTCAGTAAAGAATGACAGAGAATGGTAAGGAGGCATAGGATTCATTGTTTATCTCATTCCTACTCTAATCAATAAGGGTTACAATGTTTGTGCTACTATTTGTAATCCAAGTATTTAATTGACATATGTTTGCATAATCTCAAATTCCTTCAGATGCTTTTGAAGTATCAATGTATCTTATATGGGGTTTAGAATGACTTCTTTTAATCTAAAAAAATAAATTAGATGCTGAAGTGTCGTGTGATATATAGGGTTTAGAATGATTTATTTTAATTTTAAAAAATAAATAAATGATGTATTTTCTTGTGATTAGATAATGTGGAGATCTCCTAAATCTTCCCTAGCTCACTGTCCTCTTTGGCACTGTATTCATTACTCCAGTTGCTAGGGTTTTGCATGTGACATCTTTAATATCTTCATGATAGTTGCTTTTAAATAGATCTCAATCTTTTCTTTAATCTTTATCCTGTAACCCTTGAGTTCCATAATCACCTTCAATCTCTTCACAAGAACGTTGTCTTAAACTAGAATGCATAGTATGCATATAAAGAAAGTCCTTCATACCTGTCATTGTTCCAAACCACCACTCACCACCTTGCTTAAAATGTTGTCTCCATAAGCACAATAACATGTTTTAAAATGATGGTTTCCAATGATTGATATTAAGGTCACTACTTTCATCAAGATACAATGAGATTTTTTGTCTTCAAACTTAAGGCATTATGCAAGATAACATTGTGAGTGTTTGTTATTGTACAATTTGATTTTCTTTCTACTTTATTGCTGCTAGTTTCAGCTGGGTGGATGTGCCATTGGCTGCAATCTCCAAACCTTCCTCTTTAATCACTTGAAGATTCCTTTCATGAGCATCCTTGCATAAAATCAAACTATTCCCTATAGGTTGCCTACTTACTTACTAATATAGGGGACACATTGTTTCGTGGTATTTTGAGTTTTATTTAGAAGGGGTTAATATGTGGCATTTTATGTGCAGGAAGAATATATTATGATGAAATGTCCAGGTATGGACCGTTTAAGAAAATTGGATTGCTATCGATGTCATAACCAGGTTGGATTGTACCTTGAGCCGATGTGAAACACTTTCGGGTGTTTTCGCTTCGAAGCAGAACTTGTGTGTAGTAATTTCCAAATATCTAATAGAGGAAGTTCCTACATTCTAAATATAAAATTAGAAATTTGCTTATCCAATTTCTGATCCAACCTTA